>CM077574.1:19806279-20406279 GCA_039657325.1 Stephania cephalantha | reverse complement strand
TGAGCCAGTGTGGTACGGGCCACTGAAATCATCCAGATCGACAAAGTATGGTCTAGTTTGCTACATGTGGCACAATTGTTTTGTTTATATTGGTGTTAGTTATGCATATGATAATCTTACAGTTTCCTATTTATTTTCGTATGTTTACTCACTGGACTCGTCATATGTTTTTGTTGTGATGACTTAGTGCAGATCCTAGTACCAGTAAAGGTAAGGAGGTCTTAGGCAATTATCTTTGATTGCGTGCAATCTGAGACTTACTAGTGCACATTAATTTTGATATTTTGTTTTACTTTTAGGGGCGTGGGAGACTTGATAGACACTGTACATGTATATATTTACATTTCACAGTATGTTGTCGCTTGATATACAATATACTTTATTTCAGGTTTTCCACAGTAGGATCGATGTTCTATATAACTTAAAAGTTAATGAAAATCCATGTTTATGTTTACTTTAAGACTTATGCTATAATTTAATGGTTATCTACTTGAAACTCTGAAAAACACAAGCCATACTTGTAATTTCATGTATATCTTGAATAATTAGCAAATAATATAAAGAATACGATGAATATCACGCATATCAAGGAGCGTTTATGTGGCAACGTATGTCAGCAGGGCTGCAAGGCCTACACAACAGCTCGCCCAACGGCTTCGGGGTGCGGGGCCGCCACAAATCCACATTCCCATTGGAGACCTTTTTAATCCAATATTTATCCTATCCTAGGTAGTACACATCCACCCCTAATCTACAGTGCCATTGGAGATGCTTTTACTATTGGAGAGAGTTTTTCTGGTCGAGATATCTATTCTATCCTACATGTCCCACATCCACAACCCTAATAGTTTAACATCCCAATAGTAAAGTAAAGGTAATTTATTGGAGTGATTTTAAAAGAGAATGTCATATATAAATATATAGTTAGGTTGGAGGGACCTATACAATTTTTTTTGGCAACGCTGAATGGACCTTAGTTTTTACTAAATATGCCCCATTTTTTTAAAAAAAGATAAATTCAACTGCCCTCCATATAAAAGGGTTTTTTGCTCACCCATACTCGGCTCTCCCCATCTATGCATACCCCAGTCACTCAATCGTCCTCCCTCTTTCGAATTGGGATAAATTTTGAATATGGTCATCTAATTTTATAGTTTGTAACGCTTTGGTCACAAAACTTGTGTTTGTATCAAATAAATCACTTATATAAATCATTTCGTTAAAACTACTTCAATCATATTTTAATAATTAATTTAATATTAGGACAGTTTTGCCCCATACCTTACATGAGAAGAGATTTGGTGGGGAGGGAGAGGTGGCGGTGTTAGAGGGGTGGAAGTGGGGGAAAGAGGTATAGGGGGAGTGGCAGCGGTGGATTGTTCCTTGAAGGTTCTGGTCTTGGTGGGGTTATGGGTTTGGTGGTGATGGTGAAGAAGATGACGGGAGGTTGGAGAGGCAGAAATGAAGATCGAAAGGGAAGAGGGATCTAGTCTTGGTGGGGGTTACGGGTTTATGTAGTTGGTGAATCACAAACCAATGGTTGCTTCAATAGGATCTTAATCAAGATCGCTCCTTTGATCTACATTTCCCATCTTCTCTCAGCTTCAATGTGTCGACGAGACTCGCAAGTGAATTAGGCGCAACATGACGTGTGTCGAGCGTGTATAATAAATTTCCCACCTTTATCATACTATTAAATTTATAGTAATGGTAAGTGAGATCGTCTCCACATGGATTTTACAAATTCCTTAAGAAGAAGGGTTTTATTATTTTTATTTTTATTTTATTTAATTAAAACCAGAATTTAAATCAATAATCTATAATATAGAAATCAACTAAACTAACTATACTAACTTAATTAACACAAATCAAAGTCATTAAATTCAAAGCAATTCAAGTAAATGGAAATCAATATGAAATAAACATCTAAAAAAACCTCCCAAACAATGAAACGTTAATCTGTTTTGCATCCAAACATATTACTTCAATCATATAGTCATGAACATACTTTAGAAAGTATCATAGATCATTAAAATCTAATAATAAGTAAGTAAGCAGCTTTTATCCAGCCATTAGTTCTCCTTATATCGATGGAAAAGCCACGTTCTAATTTTATTGAGCTAACCTTTTTGAATACATAAAGATATTAACTTCTCCCAATAAAAGCGCATTACACTTTGTAAAAATTCCGAACTACTAAATCTAACATCTTCAGAAAGCCGCTTCAACATTAGACTTAGATCTTAAATTCACATAAGACATCTAAATGGTAATACATTTCAAACAATCCTAGTTACTACTTGAAACTAGATAATGAATCAAAACATCACAATACACATTGGCCACTATGCGCATAACACTTAGATTCATGATTGCAATCCGTAAATAACAACCTAGTAAATCTATGAATTAAAGAATACGATCGGTTTAAAGCATTAAGCACACAATCATCTCATTATGACTATATTGTAAAAATGGATCTAGTTCATGTTTGGAGTTTGTTTAGATTAACGAACTACTCATTCATAATCATAAATAACACCACAAAATAATAATTGAAAGACATAATTAAAAATAACTTATTGAGAAACTTGATCTTCCAATCTTCTCCAAAAGCAATAAAAACAATAATAAATGGCATCCAAACTAAAGTAAAAAGTGTAAAACTATCAAAAGGCTCTTAATCACGTAGTTTAGGGTTAATGTATACAATATTTTAGGTAATACATATCCTAAACCAACTCAAAATTTTGTTGTAATAACAAATTTGCGAAAACAACACCATGGATTCCTCAACGATTCTTGTATTAAGTGAAATCGTTGAGAAAATCTTTGGAAAAGTGGTCTAAGTGCTCCACCTATTTGAATAGCTAGACTATAATTCCAATTCTTCCTTGATCCATTGGTGAATCATTGTGCAATTTTTCCACTCGTTCAAATCCTTCATTTTCTTCCCTTTTCTCATTCATTTCTTCAAATATTCCAATTATCACCTGAAATATAAAAAAACAAGAGAAAACCACATGTAATATAGTCTTTTACTTTTATACTCATCCTAAAATGTACCATAAAATATATCTAATTATTGACTTATCACAACCCATCGCTACTACACCCCCACCAACACCGTTACTTTTTCTCCCTCCTCACCAATCTCTTATCTCATCCAAAATAAGGGGCAAGATTGTCCAAATATTAGTTTAATTATTAAAATATGACTAAAGTTACTTTAATGAAATAATTTACCTTGATACAAAATGTTACAAACTATAAAGTTAGATGACCTCTGATGAAATTAACCCCTCGAATTGCTCCTTACATCGACCACACCCCCTACTTTTTTGTGTCGATTTTCTAGAGTTTTCAGTCGAGTTTTGTGTTGTTATTGTTGGGTTTTAGGCTTTTTTACTTTAATGAAATAATTTACAAAGTTGTGTGATTTACTTGATACGAACATAATTTTTGTAATCAAAATGTTACAAACTATAAAGTTAGATGACCCTCTATGAAATTAACCCCTCGAATTGCTCCTTACATCTGACCAAACTCTGACGAAATCCTAAGTGAAACTGCATCGATTCGACGCCGTGAGTGCATTCCCTACTTTTTTGTGTCGATTTTCTAGAGTTTTCTGTTGTTGTTTAGTCGGGTTTTGTGTTGTTATTGTTGGGTTTTAGGCTTCGATTTGGGGTTTGAATCTCGCATTTTGGGTAAACAAATTTCGATAGAATCAAGCATATATAGCGATTCCGAGCAAAACCTACTAATTTTTTTTGTTGTTTTCATGTGTTTTATGGAGTTTTGAAGTTTTTTTATTCGTCCTTGTCACCCATAGTTTCAGACACACAATGTCGAGGCCTCTAAAGAGGTCTCGATGGGTTCCCACCTAGATCCCTTTATAGGTCTTGGTGGCAGTCGCTCGAGACATTTGAAGCGGTTTCGATTGCCTTCCATCGAGACCAAGACCTCTTCAAAGGTCTCAGTGGGAGTTGCATGAAGCTGGCCGATACCCATTTAGTAGTCTAGGTGGGAGTCAACCGAGTCCTCTTTATAGGTCTCGACCATGTTTGTCTTGAAACCCACAAACCGATGGTGTTTGAGTATTGGGGGTATATTTAGCAAAAGTGGGGTACATTTAGCAAAAGGTATTTTAGGGGTTTTAGAAAAAAAAGTGGGGCACATTCAGCAATAAAAGTTCAAAAAAGGGTATGGTGAGTAAACTGGGATAAACTTAGCAAAAATCGAGGTCTGTTTAGTCGTTCTTTTTTTTAATAGTAACACTGATACATCTTGTTGTAACAAATTGATTACATCAATTCGAGCCATATTCTATGTAGTTACAAACTCATGACGTCATGAAAGTCTTGTCACCTCGCGGGCAAATGATAAATCAATAATTAGATAGTGTTTTATAGTATTTTTAGTGTAATTTTGGATGTAAAAGACTATATTACACTAGATTTTCTCTTGTTTTTGTGATTTCAGGATATAATTAGAATATGCGAAGAAATGGATGAAAAATGGAAGAAAATGAATGATTTAACCAAGTAGAAGAAATGCATAACGAATCACCAACGAATCAAGAATCAACCTAAAATCATTACTAGCGATTTGGAAACGATTCACGATTTACACACAAATCGCTAGACAAATTGTTAAAGCTCTGAAACACATTACCACCGATTTGGCCAGTGATTTACGTTATAAGTGGAATCAGTCAGGAATCGTTGAAGTTGATTTTGAGAATATTAGATAACTACAAAATATTTGAGTTAGTTTTAGATATATACTACTTAGAATACTATATATATGAACCCATGGCTTCAAAATTTATTGCCCTTGAGTAAACTAGATCAATATTTCATTGCTCTTGAAGCCATATTCATTGTTTTCCATATTTATTAATTTTTATTTATTGTTCATTGCTTTTGGAGATGATTTGAAGATTCAAAGTATTTAATCATAGGTATTTACCTTATGTCTTTTATTTACTTTATTGTGATGTTTATTATGAATATGAATGAGTAATTTATTAATTTGAACAAATCTCGAACATAAACTTGATCCGTTTGGGAATGTAGTCATAAAATATTGATTTGTACTTAATACTTTAAACCAATCGTATTCTTTAATTCACTAACTTAATAGATTATTATTTGCGGATTATAATCATGAAACTTTGTATTGCATGCATAACCTAGAATGTGTATTGTGATATTTGGATTCAATATCTAGTCTAAAGTAGTAACCAGGATTGTTTAAAGAGGCCTTTTACCAGTTAGATGTCCTAGGTGGATTGAGATCTAAGTTTAATATTGAAATGACTTTCCGAAGGTATTAGGCTTAGTAGTTCGAAGTTTTCGTGGAACTTAATGTTGTTTTATTACTAAATTAATCTTTTGAGCTTTCAAAGGGTTAGTTTGATAAAATAAGAACGAGGCTTTTCCATTGATATAAGGAGAACTGATGGTTTGCTGAGGACTATCTACTTACTTATGATTTGAGTTTAATGATCTAGAATACTTTATAAAGAGATTAAAATATGATTATGACTATGATTTTAGTAACATGTTTGTATGCAAAATGGATTATTGTTTCGTTGTTCTGGATGTTTGTTTTGATATTTATTTTCTATTGAATTGAATTTGTTAGACCCTAGTTTACCGTGTTTGGGTTAGCCTATCTTTGTTGGCAGTATATTGTCAAAATAGAAGTTAAATTAGTTAGGTAAATGTGCAATGTAAATGGGAGCCTGACTAAATAAGATGTCCGAGTGTATATACAACTCAGAGAAAGGCTACATACAAATTCCAGTGAAGATTGCAGTATCAAAGTCAGAGTCAAAGACGAAAATAGATATGAAGTCGAAGGAGATTGAATACAAATTGAATACAGAAATAGAGCAACTGTCAGTATTAGTCTACAACAGTGAATAAGTTTGATACAAGGAGAGAACTTCGAGATGGATTACAACTACAAAATCTGAGAGAAATGTGCATAAAGAACTGAAGAACTTTATGGAAACAATGAGTTAAGATTATTAAAGGAATATATATATATATATATATATAGACTTAGTTGTTGAACGTTGGACGATTCTAACAATAACTACAATTGGAGACCGGAATTTAGGACTGAATTCCTAGATAGAGTAGAAATACTGAGTCTATAAATACTCAAGATCACCATTGTGTGGGTCATCATTCATTACTTGAGTTTTGTGAGGACGAGAGATCATTATAGTAGTTTTATGTATTATCAATTTGATTAATTGATTGTTTATGCCAAGCATACGCAGAGGAAGACATTCAATTCTTACTGCAATATCAATTCTTATTTAGTTTTGATGTGTGTTTATTAGTTCATCATTAACTTGTTAATATCCTCAGCTCCTCTGGTTCTCAAAACTTTAATAGTGATATCAGAGCTTTATCACTTCGTTATTTCTACAAGCGTAGAAGAGTAAGATTTTGGAAAGTTTTATCGCCATGGGATTGATTGATGAGTTGTTACGACAATGAACAGGTGAAAGACGTGAAGGTGGATCAATAACTTGACCGCCATTACTGAAAGAAACCAACTATGCCTACTGGAAGGTTTGGATGATTCACTTATCTCTACTATTGATGAAATTGCTAGAGAATTACTGGATAAAGAATGTACTACTCCAATGCAACTAGATACTGATGGGAAAGTTGTTCCAAAATTTACATATCTATGGACAGACACAGAGAAAAAGGAGAAGGTTGCCAATCATAAGGCAATCAATTCTATCTTCATTGCTGTTGATGCTCAACGCTTCAAATTGATTGCAAATTGCATTACTGCAAAGAAAGCATGCGATGTTTTGAAGAAAATATTTGAAGGGATGAATTATTTAAAAATTTCCAAGTTACAACAATTAAGTACTTTGCTTGATTGTTTTGAGATGAAAGAGGAAGAATGTATTGCCTCTTTCAATGGTCGCTTACAAGCGAATCAAGCTTTTTAACTTGGAGAAAAGTATATTGACGAGCAGTTAGTACGACACGCTTTTCGTGCTCTTCCTTCACGATTTGACTCAAAGATTACTGCAATTGAAGAGTGTTGTGATATCACTAAGATGTCTCTTGATGAATTAATGGGTTCTCTTCAAACATATGAGATTAATAGGTTCAAAAAGCCCAGTTCTTCT
This sequence comes from Stephania cephalantha, assembly GCA_039657325.1. Classification (NCBI taxonomy): domain Eukaryota; kingdom Viridiplantae; phylum Streptophyta; class Magnoliopsida; order Ranunculales; family Menispermaceae; genus Stephania; species Stephania cephalantha. The sequence goes on along the minus strand of CM077574.1, from coordinate 20,399,105 downwards.
AAAAATGCTTATCGTGTTGAGACTATTGTTTTTGATGACTCTATAGGAAATGATTTTGCTATGATGGCAAAGAAGTTCTCAAAACTTCTCTAAAATTATAAGAGAAATTCTGCTGGAACTAATTACAAGAAGGGTAATGACAACAATAAACCTTCTACTGATGATAAGAAAACATATGCTAAGAATAAACTCAAGGGCATTAAGTGTCATGAGTGTGAAGGAGTTGGACATATTCAGATTGAATGTCTTACTTACAAGAAGAAGAAAAAGTCTTTGTATGCTTCTTGGAGTGATGATGACTCAGTAGATAGTGATAAAGAGTTGAATGATTTTACTACTGCATTCACTGCTATATTGACATAGTCAAATACTGTTAATGCTTCTTCATCTTCTATTGGTGTTTCTGAACTTGATTCCGTAGTATCTAACACTGAAAAAGTAAAGAAAAGGTCAAGGATATATGTGCTGTTGTCAATGATGAGGATTCTGCAAAGGATCTTTCAGCTTCTTATGATCTATTGTTCGCTGAATGGACATCTCTTTATGATCAAAATTTTGACTTGAAGATGAAACTGTTCTTTGTCAAATTGGATTTTAAGAATCTTGAAAGAGAACACAAGACTTGTCATGCATTGTCAAAATAGCGTGAGGTTGAAGTCTTTATATTGAAGAAAACTCTTTCTGATTCTGAGGCTGTTACTGCAAAATTATGTTCTGGTTCTCAGAAATTAAACATAATGTTGAAAGCTGTTCAATCTTCGCAAGTTAGGCATGAACTTAGCTATACCGAGGGATATGCTAATACTCATATTGTCTTTATTAAACGTACTGTAATCAATAAGAGTCAATCAAATAAGACTCAAGTTGATATAATAAAGGCAAAGAAGATTGTGCCTTAGAAGGTTGTTGCAAGCACAAAGAAAAAATGACTATTGTTGGTGACAACAAACCTCCTCCTACATGTCATTATTGTGGGGTTGTTAGTCATATTCGACCATGATGCTATCTGATGTTTAAAGACCTGAGTACACTTCAGTAGAAGAAAAAATCTAAGAAGGTTTTGAAAGTTAAATCTCATAAGGCAATAACAGCACATCTGCAACTCTTAGCAACTATGACCGAGTTATGGTATTTGGATAGTGGTTGTTCCAGTCACATGAGTGGTAATAAAAGCTTTTTCTTAAAATTAGGAATCATTTAAGGAAGGTGCTGTTACTTTTGATGACGGAAAGAAAGGCAAAGTTGTTGGCAAAGGAATTCTTAATATTGTGGGACTACTTAATCTCAAATAAGTTCTACATGTTGATGGGTAGAAATCTAACCTGATCAGTATAAGTCAACTATGTGATCAGAAACTATTTGTCAACTTTACTAAAGATCATGGTAAAATAAACAATGAAGAAAGACAATGCATCATGTATGGGATCCAGACATCAGACAACTGCTATATGCTGCTTCAACATACCATATCGCCTCACAAGCTACAAGTTATGTGCAACTATGTTTTCTCTAACTAATACGGAGTTTTGGCATATAAGGCTAGGTCATCTTAATTTCAAGCAACTTCAAAATTTTCTCTCTCATGATGCTATAATATGTATTCCTAAATTATTTTCTAAGCCTGATTCTATTTTGTGAGCCATGTCAAAGGGGTAAACAACATTCGGTTTCACACACTGGCCTTAATGACATATTGACCTCATTTATGTTAGAATCACTTCACATGGACTTGTTTGGTTTAATGCAAGTTGAAAGTATTGGGAGAAAGAAGTATGTTTTTGCTATTGATGATTGCTCGAGATTTATATGGATTCGTTTGCTGTATGATAAAACATAAATGTTTGATGAGTTTAAGAAGTAAATTGTTTGACTTCTAAATGAGAAAAGTGATGAGGATGTATCCATTGATTGAATCCGTAGTGATAATAGAATAGAGTTTGAAAATCGCCAATTTTCTGATTACTGTGCTGAATTTGGGATTATGCATGAGTTTGGTGCTCCTAAGACAATATAATAGAATGGTGTTATTGAAAGGAAAAATAACACATCGATGATTTTTTAAATTGAATTACTCGAAAAACTACGAACAAACAATCTAAGGTAATAACTTATAGTTCAAAATTTTATTAATTTATCAAAAAACAGCGAAGTACATTTGAAAGGGTGCTTTATATAGCAAAACCCTAATTTTTGTCAAAAAATAATGAATGTCTAAAACGCCTTAAACACTATACTAGACGAAATAAAAAAACCGAACTCCCCAAATGACGGAAAAAATGGAAACTCCTACTAAAAGTTATAACCGAAGTAAAACATTCAAAAAATAGTAAAAACTCAATTTCAGAGGCTTAAACAAAGGAATTTGGAAAATCTTGACCAGTATTGATCATCACGTCATTTCCAATGAACCATGTCCTTGTAACTCTAAAATCCCATGTTCCAACCTTCCAAAAGCCAACAAAAATCAATTATGGTCAAACTTTTCCAAGAAAGTGTTTACTACTTGGACTGCATCATTCTCCCTATGGCGGACATGATTCGCCATCGAATCTTCATCCTCTGATATATCTCCATAAAAAGGAACTAAAGGTTTGACATTAAACACATCGGCAGTACGAACATGACTCGGTAACTTAAACCGGTAGACATTAGGACTAATATTCTCAATAATTTTCACTGGGCCAATCTTTCTTGCCGAAAAATTGTTGTAATCACCAACAGAAAAATGATCTTTTATAAGGACTCCCCAAACAAAGTCACCTACATCGAACTTCACATTACGTTTCTTCTGATCTACAAATTTCTCGTACTTTTCATTAGCCTCATGCAAACTATCTCGGACAGCTCGATGAAACTCCTTCAACCCACTCACAAAGTCCTCTACTTTTCCATGCAACCTTGTCCTACTTGGCAATGACATCAAATCAAAGAGACCCTGAGGAAGCAAGGAATAAACAATCTAAAAAGGACTGAATCCAGTACTCCGGTTAACAACGTGGTTGTATGCAAATTCTGCCCGACTCAACTTCATATCCCAAATCTGGAGATTATCACTCACTAAGCTCCTCAAAAGGTTGCCCAAAGAATGGTTGACCACTTCAGTCTACCCATATATCTGTGGATGATAAGCACTACTAAACTTCAACTGTGTGTTCACCATTTTACACAAACTTTGCCTTAAATGACTAAGGAACCGAGTATCTCGATCTGACACATTCGAAGTAGGTAATCCATGGAATCTATAAACTTCCCGAAAGAACAACTAAGCCACCTTCACATCATCTGTAGTCTTTTTGCAAGGAATAAAATGAACCATCTTAGAAAAAGGTCGACCACCACATAAATAGAATCATGACTCTACTGTGTTCTAGGTAATCCCAACACATAATCCATGCTAAGATCAATCCATGGCTGCTCTAAAACTAGTAGTGGCATATAAAGAATGACATTAGTCGATGTACCCTTCGAGACTTGACATGTCCGACAACACTGCATATATCTCTCCACTTCTTTGTGAATGGTAGGCTAATAATAGGAAGACCGAACCAACTGCAAAGTTCTGTCACGACCCACATGTCCCTCATTATGTAGCTCCTTAATGATTTGCAATCTCAAACTACAATTAGGAACAAAAAGTTGGTTGCCTCTGAATAGGAACCCATAATGCAGTTCATAATCTGTACGTTCACCAATGTGCACTTTGGCCAAAACACCAGCAAAGAAAGGATCATTATCAAATAAGTCAGAAAAGATGAAAAGCCTGGTACCTCTACAGTCATTCGACTTAAAAGACTTTTTCTTCTGCTTAAAACATTAACCACCCTATTTCTCACGCCAGATTTATGTTTGACCACAAAAGTAAAACGCTACAAGTACGCCACCCACGAAGCATGCCTGGCTGACACCTTATATTGCCCGAGCAAATTTCTCAAGGCATCGTGATCAGTAAGCAACACGAACTCTATATGGAACAGGTAGTGGACCCAATGCTTGATTGCTCGAACCACAATATTAAACTCCACATCGTAAGTATTGTAGCATGACTTAGCCCCCAGACAACTTCTGACTCAAATATGCTATAGGCCTACTATTCTGACTTAGGATAGCCCCGGTGCTAGACTTAGACGCGTCATAATGCAACTCAAAAAGGAGATGAAAGTCTGGAAACACTAATATAGGTGCAGTAGTGAGCCACACTTTAATGAGCTTAAACACCTTCTATGCCTCATCGTTCCACACAAACTTTGCATCCTTCATACAATCTGTTATTGGTGCCATAATACTGCTGAAATGTGGAATGAATCACATATAGAAGGAAGTCAATCCATGAAAACTGTGAACCTCGGTGATGGTACTAGGTCTAGGCCAATTTCGCACGAGTTCCACTTTTGACTCATCCGCCTGTAGACCATCCTCAGATATGACATAACCCAAAAATAAAACTTTTGGGCCTCACAAACGAGCATTTCTTCGTAGTAGTATAAAATTTCTCCCTACGCAAAATAGTGAGAACATCTCGCAAATGCTCGAGGTGTTCATCTTGGTTAGCACTATAAATCAAAATGTCATCGAAATACACAACGACAAATTTGCCTATCAAAGGCCTCAAACTCTGATTCATGACTCCCATGAAGGTGCTAGGTGCATTGGGCAACCTGAACGGCATCACTAGCCACTCATATAACCCCTCCAAAAATTTTAAAAGCAATTTTCCACTCATCCCTAATCCTAACACGAATATGGGGGTACCCATTTTTTAAGTCCATTTTAGTAAATCCTTTGGCTATACTCAACTGATCAAGTAAGTCATCTAGGCGAGGAATCAGAAAATGATACCTGACTGTAATTTTATTGACTACTCTACTATCAACACACATATACCTATAGCCATCCTTCTCAGGAGTCAGTAGGGCTAGAACTTCACACGAGCTTAGAATTTCACGAATTAAGCCCTTTAGCAGTAATTCCTCAACTTGTCGCATCAATTCTTCATGTTTAGCAGGACTCATTCTGTAATATGGTATGTTGGGAAGATCTGCACCAGGCTCGAGGTCAATCTGATGTTGGATGTCTCGTAATGGAGGCAATCCATTGGGCAAGTCATCCGGAAAGACATCAAAAAACTCAACCATTATGGGTGCCACTGCCTCTGGGATCATGACATCATTACCAACTTCTTTCCAACTAGCACATAAACCACCTCTGAATCACGCAACTTTGCCTCAAATCTGGTAAGTGTCAATAAGTTGCGATTTTCTTTCGTCGGCTTATCGTAGGCACAAGAACAATCCGGATCCCCTTAAACATCAGAGTGTACTTATTGGTCTTCCCATCATGCGTAACTTCTCTATCAAATTGCCATGGACGCCTTAACAATAAATAATAAGCATTCATACCAACAACATCACGCCAAATATAATATTTATACTTGGCACCAATAGAGAAAGTCACCAAAGCGCATTTCGAAATCGTTACCTCACCGCCTTTTTTCAGCCAGGACAATTTGTAAGGGTTAGGATGCTTCTCAATTGCAAGCCCTAACTTCTGAACCACTTTAATTGAGATGATGTTCTCACAGCTACTCGCATCAATCATAAAGTTGTAAACTCTACCCAAGATGGTGCATTTAGACATAAAGATGTTGTTCCGCAGCCATTCATCATCAATATGTACTCTCGGGGTTATGTAAGAATGATGCACAACTAATGTAGCACCGACATCTCCAGTTACGATTTCCTCATCCGTTGTGTTTGCAGATGTGTTGTAAACTGGTTCTGCAGTGACGTATGTCAGTTCTGCTTATTCTTCATCCTCCTTGTTGTCAATAAAGATGAATTTTTCCCCTTGCACTCTGATTTTTGTTGGCCAATCTCCCATGAGATAATCTTCTCCTTTCCCATTCTGTTCCAAGTTAATTTATGTTGCTACCACCAAGCCATGGCCAAATCACGAAATTCGGTCACCACCAATTGCATACGATGTTTCTCAGGCACATATTTGAACTCCAAGATTTCCTTAACTGTTGCCAGCCAATCCAGGAATTCTTTAGTTAATAGTGTGCTATGAAATTTTGGAATCTCTGTCTTCATCCTAGCCTCTCGCTGCCTATGATTTTCATCATCTGTATGTGGTCTATGACGCATTCGTGAAGCTTCAAAGTATTTGTTTTCCCCATCAGAAAAACATCTCCTTCCGTCCCCTCTTCGATAAGAGGTTCTCTTTAACGGTTTGGAATAGGGGTTTTGGTTGGAGCCCTAGAAAACAACTCTCGCATTCATGCGGTCACTTGATCCAACGCTACTTGCATGCGTTGCTGCGTATCGAACAACTAAGTGAATTGTTGCTTGTTTTGACCCTGATTTCCCCTTTCATAGATATCATCGACTCCTTGGTTCTGGTTCTTCTTCGGCCCCATAATTATCTCAAAATCACAATTGATGAAGGCTCTAATACCAATTAACGCAGCGAGGATCTTCCAAATTGAATTGCTCGAGAAAACCACGAACAAATAATCTAGGGCAAAAAATTAACTAAAGTTTGAGATTTTATTAATTTATAAAAAGCAGCGAATTACATCTAAAATGGTGCTTCATATAGCAAAACCCTAAATTTTGCCAAAAATAGTAAATGTTCAAAACGCCCTAAACCCTATACTAGAGGAAATAAGAAACCAAGCGCCCGAATGACGTTAGAAATGGAAACTCCTAGTAAAAGTTATAACAGAGCTAAATTATTCAAAAATAGTAAAAACGCGATTTCGGAGGCCTAAACGAAAAAATTTGGCCAAAAAATGTCGTTGTCATAGCAAAGCTTTGCGTATTGATCACCACGTCATTTCGAATAAACCTACGTCCTCGCAACTCCAAAATCCAATGTTTGGACCTTCCAAAAGTCAACAAAAATCAATTCTAGTCAAACTTTTTCGAGAAAGTGTTTGCCACTTCTTGGACTACATCAAAAAATTGCACAATTTAGGAGATGACAAAGGTCATGCTAGCTGAGAAAAATCTGCCTATGAATCTTTCAGGGGAGGTAGTAAATAATGCTACCTATATTATCACTAGATTTTATTTCAGGCCGCTGATCACAAAAACTCCATATGAAATCTGAAAAACTAGAAAACCATCTCTCAAACATAAATGATAGAGATCACCTGGAAAGGTTTGGTTCCAAAAGTGATGTTGGTTTTTTCTTGGATATTCTCAGAATAATAAAGCTTGTAAGGTCTACAAGAAGCGAACAATGATTGTGATGAAATCTATTAAGGTTATGGTTGATGATTGTGCAAGAACAGAATAATTATCTTTTCAAAAGGATGATGATGATGAGATGCCAACACTAATTAGCTCAACACCTATTACTCAGCTTACTGCTAAAACATCTGATTCGAATATCACTACTCCATCTGATGATGAAGATGATAATGATGACGATGATTCAAAATCACCTACTACTACAATACTTGGTTCTACATCTGCTGCTCCATAGTTAATGATGCTAAAAGGTCATCCAATTGAGCAAATTATTGGCTCAGTTAATGATCCAATGAAAACTAGAGATATTCCCCCTATTGACTATAGGAACATGGTTCGTTTGACATGTTTTACATTTCAGATTGTGCCCAGAAATCTCAAGAAGGCTATAATGGATGAATATTGGGTGAATGCTATGCAAAGGAGCTCAATGAGTTTGTTAGACAGGATGTATGGGAACTTATTCCACGACCTACTAATGTGAATATCATTGGTACTAAGTGGATATTCTGCAACAAGATAGATGAGAATGGAGTTATTGTTCGCAAAGCTAGATTGGTTGTATAAGGATACACGTAAGTTGAAGATATTGATTTTGATGAGACTTGATGTCGCACCGTACAACACCAATAATTGTCCTGATTTATCGTGGATATGTAATGAGACAAGTATGCGGTCGAACCTACAGAGACTGAGAAGGATTCTTAGGCTACAACTAAAAGGGAATAAGGGGATTCCTAATCAACATAATCTTGAAGAAATAAACTTAACAACTTACACTAAACAATGAAAACATGCATAGATAACTAGAAATAATAATTCAAAAAATATAATAAAAGCCTGGATTGAGAACATTTTCACAATTGACAAGTAATTGACTTAATCATTGGTTACAAAAGATATCCATCATATTGGATTCTCATAGAAAAGTTCGAGTGCGGACACTCTGTTTTCCTTGATCAATTGTAGGAACGAATAACACTACTGTATGCTAATTAGACCCGCAAAACCATCGGATATGCCATAGGCTTTCAACGAGCTAGCAGCTTTAGCCTTCAATGAAAAAACTTGCCCTAAGTAGTAACTAGTATGAACTGTCACCCGACTTATACATCGAATGTACAAGAGTACATCGATTGCCAACAAACAAGGCTATATTTTTCACCTAATGTAAACCCCCTTACCGAGTGGCTGTAGGTTCACTGACCTAGATCTCCTACACCTACCTATGCATTGGCCAATACACAAGCAAAACATATTCAATCTAATCTAATGAAAAACCAGTAGATTGATAATTAATATAATCAAAGTTATAAGACCCAATGAAAGGATAATTCACTTTAAAGAACAAAACCTCATATCATCAATACTTGCAATTGTATAAAAATATCAATCCAATAAGAACTTAGTTACTAATACACATATAAACTAATAACATCAATAAAGCGAATTAAACAATACCTTAAAAGTAAAGAACAGACACTCAAAAATAGGAAAACCAAAACTCTTGATAGCTCATTTCTTCAAAACTTAAAAACTAGAAAAAGATAAGATGTTTTTCGCATGCCCAACCCTAGGTATTTTTATGGGTTGGAAATACAATGGAATAAATTCACCAAATCTAACATATCCATCGAATCTAGGATTTAAAATCCCTAGATTTGTTCTGCGCCATATGTTGAACATACACGTAACTGAAGAATCACTGCCGAATGATAAGTGATTATTTAGACTTATATGTAGGTTTAATTTAGTAGTACAATTAGCTTAAATATCCTGAAATGAACTCAAATTGATGGTGTTTATGTATTTTCAGGTACACAAAAGCATAAAGGAGACAAATAAGTGAATTCATGAAGAAATAGAGCTAAAATATTCTAACATGGGTTTGACGCCATGACACATGGGTTTGTCGCTGTGGGAAGATGAAGGCACAACATGGGAGATGAAGGTTGTTAGGGCTTGTCTCACTAAGTCCTGACTTAGCCTAATTCCCCTAATTAGGCACCTAATCCCTTCAAATAATCTTGACCTCCAAATACTTTTTATTTTAATCCTTAATAATGCTCTAAAACTAAATTTATATCCTTATTAAAACTCAATTCATTATTTGTTTAATTGGAGCAAATAAGGAAATCATACAAATTATTATCCGTATTTTATAAAATTTTGGCAGCACCTCCCCTAAAATTGGTCTGCTCGGAAATTTCACCTAATAGGCAGTATAATGGGGAGAAAACTAGAAGGACTCATAATTCCCCGCAATTCAAAATATATATCAATCTCAAGTCATTTAAACTAACCGAGAGTCTCTAATATCTCGATTACAACCTTACAATCCAAAATTAAACCAAAATCGTAATATAAACTTCTCAACTTGCCTTAAACTAATTTAGGAGACTCTCATAGCCTTTCACTGGTGTTTTATGCCCTATGCTCACCTCAAATCCCAAAACAATATATATATATATATATATAAAGTGATTACAACAAGAAAATTAAACTAAACACTTGAAAGTAATCACCAAATATCTCCGAGTCTTGTTTATTCTTTCATGTTTTCACGGAAAACCTAACATCGTCAAAAAAACTCGAAGATGTCAGGTAAGTAAACTCCAACATTATTCTGTACTCCTGCAAATGTTAGTCTGAATACATATAGACATGTAATTACATTTCCAAATAACAACAAATTTATATAACAATGTGGATCCTTCATTTCCCGTTATAAGCTCATAACAAGTGCGTCTACTCACGATGAACCTAAAACAGTCCTATGAGTTCAATGCATGCTACTCTGGAGTTGACATTACTCTCCTTAGGCGCTTGTAGTACGTCTAGTATGGAGTGGAACATCTCACACTCTTACGCCGAAGTAGGGGAAACTCTATCCGGATGCCATGTATGCATGACCAAGAATGATGCGAGATGCAATGCATACGAAACACAAATTCAAGTACAAACATAAATTTCATAAATAGTAAAGACCACCGTAGGGTTTACTTACATCCAACCAATTTTGAGCTGAATTCTTCGGGTTCTCGAAGCATCGGATCACCTTGAAAATGGTTCCAATAGCTTCCTTGTATACCCAATTATATTAAGGGTCAAGCTTCAAGTGAAACCAAATCACAAAACCCAACGAAAATTGCCCAAAAGTACGCTTGAGAACATTTTCCAAAAATATTAAATTTATATAACTGTCTCAACTGGCTTTCAACTAGCCAACTTTGGGTAACTTCTTAACCTTGAAAACCTCAATATTTGTCATGATGACCTAAAAGTAACTTGTAGTACTAATGTCCTACTTTCCATAGACTTCAAGAACACTCAAATCAGATCATCGACGAAGAAGTTATGAATTTTCCAATATGGCTTGTCAACTAGGCAAACTTTATTTATTTTGAACTGAGAAACTTCTCCAAATAAATATTCTTGCAATTAAATCCTCAAAACTTGACAACAAATACTATAAAACCACTCGATACCAACATCAAAATATTTTCACAGCCTTTAGAGTCAATTTGGACAAAAACCAATAATCCAATTTGTCCAAAATCCTAATATAAATCAATATCAATTATAAAAACATCTTCAAAATAGTTATCAACTGAATCACATTTGTTCAATTCATCAAAACCCTAACCCACGTTAATGGAACTTATTCCAAATTGGCGCACATCACCCAATACATCAAATTCTCAATAATTCATACCAATTCCACGTAAGAAATTGAAAAATCGTGTGACATCAAATTGAATTGTGAAAAATGCCTTGAATTTAGAATTTACCAAATTCCGAGTTGAATACCTCATCTCCGTCGCGTAAACTTAGCTCGAACTAATCGTCTCGCGATGCTCTACGATTTTTGTAGAGAGAGACCGAACGCAAATTGAACCTCGAGAAATCACGGAGCAAAAATCTCAGTTAAAGGGATTTGATACGAACGTTCTTTTATTTGTTTTTGGTGAATATTTATATAAACCCTCAGCTGCTTGTCAGCAACATAATTTCTTTTTATTTATTGATTTATGAAATTCCTATTTAGACGTGTTTTGACTTTTGGTGCTCGTTTTGGATTCGATTTTTCACCAAATCGAGCTAACCTCTCTACAAAACAGCCCAACTCCATAAAACGTCCATAATACTGGTTTTGGTCACGCTAAAATCCTAAAAATCTTGACTCTGTCCACAACATACCAAACACTTCCGGACCAATTGTGTTGCCATACTTAGCCAAACTTACACCAATTTGGACCCAATCTCAATCTCAACCACCACCAACTGATAAGAAACTCGAGGCAAAGTCTTGTACCAACTTGGTTCTCATTTTTATTTGCACCGATCCTGACTTACACGTAAATCCTTACATGATACTTAACACTTGTTTACTAGTTTTCAAGTAACTAGTAATTTTATTTCCACTCGTGCCCTTCAGACACACACTTACAACCTCAATTAATAAAAATTGAGGATACACCTCAACACACTATGACTTCATGATAAAATACCATATAATACACACATTAGACATTCATCAACAAGAAAATAACATTTTACCTTATGATTTTCGGTCCGAGACATGTGTACCAAAAATTCTAGTTAAAATATGAAATCACTTAATTAGTCGCCTAATTAAGTTTATGAAATTCTCATATTTCAGAAAGGCACAATGCGAAGGCACAAAAAGAGAAGAAAAAGAAGGTTCAGATAGTCAAAGTGGTCACGACGCCGTGGAGGATAAAGGACGACGCCAGGATGGTCTATGCAGGGCCCTGAGTCTACTGAATGAGGAAAAAACACATAAAGTGGCCGAAGTTGTCACGACACCGTGGCTTTATACACACAACGCTGGATCATAAGGGAAAGTGTCGAGACTAAAGAAAATAGAAAGTTAGAGTTCTATTTTAGGTGAAGTTATTTATTAGGGTTTCAAATTGTTTTCAAACGTGTTTTAGGAGAATAAATATGTATTAGAACATGGTCAACATATAAATTATCGTCCATTAGCAACCATTACCATAGTTTAGCATATGTTTACTTTATTCTTGAGCATTAAGAAGATTTGTGGAAGAGAAGACATTGAAGACTCACGTGTGGTGATTCGGTTATTGTTTTTATTGACTTAATTGAAGTTATCATTTAATCTTTGATTGCAATGAATACCACTATGTGCATATTTGTTTCAATGAATATAAGTAGTTCATTAATCTTAGGGATCAATGGATCCTATGGTATGAATGCTATGCTATAAACATGAATATATTATAAAGTTGAAAGGAGCAATGATTAGAATTAGAATTGATTCTGAGCATAATGCTACGAACATCTTGACCACGTGTTTGTTGATATTAGGTTTTAGGAGTTATCATGGTCATTGAATCTCTTAAGCCGGATACAGAAGGTACAACTATGAAATATACAACATCGATATATAGTTGTTGATTAGGGAGACACAGACAGTAAACTTAATTGGTTATAAATCTAAAGATTTGGAAGTTAAAGCAATGTGGATGTTAGACCCCATCTAATTACGTCATCTGACTGGCCTAGATTACCTTAATCCCCTGATAATCTTGCAGCCTTAATCTTATCATCGATAAATAAATAAAATCTTGTTTGAAGTAATCATCAAATATAATGTTGTATCAACTCTAAAGGATTCTAAAGTAAATCTCAAACCTCAAAATTCATTTAGATTGATTACATTATCCATAAAATTATGTAATTTTTTTGTCAGCACCTCCTCTTTTTCTAAGCCTACATCGGAAAACCCAGACTTTAAAAATCTTCAATAAAACCTACTTAGCTTAGTGGAAATGCTGAAGGACTCACAATCCACCCCATAATAATATATGTTGCATCAACAAAATTATTTATTCATTCTAACCTATTTCGCGTTTTCAAAATCCTTTTTCCATTATTACCACAGCTCCACAACATTCCAGTCCATCCCAAAACTGTTACAACCATTCCAAAGGAGATCATAACCACACTCAAACCCAAAAACCCACTTATAAAATATATTATATTCAAAAACAATTCATACATAGAGAGAAAGAACTGAACAAGTCACAAACAATCGGAAAGCTTTCTCTTTTCTTTTTCGCGGCTAGAACCTGTCATTACCTAATTATAAAAATTCAATAATGTCGGATAAGTAAATCCTACACTATCTAGTACACCTGTAATAATCAAATGCATAATAATCAAAGAGATTAAACTACCAATATAATCCATTGAATTTAAATACAACCGTGAATCCATCGCGTTTAAGTTATCCGACTACAATTAGATGACTTTTTTTGAAAGCGGTAAGTTAACATTAATAAGGACTCATGCCCAGAGAGGATAACCAAACGAGTCTCATTCATCGAGTCTATCAAAGTATGATCTGGTTCACGGTGATCTCATGATAACCACTTGATGCAAAGTATCAATGACTCTAGCCCCTCAAGCATAATATAGTTCTACCCTGTACACACAGTCATATATAAACTATGTAGTTCTACCTTGTATACACATTCAAGTAGCTTAATATACCCTATACACACAGCCAGGTAGACACTATATGTTCTACCCTGTACACACAGTCAGGTAGACACTATAAGAGACTCGAATCGACCTTATCCTCCCTACCCATGTATGCATGTACAACAAAAATGTAATATCAAGGATCAATGCAATTTGTACAAAATTATAATCATACAATGTAAAGGTTACTATGCGATTTACTTAACCTTACAAACAACCAACTTCGAGCTTATTTTTCGGGGTTCTCGGAGTGTCGGATTACCTTGAAAATGGTTCCAATGGATTCATTTCATACCCAAATATATTATGGGTCAAGCTTCAAGTGAAACTATATCATGAACCCTAATGAAAACTGCGGTCAAAGTATGCTAGAGAACGGTTTCCGAAAAATTAATTTATATAACTGTTTCAACTAGCTTTCATCTAGTCAACTTGGGGTAACTTTTTAACCTTGAAAACCTCAATATTTATCATGATGACCTAAAAGGAACTTGTAGTACTCATGTCTTACTTCCCATAGACTCTACGAACACCAAATCATATCACTAACGGAGAAGTTATGAATTTTTTCATGTGGCTTGTTAACTAGGTAAACTTTATTTATTTTGAACTAAAAAACTTCTCCAAATCCATATTTTTGCAATTAAATCCTCAAATATTTACAACAAACGCCGCGAAACCACTCAATACCAACATCAAATTTTTTTTACAACCCGTGGAGTTAAATTGGATTAAAACCAATAATCAATTCATCCATAAACCCAATGTAAATCAATATCAACTATAAAACATCTTCAAAACAGTTATCAACTTAATCGCATTAGTTCAATTCATCAAAACCTTAACCCACTTCGGTGGAATTTATCCCAAATTGATGTAAATCAATCAAATATACCAATTAACAACAATCCCTACCAATTTCTATCAAGACCCCGCGAAAGAAATCGAAAAATCGCAAGAATTCAAATTGAATTATGGAAAAATGCACTGCATTGAGAATTCACCAAATTGCGGACCGAATACCTCATTTCCACTGTGAAAATTTAGCTCGAACTAACTGTCTCGCGATGCTCTACAATGTTGCAGAAAGAAACCGGGCAAAAATCGGACATAGGGAGCTTCACGAGTGAAAGTCTGGGTTGAGAGGGTTAAGGAACGTTCGTTTCGAGCGTCCAGTTGAAATGAAATCAAATTGATTTTAATTTAAATCTTTGTTATATATATAAACCCTCAGCTGCTTGTCAGCGCCTTAATTTCTTTTATTTATTAATACCCAAAATCCTTATTTTGAGGTCCTTTACCTTCCGATGCTCATTTTCAATCCCTTTTTTACTGATTGAACCAAACTCTCGATAAAACAGTCATATTCATGAAATATCCATAACACCGATTTTAGTCACACCAAAACCCCAAAAACCTTATCTTTGTCCACGACATATTAAAATCTTCTTGACAAATCCGCTTGCCATACTTAACCAAACTTGCACTAATTTGGACTCAATCTCAACCTCGACTACCGTCAACTGACACAAAACTCGAAATAAGATCTCGCACAAACTTTGTTCTCATTTCACACTACCTCTGATTCTGACTTGCATGCAAATCAATGCAAAATCCCCACATCGGCTCATTAAATCCATTTAAACCTCAAATTTGAATTTAAACTTAATTTCAATTATTTTTCGCAAAATTTGAATCAATAGTTTGAGTCGATATTTTAACTCTACCTAGTTCCATTTCGACACGTATCTTGAGACAAAACTCCGTAAAATCTCAAATTTACTCCTTTAACTTGAATTTCGTAAAATAACTTAATATATAGTTTACAACACTAGACACACATCACACGATAATAAAATTACCCATAAATATCAACTCAGCCGTCTTTAACTCCCGACTCACGACCAAGACCATAATTAGGCTCCATTAATCCTTGATTAGCGATAATTATTGAATTAAATTTTTTGGGATTTGACAATTTTCCCAACTAATAAAAACTTACATGGACTAAAAGAGATACAAAAAACGCTCTCTCATATACGCTTCTCATTCCCATGTTAGCTCCGAGTCACCATGAAATTGCCACTTAACCAAGACAATTGAAACTTCTTTATTTTGAAGCTTCTGGACCTTCATATCCACAATCGAAATAGGTTGCTCTTCATATGAAACATCACCTTGAAAATTGAACTGATTCCATCCTATTGTGTGATGCGAATCAATTTCCATTCGCTTGAGCATAAACACGTGAAATACATTATAAACTCCGGTTGACTAATGTGATAATGCAAATTTATAAACAACGTTCCCAATCTATTTCACAATCTTAAACAGTCCTATAAATCCGATAGAGAGCTTTTCTTTCAGTCCAAACCTGTATTGGCCTTTGCGAGGGGAGACTTTCAAATACATCCAATCTTCTTTACTATATTCCATAAACCGGTGATAGATATCATAATAACTTTCGTGCCTTTCCTGAGCCATTTTCAATCTGAGACGAATCTACTGAACAACTTGAGTGTTCTCAAACCATCTATGGCCCTAACTTTACCAAATCCTTCGGTTTAGCCCAACCGACATGAGAACAACAAGGTCTCCCGTACCATGCCTCAAACAGAGTCATTTCAATACTCGATTAACAACTATTTTTGTAAGAGAACTTACACAAAAGTATATATTCTTCCCATGAACCTCCAAATACCAATACACAAGCCCTGAGCATATCCCCCCACACATGGATCAACCTTTCAGTCTTATCATCCACCCGTGGATGAAATATAGTACTGAAATGAAACTGAGTGCCGAGCTATTCCTATATGCTCTGCCACAATCCCGGTGTGTACCAAACAACTCGATCAGAAACTATAGTCAATGACACTTCAAACAAGCGAGCCACCTCTCACTTACGCAACAAGCTCGACTTGTAAAGGTATTCGAAATGGACATAGGAAGAAAACGAGCAGACTTCGTCAGCCTGTGAACAATAATCCAGACCGCATCATGTTTTCTATATGTAGTAGGCAAATAAGTAACGAAATCCATCACAATATGTTCCTATTTCCAGTGAGGAATAAGAAGTGGCGGCAACATACATCCAGGTTTCTACAGTTCGACCTTAACCTGTTGGTAAATATCACATCTCCACACTTAGTTACCCACATCAGGTTTCATCCCTGGCCACCAATACAATTACCTCATATCATGATATATTTTGGTTATGCTAGGATGAATACTATATCTGGATGAGATTTTATCAATATCTCATCCCGAATCTCAGCCACCAATGGAATCCACAATTTGCCTCTAAGCCTCAAACTTTGATCCGCATACTCAGCCCAAACTGGATTATTATTGTCATTCACAAACCCCTTTGAACTTCTCATAGCACATCACTTTACTGACACTCTATCACTTCTTGAATAGAGAAGAGTTGTACTCTAAGCAAAGCACAAGTCGGTTCATCAACCTCAAGAATCTCCGATAAAATCATAGTGATGACTTTTTCAAGCAAATCATACTCGTAAGTCAACTGACTAGCTGCACGTAATGTTTCAGCACTCCTCTACTCAGTGCATCAGCAATAACATTTGCTTTACCCTGATGGTATTCAGGACTAAAATCAAAGTCTTTCAAATGTTCAAACCACAGTTGTTGTCTCATATTCAACTCTTTCTGAAAGAATAAATACTTCAGACTTTTATGATATGAGAATAATGTAAAACTTTCCCCATATAAATATTATCTCCTAATTTTCAAAGCAAATACAATTACCGCTAATTCTTAATCATGAACATGATAATTTTTCTCGTGAGTCTTTAATTACAGAGAGACATAAGCAATTACCCTGCCAATTTTGCATTAACACATAACTCAATCCCACTCAAACTGTAATACCTTACCTCCAGTTCACGCAATACAAGAACTAGTGTTGAAGCCAAACACTTCTTCAATTCCCAAAATGCAGCCTCACATTCTTTTGACCAAATAAATGGAATATTTTTTCTGAGTTAATTTAGTAAATGCCGCAGCTATCTTAGAAAAATATTTAACAAATCTACGATAATAGCCAACCAAACCCAAAAAAATCTTTATCTCCGTCATTGTGGTAGGTTTCTACCAATCAATGATAGCCTCAATTTTGGCAGGATCCATCGAAATTCCTTTCGTACTAACCACATGACCTAAAAAATTCACCTCAGACAACTAAAACTCGCATTTACTAAACTTGACGTATGGCCTATGATTTCTCAAAGTTTGGAGAATAACTCTGAGATGATATAATCAATGAATACTATGACAAAACGATCCAGATACAACCTCAACACTCTTTGCATCAATTCCATAAACATCACCGGAGCATTAGTCAACCCAAATGGCATAACAACAAACTTAAAATGACCATATCTGGTACTGAATGCTGTCTTCTGCACATCATCTTCCCGAACTCTCAACTGATGATAATTAGAACAAATATCAATCTTTAAAAAGAATCTACCACCGTTCAGTTGATCAAACAAATCATCAATTCGAGGTAATAGATATTTATTCCAAACAATGACCTTATTCAATTGTCTATAATCAATGCACGCCTCAAACTATCGTCCTTTTTTCACAAAAAGGAGTGGTGCGCCTTATGACGACATGCTTCGGTGATACACCATTTATCAAGCAACTTTTCCAACTTAATTTCAGGTCTTACCTTTATAGTACTAGTTCTGGTAAGAGTTTCCATTTCTTAATCAGTGGCTATCCCAGCCTTAGTGAGAGGCAACTTAGACGATGTTCCAATTTAAGTAAAGACCGAACAATCTGGAATATAAAAGAACATCGTCTTATTAAGACAACTTAAATGTGCATGATAAGCCGTTAATCAATCCATTCCCAACAACATATCCAACTCCAAAAACTCTACTACACGAAAATCAATAGCCATCTCGTGTAAAGAGATTTCAACCACACACTTCTTACACATAAAATGAAGATACACCTTATCCCAAATTATTGTGTTGGGGACAAGATGAATATGGACTCGCACTAGAGTTAACCTTAACTCAATCACCACACGATCACAAACTGAGATTGTACCTCCGATAAGATTACGATTTACATTTGAATCTCATTCAGTCACCACCTGAACACGTTCCTTGATATGTTGTTGAGTTCGTGATACACAAGAAAATGCTCCTAAGATTCGTGAACATGCAATCTTGTAATATCCTTTGTTTTCATACCCAAAACACGTAAAAACATTCGAATTTTGAAAACTATTTTGGATAATGTGACCCTGCTTCCCATACCAAAAACATGTAACTGTAGGTTTACTACCTACTAAAGATTCCTAACTAGTTGTCAATCACAGACTCGAGGCCTGTCCCGAAAATACTTTACCCTCACCTCCATTATTCTCTTTCTTTTGAAACTTTGGTTCAATCCTGGATGTAAACCTTTTTTTAACCCTTAGAGCCTGAGCCCTGTCTTGACTCCACGATGCCCTGATATCGTCGTGATTCGCATTGAAAAGTCCGTGTAGTCACATAGGATCTGCTTCTATCTCAAACCTCTCATGGAGTGTTCAGTTCAGACGTCAATATAATGATACCATGTAATGACCTCATTGTAATTTTTCGTTCTTTAATGACGTGATGACAAACGTGGCTGACAGCTCAGACGCTCGTGAGACCCGCAGTTAGGCTAATGCATGCCTGGAAACTAGGTAAATATTTATTTTTGTGTGCCGATTTGTTTAATTTACGGTGTTACATTGAAATGGAGTAAAGACATCGTAATGTGTGTATTTATATTTCATTTGACAGGTGAGACAGTGTGAGAAGTATTTGCCTCGATATGCATGTCGACGCGAGTACCGGGTAGCCTAAAAGGCTAAATACTAGGCCGAGAAAAACAATATACACAATAAATGAATAAAATAAGTTAAATATTAAAATATAATATATAATTGGTGGTCAGGGCTTAATTTGGTGCAAGTTTGGTTAAGTATGGTAAGATGATTGGTCCATAAGGGTTTTGTATGTCATGGACAAAGTTAAGATTTTTGGGGTTTTTGCATGACCAAAACCAGTGTTTTGGACATTTTATGAAAATGGACTATTTTTTCAAGAGTTTGGTTCAATTTGGTGAAAAAGGGGATCGAAAATGGGCACCTGAAGCCAAAACACGTCAAAATAAGACTTTCGGGAATTAATAAATAAAAAGAAATTAAGCTGCTCAAGCAAGCAGCTGAGGTTATTATATATAAATAGAAAACAAAAACAAATCAAACTTATTTGTTTCAATAGAACAAACTTGATGTTTGTTATCTCTAAACCCTCAATTTGGGTTTTTGCTCGCGGAGCTCCCAACGTCCGATTTTTACCCGATTTCTTTCCGCAAATCGTAGAGCATCGTGAGACGATCAATTCTAAAGTTCCATGGTGGAAACGAGGTATTCAGCCCGCAATTTGGTAAATCTCAATGCAGGGCATTTTCCTCAATTCAATTTGAATTATCGCAATTTTTCGATTTCTTTCATAGGATTGCGATAGAAATTTGTAGAAATTGTTGTTAATCGGTATATTGGATTGATTTGCGTCAATTTGAGATAAATTCCATCGACGTGGGATAGGGTTTTGATGAGTTGGATTAATGCAATTCAGTTGATAATTATTCTGGAGATGTTTTTAAACTTGATATTGATTTATATTGGGTTTTCGGATGAATTGATTATTGATGTTAATACAATTTGACTCTACGAGCCGTGAAAATATTTTGATGTTGGTATCGAGTGGTTTTGTGGCATTTATTATTGAGTTTTGAGGATTTAACTGTAACGACCTGCTCTAATTAATCCCGATTAATTGACAAATTACAGATTAAGATCCTACACTCAGACCCACGCGGACGTCGCAGAAAAGTCCAGGGCACGCCTAACGAGGTAAAATTTGTTATTTTTGTGTGCGAGTGTTTATTTATTTTACTATTATTAAATAATTCACGTCATATTATTTGATATTTTATTGGTCTCGTTAGGCGCGTGTAGTGACGAGAGTGTACGACATCGCGGTGAGCGCGCAACGCCGGTGTATGGGATAATCTGGAATTTAGTTGTCACATCACACATCCCATCACATCACACGTCACATCACCATACCTAAACCCATTCCTCATCATTTCTCTTTTTTCCTCCAAAAAAAGGGGTGTCTTTTTCATTTAAAACGGATAGAGAGAGAGAAAGAGAGAGGGTGAGGACGCCTGGTGAGAGAGAGAAGGGAGGAGAGGAAAAAGAGAGAAAGAGAGAGAAAGAGATAGAGAAAGAGGCGTCTAGGAGAGAGAGACGGCCAGGAGACAGAGGGAGAGGAGGCGACCAAGAGAGAGAGAGGGAGGCGAAGGGAGCTCCGGCGAGGAGCGAGACGGGAGGCCGCGGACGGCGGCTCGCGGCGACGTGAAGGCGGGAGATCGGGAACGAGCAACGATCAAGGCGGCGGGAGATCGGGAACGAGCAGCGGCGGCGGTTGTGAGGCGGCCTAAACTCCGGCGCGGATCGCTGGACGGCGAGTCGGTTCCAGCAGGTGCGCCGGTGAGGCAGCTCCAGCAGAGGCGCTGACAGCGGAGACGGCGAGGCGACAGCGGCGTCGGCAACGCAAGGCAGCGGCGGCGGTGAACGACGTGGAGCAACGGCGTGGTGGCGAGTTGCCGGAACGATCGATCCCCGACGAAACGCAACGACAGTGGACTAGGAGACTATAGTCGTATATCGATCGCGTATCTGGAGGCGTTTGTGGGACGTTGTGAGGGCGATTTGCAATTTGTTTGAGGTACGTAAACCCACGAGAAAATTAGTTAAAATTCATTTATGGTACTTACTTTATTTCACATTTCAATTACTCCATTGTGCTATTTATTGTTGTTTATTTACTGTTCATCCACTCCCACGTGTGTATGTGTGTTTATCGACGGGGTCGGGCATGGCACGGACTCACACCCCGGGGCTAGCTACCCCGCGTTGTTCAAGTAATTGGCCATGTTAGGGCTATGCGGTGATTATTTTCCGCGAGACCCGTAGGTTGAGAGATGTTTGACGAAGACCTAAGTCTTCGTCATGGGTTCCTCTCGAGAGATGTTTGGATGGGGTTCTCCCATTCATAGGTTCATATCATTCGACCGTGAGATGTTTGGCGAGGTGGTCGTCATGGGTTCCTCTTGGTTTAGCTAAGACGATTCCCGGATGTCGACCAGGGTTCTCTGTCACGCTACACTCATGTCCAAATTCGACTTCTCAATGACTTATTTTCATGCGATTACTTTATTCTCGTTCCTTATTTAAATTGCATGAATTGTAGCCGTTTTATTGGATTTCGTAAATATTAGCTAACGTTCTCTGGGATTTACTCACCTAAGATTTGTCATTATTTTTGGTGATAAATCGCAGATCCTAGGACGAGCCGGGGCAAGGGGGTCTTAGGCGACTACCTCTGAGTTAGGAGAGCCCCATCAGCTTTTTGCGTAGGTGTCTGTATGCATTTATTTACTGCTTTTATGGAATTTTTGGGAGGACTTGTATACCTGATACATATATATGCTCATTTTTGTACTTTTGTCGCTCTTTGATATACATGGTATCTAATGTCGGGTTTCCACACTATAGGGTTATTTATAAAATGCAAACTTTTCATTTCTACGATATTTGCATGCTTCAAAGACTTCCGCTTTGATATTTAACTTATATTAATTTAATAAATCGCGAACAACTTAACTTAGTCAATTTAATTTAAATATTCATAAAAACATCCATAAATACTAAGTTAAGGCGAATAAGATACGTACAAAGGTTTAGGTCGCGGGCAGTTAAAAATAAGTGTGCGGTGACGTGACATGCTTGGTGACGTGTCTGGCGACGTGGCGGTACCCAGTTTGCCTCGGAGTTTGGGGCCGTCACATTAACTGAGAAAATATTGATTTGGAGACATTTTCTAGTTGAAAATAAATGAAGTTTGTCAAGTTGACATGCCATATTAGAAAATTTGTAACGATTTAACAGATGATTCGAGTCCTTTAGCAACTTAAACTGTAAGCTGTGGGTTATTGAGGTTAATAATGATTTAAAAGTGTATGGAAACTGCATGTGGGAACATAGCTGGCGCTGGTAGGCCAGGTTGTGGGCCTGTATTGGCCCCCGTGGCGGCCACTTGGAAAGTGAGCCGC
The DNA here is from genome assembly GCA_039657325.1 of Stephania cephalantha. Lineage (NCBI taxonomy): Eukaryota > Viridiplantae > Streptophyta > Magnoliopsida > Ranunculales > Menispermaceae > Stephania > Stephania cephalantha. The sequence goes on along the minus strand of CM077574.1, from coordinate 20,376,120 downwards.
TACATACCAAACTCTTCCTGCCATTCCTTCCGTGACATTCCACTATCCATAGATGAATCAGCCTAAATCGAAACTTCAACAATCAGTTCATCTCTGAAACGAATTACAGAAGTAGCCTGGTCCTCCTGAACGGCTAAAGTAGTAGTAGGAACTTCCTGAGCATCACGAACCACAAGTGTCTGAGTTGCCACCTATGCTCATGAAATATTCAACAACTCAGACATTTACCCAACCAAGTTCCGAAGCACATTTGAATCCACACGTTGTGCATCTTTTTTATCCTCGCTAGATCCCTGACCCAACTCTTGCTATACTATAAGTGGACAACATATTTATATCCATTGATATATCTATAATATAAAACAAACATAACACAAATCATAAAGTTTTCAAACTTTTTAACCCAGTTCCATCGAATTACTTCCTAACTAATCACTCATTTAACCTCGATCAATAAGGTTCTTTTAAAATCCTAGATACCAATATTATTAGACCTCATCTAATTAGGGCATCTGACCGACCTAGATTACCTTAATCCCTTGATAATCTAGTAACCTTAATCTCATCATCAATAAATAAATATAATTATGTTCGAAGTAATCATCAAATATTATACTTTATCAACTCTAAAGGATTCTAAAGTAAATCTCAAACCTCAAAATTCATTTAGACTGATTACATTATCCTTAAAATTCTATAAAAATTGTTCATCAGCACCTCCTCTATTTCTAAGCCTAAACCGAAAAACCTGGCCTCCAAAACTCATCAACAAAACCTACTCATCTTGGTGGAAATGCCGAAGGACTCACAATCCACCCCATAATAATATATGTTGCATCAAAAAATTGTTCATTCATTCTAAACTATTTTAGGTTCTCAAAATCCTTGAACCATTATTACCTTAGCTCCACAGCATTCCAATTCGTTCTAAAACTGTTACAACCATTTCAAAGGAGATCTTAACCACACTTGAACCCAAAAATCCATTTATGCAATATATTATATTAAAAACAATTCATACATAGAAAGAAAGAACTGAGCAAGTCACAACAGTCGGAAAACTTTCTCTTTCTCTTGTCGCTGCTAGAACCTATCATTACCCAATTATAAAAATTCGATAATGTCAGATAAGTAAATCCTACACTATCCAATACACCTGTAATAATCAAATGCATAATAATCCAAGAGATTAAATGAATAATATAATCCAAGGAATTTAAATACAACCTTGAATCCATCCCGTTTATGTTATCCGACCACAATCAGATGAAGTCCTCCGAAAATGGTAAGTAAACAGTAATAAGGACTCATGCCCAGAGAGGATAACGAAATGAGTATTGTTCCTCGAGTCTATCAAAATATGATGTGGTTCAACATGATCACATGATAACCATGTGATGAAAATATCAGTGACTCTAGCCCCTCAAGCATAATATAGTTCTACCCTATACACATAGTTAGGTAGACACTATATAGTTCTACCCTATATACACAGTCAGATAGCTTAATATACCCTGTAGACACAGTCAGGTAGACATTATATAGTTTTACCATATACACACAGTCAGGTAGACACTATAAGGAGACTCGAATCGAACTTATCCTCCCTACCCGTGTATGCACGTACAACCAAAATGCAATATCAAGGATCAATGCAATTTATACAAAATTATAATCATACAATGTAAAGGTTACTATGGGGTTTACTTAACCTTACAAACATCCAACTTCAAGCTTAATTCTCGAGGTTCCCGAAGCGTCGGATCACCTTGAAAATGGTTCCAATAGCTTCCCTAAATACCTAATTATATAATGGGTCAAGCTTCAAGTGAAACCATATCACTAAACCCAATGAAAATTGCAGTCAAAGTACGCTTGAGAATAGTTTCCAAAAATATTAATTTATATAACTGTTTCAGCTAGCTTTCAACTAGCCAACTTGGGGTTATTTTTTAACCTTGAAAACCTCAATATTTGTCATAATGACCTAAAAGAAACTTGTAGTACTTATGTCATACTTTCCATAGACTCCAAGAAAACACCCATATCGGATCACTGATGGAGAAGTTATGAATCTTCCCATATGGCTTGTCAACTAAGCAAACTTTATTTATTTTGAACTAAAAAACTTCTCCAAATCAATATTTTTGCAATTAAATCCTCTAAACTTTACAACGAAAGCAACGAAACCACTTGAAACCAACATCAAAATATTCTCAAAACCATTGGAGTCAAATTGGATTAAAATCATTAATCAATTTATCCATAAACCCAATGTAAATCAATATCAACTTTAAAAACATCTCCAAAACAGTTATCAACTGAATCACATTAGTTCAATTAATCAAAACCCTAACCCACGTCGGTGGAATTTATCCCAAATTGACGCAAATCAATAAAATATACCAATTACAACAATCCCTACCAATTTCTATCCAAACCCTGCGAAAGAAATCAAAAAATGGTGAGAATTCAAATTGAATTATGGAAAAATGCCATGCATTGAGAATTTATCAAATTGTAGGCCAAATACCTTGTTTCCACCTTGGAGATTTAGCTCAAATTGACCATCTCGCGATGCTCTACAGTGTGAAAGAAGGAAATCAAACGAAAATCAGACGTATGGAGCTTCGCGAGTGAAAGTCCGGGTTAAGAGGGTTAGGGAACGTTCATTCTTAACGTTCTTTTAAAATGAAATGAAATTGATTTTGATTTTAATCTTTGTTATATATATATATTTATATATAAACCCTCAGCTGCTTGTCAGCAACTCAATTTTTTATTTATTAATTCCCAAAATCCTTATTTTGATGTGCTTCAACTTTTGATGCTCATTTTCAATCCGATTTTTAACCAAATTGAACCAAACTCTCGATGAAACAGTCCATCTTCATGAAACATCCATAACACTGGTTTTAGTCACACCAAAACCTCAAAAATTTTAACTTTGTCCACGATATACTAAAATCTTCTGGACAAATCATCTTGCCATACTTAACCAAACTTGCACCACTTTGGACCCAATCTCAACCTCGACTACCGTCACTTGATATAAAACTCGAAACAAGATCTCGTACAAACTTCATTCTCATTTCACACAACCTTCGATCTCACATTTACTCATTTAATTTGAATTCCGTAAAATAACATAATATATAGTACACAACACTAAACACACATCACACAATAATAAAATTACCCGTAAATCTCAATTAACTGGTCTTTAACTCTTGACACGCGACCAAGACCATAATTATGCTCCATTAATCCCTGATTAGCCATAATTATTGAATTAAAATTTTTGGGATTTGACTGTGGAGCTTACGTTATTCACACTGATAGGTGAAGTTCTAGTTTGCATATTAGAATCTTTTCCGTCACGATAGTGGGTTGAAGTAGATTTGAAGGAAATCTGTCTATTCTAATTAGGCACATAAAATGTAAAGATGAGAAAGTTTGTTAAAAAGCATAGTATTTCATTACCTAGGTGAAGTTGTGAACTAAAATATTCTTAACATAAGAGTTTAAAAGTAATTTACATTGACTTGTTAGTATAAAGTAGTTTAGTTATAAAAACCAATTAAAAATGATTCCTTAGTAATCAAGTAATTTTGACTAGGTAATACTGAGTGCATACACCTTTCCCTGATGACGATATCTATAATCAACCTAAGTTGGTCACACTATTACTATAATTGAGCCGTTATATTTGCAGCCACGACCAAGTTTTTGGCGCCGTTGCCGAGGTTAGGTAGCCACTTAGACTTAAATAGTTTGAAAAATTACTAAGTTTTATTTTAAGTACTTTACTTTCAAGTTTATAAAAAGAAAAAAAAAGAAAAAAAATAAAAAGGTTTAAGTTTCAAGTTTGATATCTGCACTTGATCTTTTGTGTTTTATTTTTAGGGAAAATTAGTGCATGCATAGCAATGGAGAGAAGGACTTAGTGCCTTACGATCCTGAAATTGACAGAACCAACAAAGGAACGAAAAAGAAAGGAATCAAGATGGTTGAAGATCAAACACGAAGCCAATAACAGGGCTGAGAGAATAACCTCCCCAAAGGTGATCTGGTAGTGTAAGAGAAAGTGCGAGGACAAAGATGCCTTTGTGACTACTTCAAACCAAAAGTTCAAGAGACTTACAATAAAGTGATGAGGTTTCCAATCAACACCTTCGAGTTTGAACTGAGACAATCTTTAGTCAACATGGTGCAAAATAACTTGTTCAATGGGCTAACCAATGAAGATCCTGTTGCACATATAGAGAATTTCTTGGAGAAGTGCGACATCGTGCACATTATCAGAGTTACAAATGAGGTGATCAGGATGAGGCTTTTCCCATTCTCATTGGGTGGAAAAGCCAAATCCTGGTTTCAAGGACTAAATGCAGGGAGTATGACCTCATAGGTGAAAATCAATGAAAGGTTTCTAGATAAGTTATTTCCCCTAGTGAAGGTCAGTGTAAAGAAACTAGAAATCAATCAATTTAAGTAGGAAGATGCCGCATATCTTGGCGAGGCTTAGCAAAGACTCAAGGAGATGCTGAAGAGATGTCTAGGACATGGATACGTGAAATAGGCACAACTCCAGATTTTCTACTATGGGATGAACCACAACATAAGAACACTAGTAGATGGCGCAGCGGGTAGTTCTCTACTATCCAAGGATGAGGATGGAACATTGGATCCCATATCTTATGTCTCAAAACTCTACAACCGATAATTGCTCCACAATAAGGAAAACCAGCATGCGTATATGAGATTGATTCACAAGCTACGATCATGGCACAACTATTCAACCTGAGCAATCAAATGGTGAAGCTTCAAATGGAACAACAAGGTTTGCAAGTGCAGGTTAAACAACAACCCATTAATCACCAAGCCATGGTGGTTAAGCAAATAGACATGCAGCAAGGAATGGAATATGAGGACACCAACTTCATGAACAACCAAGGCTATGGAAACAACTTCAAGCTGAGAGGAATGACTCCTCAAAGGTTTTTATTAAGGATACAATAACAACAAATCCCAAGGAGAATGTTAGTGCTACTCATATGATGAGCACTATGACAATGAATGAGCCAAGATAAGAGCAAGTGATGTACAAGCCAAAAAAAAGTCAACACTTTGGCTATGAAAAAGCATGAAGTGAGGCATGAGAACGGAATGGAAGTTAGGCAAGAACTCGAAGGATTCAAGTAACATTAGATCAATGATTTAAAAAATTAAAAGAAGGGAAGAAACAATGGAGAGCTAAGCAATAAGATAAAGGACCTTCTAAAGAAGCACCAAAAGGAAATAATATCAAGGTGGTTCCAAGGAAACCGAAACCAAAGTTCAAGTTCATACCGAGACTTCAACTAATCAAAAGAAGAGATCTTGGAGACATTTGCATACCGATAAGCATTGATGGGCACTGGTTTAGAAATGTCTTATATGATACGGGAGCCTCAGTCAATGTCATGCCGATAATGGACAAGTTATATGCCAATTTGAAGATCAATTGTCTCGATACAACAAATTTACAAGTAGTTGATGGCAGCTTGGTACCAACCATCGGGGGAGTCTTGAATGTACATGTGAAAGTGGATAGATTCACATTCATCGTGGATTTTGAGGTTATGAATCATAATATGGATGATGATGTATCTGTGATACTTGGCGGCCATTCTTGAACACTGTCAATGCAACATTGTACAAAAGGAAGAAAAAGATCACGATGAGTATCGAGGAGGATGAAGATGCCGAGAAGATTATCTTTGTTGATGAGTAAGAAGCACATCCAAATGGGAACAATAATATTATCCTTGATCTACAAATGAAGTATCTCAATTTAGACTCAGACTAAACAAGCGAAAAGACGTCGGGCTAATGACGTTAAACTAAGCGCTACTGGGAGGTAACCCAGAGGTTTTTTTAAAGTTCAAGTTTTTAAATTTCAGTCAGTCAAGTAGTTATTTAGTTTAGTTAAAGAATATTCAAACGTTATAGTTTCTAACTTTTAAAAATTTATGCTTAATGTGCAGGAAAGACCATTTGCCGGGTGACGATTCATCGAAATGAAAAAGTCTCTCCTAGCTCTGTAAAAAGCGTAAAAAAGCAAATGAGTTAAAGCAGTAAAGGTAAGGTACATGGGCAAATCACGAGTAAGTCTTTATAGAACTTTTATATATACATGGATTTTACGTGGTCAGGACACCATGTGTAGTAATACACAAAGTCGGGAGAGCACCAAATAGGGAATTAACGAAAAAAATACGCGAAATAATATGGATAGACAGGTCGATGCCGTATGTGTAAACCCACGGCGCCTTGGGTTTAAGGCATGGTGCCAGCAGGGCACTAAGCTGTGAGGACAAAAACCTAACAATGGTTACGGTGTCGTGCCCTATAAGGGACGACGCTAATGTCAAAGAAAGGCGTTTTAAACCCTATTTCACCACTCCTTGCATACTTGCAACCTATTTCATACACAACTAACCAAGCATACATCCCTCTAGAACCTAACATTGATCAAGTGAGAAAAGAGTGTTCCTAGTGAGATAAAGTTAAAAAAGAGAGAGTGCATTGTGGATTTGCACAAAGAGGAATGCTAAGGCATTGATTTGGGGATTTGACTCAAAAGAACACTAGGGTTTTAGTTTATGAGCAAAATGAGAGGGCTTGGATTGATAGAGGCTTGGAGGAGTGTTCTACACTGAAAAATAGTCTGGCATTAAGGCAATTTAAAGTCCCATGTTGCTAGTTGTGGTGTTGTGTGAATTTTGAGATAAAAATGGAAAGAATAAAGAGGCAAGAAAGTTAAGTGAGTCAAGGTAGAGAAAATGGTTTTGAGGCATCATCCTTAAGAGATCCAAATGAGGATGAGCCTAAACCTTTCAATTCTAAGTATTTCATTGGTAGAGAGGTTAAGGATGGATATGAGGTCATTGAGCATAGAGTGTTCATTTGCGAAATAAGATTTAATTTGTTGGCCGAGTATGATAAAAGAGTAAACAACTTCATTAGGCAACAAGGTTGGGAGCAATCCACTCAAGACTTTAGGGAGAATAAATTTAAAGGAATGAGTGATATTATGTATGAATTTTACGCCAATGTAAAGTTTATTAAAAAGAGTGATCTAGTGAAGGTGAGAGGGGTGTTTGTCCCCTTTAATGAGTGTGCAATTAATAGCATTTATGAGTTAGAGTATATGAGTATGATTGAAGCAGAATATAGTTTTTCGAATAATCTATTTGAGAAACCCTATAACCTATACCCTTTAAGATCCATAGAGTAAGCATTGGTTGTCGAAGGACAACAAGGATAGGTAATGGAATATGAGAATATGTCGAAGCACATTAAGAAGGGGAGCATGCGGAAAGTCTACCTAATATCACAACACTTTCTTATTGCTTCATTATACTTGACCACTCAACAAGGCAAGATCAACAACCCAAAGGAGACTTGTTTATTTGATATTACAAAGTATGGGGACATCAATGTTGGTAAGACCATCTATAAGAACCTGAGGGTATCCGTCATGTCAGAGAGAGATAATAAATTATTGTTTCCAATTTTGATTACTCAGTTATTCTTGAAGGCTAGAGTGAAATTGCTCCAGGATGAAGAGTTTGATATAAAGGGTGAACCTACCATAAATGAGGAGTTTATGCTCACACTGAAATCATAAACTGGTTACCAAGACTCCAAGGATGAAAGGGAGAGAGCCGAGGGAAACAGACTTAAGCCTGAGTTGTTGGCCAAACAGCAAGAGGATCAGGCAGCATCAGCAGTAGCAGAGGTAGCCCAGGGGTTGCAAGACGAAGGATATGGAAAGGAGGAGGATCACCAAAAGGGATTTACTGAGGGCTACGAGTTTGTAGACCCACTTATAGGAGAGCAGGATTAGGATGGTCCTGAAATTTTTCCATCACCTCCTCCACCCCAGGCACTAATACCACCATAAGAGGACTTTACTCCACGACAGTTGATAAGTGATTATTTATACCTATATATAGGGTTAGTTTAGTCATATATTTAGTATAAATATCCTTAAGTGAGTGTTAATACACAGTATTATTGTATTCTCAAGGACTTAAGGTGTAAAGGAAGGAGTTGAGGAAAAATGAAAAGACATAGAGTAAAAACCCATAAAAATAGGGTTGGCACCGTTGCACCACAAGGTGGCGCAATGTCAACAAAGGCCACAACATGGGAATATAATGCACGACGTATGAGTGAAGAAAAAACGAGAAAATCAACTCTGGAGGTCCAGTGCAGTGGCGGCGCTGTGAAGCACGGTGGCGGCGCCGAAGGAGCACGGTAAAGCATCGAGACACCAGGAAGTGAGTAAAATTCATATGCACTGTTGGCACAGTGGCAGTGCAACTGGCATATAAGGCACAATGCCAAGTGTAACGACCCGTTACCTTAAGCTGGTGATTAGTACTAATCCAAATCCTAATTAATCCAAGTTAAGGTCGTGATTAAGTTCGTCATACCTCGATTAGCGTATGCGTGCGTTTGCATGATGTATGGTGTTTGTTTGAATTGTTAAATCAATTTATATATAGGTTGTCGTATAAATCAATTTATATATAGGTTGTCATATAATATGGAAATTATACACAAGCCTATAAAATGAAAAATACCCAATAAACTATGGTTTATCGGGACACCAAGTGTGACGAGGGAGTCGTGGCACGAGTGTGCACGCTCAAGGACACTTGTAGGCACATCCGGTGAGTTTATTGGTGAATAATACACGATATATATATTTATATGTTTTTAAATATATAAATATATATTGGTAAATAAAAGAATATTAGAAATATATGGATTATCGGATTGTCTCGAACGAAGCGTAAATGCTAGATGTGTGAGATATTGTGTCACTTTAAGCTGTGTCATTTTAACGCGTTAACCACGCAATTGGTCTCGAGATAACGTGTTGCGTATTTGAGAAAAATCCATATATAAAAATAAAAACTTTAGCTTATTGATTCATTTCGACAATTCGAGAGGGTTTGGGAGGTCGACTTTGATTCCGGATAAAAAAAGATCATTCTGGGAGCCGAATTCAACCAAGTTGAGAAGCTTAAACAAATTAGAAGCTAGTGATCATCACTTTGGTAAGTTTGATTTTTGAGTTGGTTGATATTAAATTGTCTTGTTATGATCAAATCTTTATAAATTGAGGTTGTTGTTGATTTGAATTGGTTTATAACCTCATTAGAGGTCCTCCTTGGTGATTTGGGAGTGTAATTGTTGAGTTTGGATGTGATTTGGGTCGATTTGGATGAGTTCAACTGTGCTGCTATTGCAGGTCTGGTGCGCATAGCACGCTAGGCATTGGCCATAGCGCACTACGCATACTGAGAGGATGAACTGACATGCAGGTAGCGCGCTATCCATGTCGTAGCACGCTACCCACACCCAGATCAGTGCAGAACTGATTGGAAACTGGGTGGTTTGTCAAGAGCTTTAGGGACTGTTTTAGGAGTTTAATACAATATAACAAACCTATATTAACTATAGTTGGTCCATGATAGTTGTTGGTTACCTGGGAGAGAGTTATTGACCCAAAAGTTAGGAAATTTGACGAGTACTTAGATCGAGGTAAATACACATTCGCTTATTTATCAATATTGCCTGGCTATTTAGTATATATACATCATATAGTCATTAGAATGAAATGGGGGATTATGTACACTGTGATGGATTTCAATAAATGGAAAACGGTGTGTAATGTGACCAGGCTATAACTCTTGATTTTGAGAATAGGTTTATAGGAGATGGGTTCCCTTCCCGGCCTATATATAAGTCCTGCTCAATTTAATAGGTTGTATGGATCAAATACACATTAGGGGGTTTGGGATAGAACCACTGGGCATTAGTGGATGGGCTAGAGAGCATATCAGCCAATATGTTGGTCTAGCAATTGCATTAATGGCGTCAGTGGGTAATCGACCCTAGTTTTACAAAATAAACTGGGATCACAGTGTAATAGTCCAAATTACTTGCTTTGCATCTGATTATGTATTGAATCTATATGCTTTCCATATTCTTGTTAGACATCATTGGTGCATGTTGTTATTGCATGGTATCCTTGAATATTATATGGAATGTTGATGATTAGTGTGAATCCCTACTTACTGAGCAAGTTGGAGCGCTCACCCTAATTAACATTACAGGTTGATCCAACGAGCGCTACGACTACAGGATAAAGAAGTTATAGGAGTCTTGAACTTCTCTTCGTTGTAATGCTTTTCTCTGGTCTTATATATTTGTATTGAATTATAGTTTTGTAATATCAGATGGGATGGGTGATTATATAACTGAGGTTTATTCATGTTTGTTTTTAATATTGTATATCTTATTTTGGTTATCGAAAAAGGTTTTAAATTTTTGCTGCGTATATGATTTGTTTCATTTCGATAATTGATATACATTAGTGCTTATTAGGTGTAGATGGTAAGGCTGCTGGCTCTAGTTAAGTCTGGTAAGGGTAATCTAGGCTTAATTAGGGTTTCAGGCTGGGTATTGCCCAAATCAGGTTAGGGGATGCTACAGTTTGGTATCAGAGCCATAGGTTTTAAAACCTTAGTTAACTTAGTTAACCTTAGTTAGTAAAGCTTGGTTTAATTATTTTGAACCTTTCTGTATCAGGGAAAATGTACAGAGTACTAGGTTTAAGAGCTTTGCTGCATTTACTAACTTTGATATAGTGTGGTGCTAGAGTTTATGGTTTATCACTTTTAGGGATAAAGTGGTAACAGTGATACAGTTGGGTATCATGGACAAAGCTCTGACTATACAATCATTTTTGGATGGTGTTCAAATTGAATGTTAGCCTACTTTAAAAGTTTAAGGTGCTCTGATTGCCCTAATAATGGAAACTAAGTTTATGGACTCGAATAGTGGTCTCGAGTTATGAATAAACTTAGGGTTTGATAAATGGTTTTTATCGTGATTTTGGGGGTAGCCAAAAAGACAAAATACTGAAATATGTTATTTGTTGTGTATACTATATCTACGTGGTAGGTAGGGGTGGGCAGCGGTTTTCGAAAAACCGCCCAAACCGCCCAAACCGTGTAAACCGCATGGTTTGGTCTGGTTTTTAGAACTCGCGGTTTGGGGGCGGTTTAAAAAACTTAAAAACCGCATAATTACGGTTTGGTCGCGGTTTTCATTTTAAAAAAACCGCGGTTTCACCAAACCGAGGGTATTTTAGTAAATACCCAACATTTATTTGTTCTAATCTATTTATTTTTGTTGTTACTTTTGAGATGAACTTGGATTTCTACCTTTGATTAAGTTCTTTTTGGTGAATGATTGGTTATATATGTTTTGTTGTATCTTATGTTGAATTTTTGATGAACAATTGAACATTAAACATGTATGGACTTTATGATATGTAATATGTATGATAGTTTTTTTTTTTTTTTTTTTTTTTTTTTTTTTTTTTTTTTTTTTTTTGAAAATGGGTCGGATGAAAACCGCGAAACCAAACCGACCAAACCGCGCAAACCGCGGGCGATTTGGGTGCGGTTTTGATGGTTCGCAGTTTGGTGGTGGTTTGCAAATCGGTCAAACCGCGAACCCTTCGTTTGGTCGCGGTTTGATGGTTTCCACCACCAAACCGCGGTTTGCCCACCCCTAGTGGTAGGTATAAGAATTATGTCTTTTCTGAAAAATAATAAGATGGTTGAAGTCCATCAATTTCTCATGATATGGAAGGTGTTGGAGGTAAGAGCTCCAGAGAGTCTTAACCTCGGGGATAGACAAAAAGGAAAGACATAAGCAATATTACAAAGATGAAATAAAACTCTTCTCCAAGTAACATCTTCAGTGGTCTTTATTCTTACTGATATTATTAGACAAATAATAGTCATTGAAGAAGTATCAATTGGATCAAGATCTTGAGGTGTGTATTAGGAGAATGGAAATTATAAAATAATGAAATACTAAATGACTTTCGATGAAACTCAAAGATAGTGGACCACTTTAAGAGGTGATTTAATACTAGTATTAAGACTAGTATGGAAGTAATGAAAGTTATTCAGTAAACGAATTATTGGTAAATGATAAAAGCCTAATGGAGGTTAGAAAACCACTAATGCAGTTATAGTTCATAAGTTGTTATGAAGTTGATATTCCTGTGGTGTGAATCCATATTGGAATAACAAGTGGTTTATTAATAAAAGACGATTAAATCCAGAACATAATAGTGAGTTGGTAAGATATCCTAGTCCGATCTATTAGACTGGTATAGTCTAAATTGGGGAGAATGAGTGGTCAGTGAATCTAAGGATTTAAGGAATCTAAGGATTAATTTATAATAGTCGAAATGATTATTCATTACTCATAATGTACAACTCTTACTGAAAATGAGTGAAATCAACAGTTCTCAAGAGGTAGTTGAGATTTGATTTTCATAATGAAATGATCAGAGCTAAGGATATATATCTTTATAAGATGATTGCAGGTGAGTGCTGGATCATTTTAAGTGGATGGTGGAAACCACTAGAACTTACTAGAACCCATGCTATTTTCATAAATTAAGGGTGTCAAGTGAAGGAAAACCCTATTGTAATGAAGTTGTTATTGTGTTATCAATAATAACATGGAATCTTCGAAGACTTAGAAAAGGCACGAGCAATTACTGTATAGAATTGTAAAATACTAACGGTAAGTTGGTTTATACCAGGTTTTTGCAAATGCTAGTGTTAAGTTTCAAAGCTTAATAAATGGTAAGAGTGTTGAATATTAACAGTAAATCAGGCGATTTGACTGTGATTGAGACAATATGAGGTTGTCTTATATTCAACACATTGGTAAAAAGAGGAAAGAAAACTTGAAATAATTGAATATTACAAACGATTGATCCAGGGATCTGTGATATCGTTGTGTGATTTATTCAGTTCACTCAAGTATGTGATAGTTATAAGTTGAAATCGAATATAAGAATGCCTTAGAGGAAGGTGAAAGTAAAGTTTGATTACAATATTTGCTTGACAAAACCTAAATTGTGGAAGAAGGTAGAGGTTCATCATAAGACTTCTAATCTAGGTAAGAATGTGTGGGGGACACAATAAAGCAAAATTGTAACTCATAGTTCCAGATTCGGGAGAAGAACTATTAGAGATTGATAATCTCGGGATAACTAATTTGGTAGTTCTACCAAATATGGAAACACATCACTTGTAAATTAAGAAGAAATGTTGTTGAGGATCTTCTAATCATTCTTTGAGATTAATCAGAATATTAGAGGAATCATTAAAAGACAACCTGAGAATATGACACCAGTGGACTAGTGTAAGAATAAGTAATGAATTTCAAACTGTGGAAGTTTGAAAAGTGGAATTGTCAGAATGATAGAAATAGAAGGTAAGAAAGTTACCTTAAAACTTTCCTAAGTATTAGGAATTCACTATGAAACATCACTCATGAAGATGATTGTGTTGACAATGCTTTGAAAAGAAAGGGACAGAGGCTATAGTTATAATAAAAGTTGCTCAGTAATATCTCTAAGGTGAGATATTTACCGATGACCAAATGGAAGTTCTAAGCAGGCACATCATCAGCTGAGTTGTCTGGATCATTAATTATAAGTCTGTTTGTTTGAAGCTTAGATTGGAGTTGAGCTAATAACGATAGAAATGTGTGATGTATTATTGAACGAGGTTGATTGAGATATCAAGTAGGTCAAGGATGACTACTAATTATTAATGTTGGAAAAGATGATCTCAGATCAAAACATTGAGCATGTAAGGAAAGTTCTTAGAACTTGAAACAAAGAGTGAGGCAAGAATGTTGTGAAAATCTCATTTATTTCTTTAATACATTTATTCAGGTGAAGCCCAAAATTCATTATGATGAAAATGAATAGGTGACCTGAAATGAAAAAAAAATTGACGGTGTCAATTTTATAAAGAAATATGAGATATATCAAAAGGTAGAAGCTGAATAATGTTAACTTGGAGGGGTTATATTATTCTTGCTTATATGAATGATATTTCATGCTCAGAAATTTGTAATGAATTAACCGAGTTATGATGACAACTGATGGTTATTGATATAATTGTAAAACTGACAGAATTTGGAAATTTCTTGCCAGTACTGTGGTTTAAATCCTCGTGGAAAGGTAAGCAAGATGTATGCGTGTGGAAGAGTTCAGAGTTGTGGAGAACCAGTATTATTATTTCGGTAAGAAACCGAAAATCTGCTCCTCAGGGGGGAAGAGATGTATAATAGCTGAGAGGGACCTTTCTCAATCTTAACATAATATATCCGAAGTTTACCATGGTTTCCAAAGAATATAGTTTCCGAGCTTGTGACTTGGAAAGTATGAATTACTAGAAGAAATATTTACTGTGAGTTCTCTGGTGTTAATTTTAACAAGCTATATATATATATATATAGAATTAAGATATTTACCTTAAAAATTTGTATGCTTTACTTTGTCGTTAAATGGTGTGGGACGAGAAGTAATGATACAAATTTGTTAGAGCCTGGGTAATTTAGAACTATACAGAAAGGTGTTATCACACTATTAGTATACAATTGCAACTCAGTTATATGGAGAAAATGTAGCTATTAATAGAGCTTCTCAGTTTAGACTTCATGAGGAAATAACGATGATGATGATTTATGTAACATCATCAACTGAGATAGCTAATTTTAGAGCTATTAATATGATCTTTTGAGTTCAAATTCAAACTGAATTGGAGAAGCTTCAGTGGTGATTAGTTGTCAGAAAGTTAATCAGGATTATAAAGAGCGTTAGAGGTTAACAAATAGTGTAAATTATCCTAATTAGTCAGTTTATGATAATGGTGCGTTACGGTTCAGGGATAAATTATAAATTCCAGTTTAGGGTCAGGTGAGGCAGGAAGTGCTATGGAAATCTCATAGATCTCTTTACTACATTCATTCAGATAGCCGTAAGGAATATCATGAAATGAGGCGCCTTTATTTATTGTTAATCTGGGATGAACAATGATGCTTTGTGGGAATAATAAAGAAATATGAAATATGTCAGCAAGTTAGGGTTGAGCATAAGAAACCCAGAGGTTTATTGCATTCGTTGCCTACTCATGAATGGAAATGGGAACATAGATATGTGGATTTTGTTTCCAATTTATCTCTGAGTTAGCGTAAGCACAATACGGTAAAAATTGTAGTTAACGGTTGATGGAGTCTGCGCATTTTTTGCCAGTTTCTATATGAAATCCTCTTGACTGTTTATGCAAAATATACATACATGACGTGTTAGATTTCAGGGTGCTTCAGTGTTGACTATTTCGTATAGGGATCCGAGATTCACATCCATAGGATGGAGTGAATTGTTGCGACAACTGTGGAACTGATCTTAACCTTAATATGGTATACTATTGGTAGACCAATGGGTAACATGAGTAATTGATTTTGGTGTTAGAGGATATACTTTAAGCTTGTGTCTTGAAGTTTAATAATAACTAGAAGAGAAACATTTATCTGTGTGAGTTCGTTTATAAAAACAACTGTCAAGCTAGAATGGCATGTTCCTTTAAAACTTTGTATGGTCAACCATGTCATTCACCGAAATGTCTGGACAGGGGTTGAGATGCAAGTTTGTTGGAGCCAGAATTAATTTAGAACTATATAGAGGAAAGGTAGCAGATTAGCCAGTTTTGACTATAATACAACTAAAATAAAAGAGATACGCCGATAAATATCATTGGTGGTTAGAGCTTTCAAAGGACAAATATGTTTTGTTGAAATTCTCACTTATGAGAGGAGTTGTGTAAGTTTGGATTGTGAGGTAAGCTAGTTTCAAGGTGTATTGAGTCATTCAAAGTACAAGAACGGATTAATCCTAGTACTTACAGGTCAAAGTTGCCTCCTCAACTAGTCGGAGTTATTAACGTCTTCCATAAGTCCTAGTTAGTAAAACAGATACTCAGTTCATTCCAAGGATTGGCTGGAATGAATGTGGTTTTCGGGAAGACTTATCTTACGAAGAGCAATCAAGTGGGTTACTTGATCGTAAGATTTTAAAAAAAAACTGAGAACCAAAGGGATTTCTTTGGTTATAGTGCAATAGAGAATTCACAAAGATGAGGAACTAACCTAAGAATGGAAGTATGAGAAATAGTTCCCATTTCTCTTCGAAACTGCAGGTAATTTCATATCACTTTAATTTCGAGGACGAAATTGCTTTAAATTTGGGAGACTGTAACTACCTGTTACCTTAAGCTGGTGATTAGTACTAATCCAAATCTTAATTAAGCTGAGTTAGGCTCGCGATTAAGTTCGGCGTACCTCGATTAGCGTGTGCATGCGTTTGCATGATTTATGGTGTTTGTTTGACTTGTTAAATCAATTTATATATATGTTATCGTATAATATGGAAATTATACACAAGCCTATAAAACAGAAAATACCCCAATAAATTATGGTTTACTGGGACACCAAGTGTGATGAGAGAGTCGTGGCACGAGTGTGCACGCTCAAGGACACTTGTAGGCATGTTTGGCGAGTTTATTGGTGAATAATACGCGATATATCTTTATGTTTTTAAATATATAAATATATATTGGAAAATAAAAGAATATTAGAAATATAAGGATTATTGGATCGTCTCGAACAAAGTGTAAGTGGTTGATGTGTCAAATTTTGTGTCACTTTAAGCGTGTCATTTTAACGCATCACCCACACGATCGGTCTTGAGATAGCGCGACACGTATCTCGAAGAAAATCCATATATAAAATTAAAAACTCAAGCTTATCGATTCATTTCGACAATTGGAGAGGGTTCGGGAGGTCGGCTTTGATTCCGGATAAAAGGAAATCATTCTCGAGAGTCGAATTCAGCCAAGTTGAGGAGCTTAAACGAATTAGAAGCTAGCGATCATCACTTTGGTAAGTTTGATTTTCGAGTTTGTTGATATTCAATTGTCTCGTGATGATCAAATCTCTATAAATTGAGGTTTTTGTTGATTTGAATTGGTTTATAACCTCATTAGAGGTCCTCCCTGGTGATTTGGGAGTGTAATTGTTGAGTTTGGATGTGATTTGGGTCGATTTAGATGAGCAAAATTGTGCTGCTGTTGCAGGTCTGGTGCGCATAGCACGCTAGGCATTGGCCATAGCGCACTACGCGTACTAGGAGGATGAACTGACATGCAGGTAGCGCGCTATCCATGTCAGGTAGCGCGCTACCCACACCCAGATCAGTGCAGAACTGATTGAAAACTGGGTGGTTTATCAAGAGCTTTAAGGACTATTTTAGGAGTTTTAATACAATATAATGGACCTTTATTAACTACAGTTGATCCATGATAGGTGTTGGTTACCCGGGAGAGAGTTATTGACCCGAAAAGTTAGGAAATTGGATGAGGACTTAGACCGAGGTAAGTATGGAGTCGCTTATTTATCAATATTGTCTTGCTATTTAGTATATATACATCATATAGTCGTTAGAATGAAATAGGGGATTATGTACACTGTGATGGATTTCAACAAATGAAAAACGGTGTGTAATGTGACCATGCTATAACTCCTAGTTTTGAGAATAGGTTTATAGGAGATGGTTTCCCTTCCCGGCCTATATATAACTCCTGCTCAATTCAATAGGTTTTATGGATTACATACACATTAGAGGGTTTGGGATCGAACCACTGGGCATTAGTGGATGGGCTAGAGAGCATATTGGCCTATATGTTAGTCTAGCAATCGCATTAATGGCGTCAGTGGGTAATCGGCCATAGTTTTATAAAATAAACATGGATCACAGTGTAATAGTCCAAATTACTTGCTTTGCATCTGATTATGTATTGAATCTTTATGCTTTCCAAATTTTTGTTAGATATCATTGGTGCATGTTGTTATTGCATGGTATCTTTGAATATTATATGGAATGTTGATGATTAGTGTGAGTCCTTACTTATGGAGCAAGTTGGAGCGCTCACCCAATTAACATTACAGGTAGATCCGACGAGCGCTACGACTACGGGATGGAGAAGTTATAGGAGTCTTGAACTTCTCTTCGTTGTAATGACTTTCTTTGGTCTTATATATTTGTATTGAATTACAGTTTTGTAATATCACATGGGATGGGTGATTATATAACCGAGGTTTATTCATGTTTGTTTTTAATATTGTATATCTTATTTTGGTTATCGAAAAAGGTTTTAAATTTCTGCTGCGTATATGATTTATTTTTTTCTATAATCGATATACAGTAGTGCTTATCAGGTTTAGGTGGTAAGGCTGCTGGCTCTAGTTAAGTCTGGTAAGGGTAATCTGGGCTTAATTAGGGTTTCAGGCTGGGTATTGCCCTAATCAGGTTAGGGGATGCTACACCGAGGCTTTAGGAGCTCAAAATCATATAATGAAGTTATGGCGCAGTGGTGGCATCGTGACTTAACACAAACAGTGCCGGGGCATTAGTGACAGTGCCAACTTCACAAAAAATTAGAAAGTGAAGTTCTAATTCAGGTTAAATTGTAATTTAGGATTTCTAATTGTTATTATGGAGTATAAATAGGTATTAGGACATAATAAAAGGGGAGCCAACCCCATAGAAGAATGTTAACCTCCATTAGAGTAATTTAGCATTGAGTTTGAGCATTAAGAAGTTTGTGCGAAAAAAAACATTGAAGACTTCACGTTTGCAATTCAAGTTTGGTTTCGTTGATTAAATTCAAGGTAATATTTATATTCATTAATGATTTGCAATGATTTATATAATGAATTGTGATATGTGTGTTTCAATGAAGTGCGAGTAGTCTATTTATCTTAGAGATCAATGGATCATATGGTATGAATGTTATGCTTTGAATATGAATAAAAAGTGAATATAAGAAGTGCAATGGTTAGAATTTGTATTGATTCTGAGTGCAATGCTTTAGACATCTTGATCACGTATTTAATGAACTTAGGCTTTAAATGTTATCATCACAATTGAAGCTTTTAATCCGGACATGAACGGTACAATCGTAAAATACACAACATCGAGAGATAGTTGTTGATTAAGGAGGCGCATATAGTAAACTTAGTTGGTTATGAATCCAATGATTTGAGACTTAAAGCAATGTGAAGCTTACGTTATTCACACTGACAAATTCTAGTTTGCACATTAGAATTTTCTCCGTCACGACAGTGGGTTGAAGTGGATTTGAAGGAAATTCAACTATTCTAATTAGGCATTGCATACAACATATTAAGATGTAAACATGAATACAAAGCATAGTATTAAACTACCTAGGTGAAGTTGTGAACTAAGATATCCTTAATATAAGAAGTCAAGTAAAGTTTAAATTGATTTATTAGAATAGTTTATTTTAATATAAAATCAATTAAAAGTGAATTCCTTATGAATAGTTCAAGTTAAATAGGTAATAAACAACTAGTGCAAAAACCATTCCCTGAGACGATATCCGTGATCAACGTAAGTTGATTGACTATTACTACTAGCCATCTATTATACTTGTGGCACGCATATCAAGTTTGGTGATGTTGCCGAGGATAGGTAGCTATTAGTATTACTTAATTAGTTTTAATAGTTGCTAAGTTTTATTTTTAGAGATTTAATTTTCAGTTCATAAAAACAAAAATAAAAAAAATATAGGCTTGAGTATCAGTTTGACTTTCTATACTTGATCATTTTGTGTTTTCTTTTCAGGGATGCTTAGTGCATGCGTAGCAAGGGAGAGAATGAACTAGTTCCTTACGATCTGGAGATTGAGAGAACAACCAAAGGAAAGAAAAAGAAAGGAGTTAAGATGGCTGAGGAGCAAGCTAGAAACCAACAACAAGGCTATGGAATAACCAACCCGCAGGTAATTTTGGTTGTGCAAGTGAGAACGCGAGGACAAAGATATCTTCGTGACTACTTTAAGCTAGAAGTTTAGGAGATTCACAACAGAGTGATGAGGATTCCAGCCAACACCACTGAGTTCAAACTTAGACCGTCTCTGATAAACCTGGTGTAAAATAGCTTATTCGGCGGGCTATCCGATGAAGATCCAATTGCACATATTGAGAACTTCTTGGAGAAGTGAAACACTGGACACATCACTGGAGTTACAAAAAAGGTGATCAGGATGCGACTTTTCCCACTCTCACTGGGTGGAAAAGAAAAATCCTAGTTCTAAGGGTTGAATGCAGGGAGTACGTTTTTACTCGTTTATTTCCTTTATGTCTTATTTACTAGAAAATGCATAAATACCATCAATTAGAGCTCATTTAGGGATATTTATACTAAAAATACTATTAAACTAAACCTATATATAAGTCTAAATAAACACTTATCAAATACCCCCAAACTTAAAATTTTGCACTTCCTGAGCAAAAGTGTATTTTACTAAGTATTATAACTACTCTTATTACTCTAGTTCTTGTTCATTTTACATTGTTCATGGAGTATCTTTTATTTCACTAAGTTTCAAGTTAATAATCCACTCAAAAGTTTTTTCTTTGCAAAAACCTATATTTTCAAAATATGTAACTTTAACAACACATACAACTCACTTTCGAAACACCGAAATAGATCACAACCAAAACTATCACTACTCACAAGTTTGTTTCACCTCGATACTCAAGTAGCAAGTGTACAATCTCATGATTTCTCATTAAGCTCAGGAATTCACAAATAAGTATAGATCAAACTAATTTTGGTAGACATTAGTACATCAAGAGTCTGTAGGACTTAACATAATTGGAAAGAAAACTTAACTCAATCAAGCTACTCGCACTCGAGCAAAATCTTTTATTTGAAGAGTTTTATTTTAACTTTCACCTCATTTTCTTTATTTTTATCTCTTATTTCTTTTCTTCTTCTCTTTTCTCCTTATATCTTTTATTTCACATTTTCCTATGGACTCCATTTTTCCTCACATTTTTCAACCATCAAGTTCTCTACTCCATTTCTTGTAGAAATTGTGGGACTCTCTATTTTTTATATTCTAAAACTCTTGTTAGAACTTCTCACTTTCACTTAATCAAGCAAGTTAACTCAAAAGATTGTGGGACTCTCTATCATCAAGTAAATGAAATAAATAATACACTACCATGTTTTCCTCTTTAACCGCTTCCAAAAATAAAATTTAAACGATCATACATACAGTGTATCCTTATTTAAATCTTTCTTACCACTTTCCATAGTGTATTGTAGTATTGATGCTCCCAAACTTAAACCAAACCTTGTCATCAAGGTTTAAAAATAAGTTTGAAATCATGAAAACACAAATACACAAACATATATATAATAACACAAGATATAAAAACATAAACTAAGCTAAACATAAATTTTTAACAACTAAGTAGTTAACAAAATATCCCAAATTTAAAAATAAGATAGTATCAATGTATCTCTCAGCTCCTTAGGTATAAAGAAATACTAAGACATTGACATCAGGACTATGCGTCATCATCATCATCTGCCTCATCAGCTCTAATGTAGGATGATGTTAATTGACGCTCCACCCTCCTGCTCTACAACACATTTGGATCGAACACATAAGCTGGTGTTGTTGGAAAACCAAAAGACCTATCAGTAGATCTCATCCATCTGCTCATCTCATACCAAGCAATGTCCCTCTGTTGATATGCAAACAATATGAAGTTTTGCTTTCCGTCAGTCGGTCTTGCTTTCTCCTATGCATATCATGTTCATAACGTAACAAGGAATATTAATATTAAGCCTTGTCCTCTCTAATTTTTTGCCTCCTCTCAGCAATCCACAACCACTGTTGCCATAGAGTCAAGTCCTCTAGTGGTGGTACTGGTGGCTGTGGTGGAGGAGGCGGTGGAAAAACCTTAGACCATCCAAGTCCTGCTCTCTAATCAGTGGGTATACAAACTCGTAGCCTTCAGCGAGTCCCTATTATTGCTCCTCCTCTTCTCCATATCCTTCATCTTCCAAAACTTATGCTAATTTTGTTGATGTTGCTATTGCTGCATTATCCTCCTGCTGTTTAGCTAACAACTCAGCCTCAATTCTAGCTCCCTCGGCTCTTTCCCTTTCTTCCTTGGAGTCTTGATAACCAGGCGGTGATTTCAGTGTAAGCATGAAAACCTCATCGATAGTTGTTTGGGCCTCAATATCAAATTTTTCATCTCTTCACAATCGCACTTCGGCCTTCAAGCATAACTCAATCATCAATATAGGAAACAACAATTTGTTGTCTGGCTCTAACATGATGGACTCCCTCAGATTGTTGTAGATGATCTCGTCGACATTTATCTCCCCGTTCTTCATAATCTCATATAAACAAGTTGTTTTTTGCTTGTTATCTCGCCTTGTTGAGTGGTAGGGTATATAGAAGCAACAAGGAAATGTTGCCACATTCGATAGACTTTCCTAGCACTCCCCTTCTTGATGTGCTTCGACACATTCTCAGCTCCCATTACCTAGCTTGGTTGTCGTTGGACAACCAATGCTTTCTCTATGGCTTTAAAAATGTATATGTTATAGGGTTTCTCATATAAATCGTTCGAAAAACTTGGTTAGGCTCCAACCATGCTTAAGTGCTCCAATCCAAAGATGTTATTAATTTCACGCTTATTAAAGGAGAAAAACACACCTCTCACCTTCACTGGCTCATTCTTCCTAGTGAACTTCGCATTGGCATAAAACTCGTACACAATTCAACTTGCCCTTCTAATTTCATTCTTTATATAATATTGAGTGAAATACTCCCAATTTTTTCGCCAAATGAAATTGTTCACTCGTATGTCATACTTAGCCGACAAATCTATACCTTTATCAAAAATGAACTCCCTATGCTAAATATCCTCATATCTATTATTGGCCTCTCTACTAATGAAATATTTGGACTTAAATGGCATAGGCTCCTATGTGGGATCCTTTGAGGTTGATGCCTCAAAATCATTTGTTCTTGTTTGGCTAACTTGCTTCGATCCTTGTTCTCCGCATTCTCCAAGTTCAAACAACTACACAACAAATGCAACTAGTAACTTGGGTCTTGAAATCACCTAAAAATCATAATTCATATCACGCAAATCATTCATATGCCAAATAATGCAAAAACATAGACTAAGTCTCCATGGGTAACATTAATGCTCAATATTCACACAACTTGCAAATCCTTATCTGTGAAATTCGAGAATTTCATAAACTTGATTAGGCGACTCATTAAGAATTTTTGAATTTAAATTGGAATTTCGGTATCCGAGTTAGGACCCACGCATTATGGACCGGAGATCATAAGCGTAAATATTATTTTCGTGTGTTGTGTGACTAATCGATGTAATATACTCTGTTCGCTACGAAATAAAGTAAAGTTAAGGTGTAGACATAGTGTCCGCGTGTTTCGGAGAGCGTTGAATATTTTTCCAATTTTTTTTTCTAAATTGGGGTATTTTTTGAAGATAATTTGGGTTTAAAATATGAGATAAACATGAAAATAAAAAAGAAAAGTTGGAAATGACTCAAAAGGGCATTCGTTAAGCAAAAAAATAGATAAAAATGAGAGGGTAATTTGGTCTTTTAACCCACCTAAAACCATTTCAATATAATGGGAAACGAAATGGGGGTTTAGATCAAACCCCGATCTCGATTAAACAGTTTGATGCTTCTCCCTTCGTCTCCCCCCTCTTCGATACCTCTCTCTGTCCCTCTCGATCGAACGCTCTGTCCTTCCTTCCACCCTTGGTTTTCTCTCTATCATCACTCTCTATCTTTGGAGACCTCCCTCCCTCCCTCAAGCTCATTCTGATCTGTTGCTGCTCTCTCTTTCTGTCTCGGTCTTCATGGGAAAGGGCTATTGGTGACGAAGGTGAGCAGTGGAGATCGAACCATTAATTTGAGGTAAGAAATTATTGTTTTCAAATTGGTTTGTGGCTGTTTTTGTTATTGGTGGTGGGAATTGTTGGTTTGGGTCTCGGTCGGGGATGGGTAAATGGAAGAAGGTGACAATGAAGAGGGGGGAGAATAACATTGCTGTTGTGTTGAGGTTTTGGTCTTATAGTTAAATGTGGACGATGATAAGCAACAACATCAGAGTTGTGTTTAAAGGGCATTCTTGTCATGGAAAGACATTTCAGGGCCTTCCCTAAACCATGCTTTGGAAGGCAGGGCATGCCCTGCAGTGCAGAGAAGGCCTGAGCAACGTCTCAGGCAAATCCCTAGGGTGTTGGGGTGAAATACTCGAGTAAATGGTATGGCCAAGCCTCGACTCGGCCTATGCCCTTACACTCGGGGAATAAAGGAGAGGGGAAGAAATTTGAATAAAATAGGAGTTTTGGTACAAAATGAAAGGTACGTTTATGGTAAGTTAGTAACCTTAAGCTGTAATTGGCAAGTTAATTACGAAAATTCTATTTGGACGAAGTTTTTGGGGGGTCTTAAGATGTTTTAAACAAATTATTGATGTTGTTGTTGTTTTATTGATTCAGACATAGGTTATTGGTGAAATGGAATACATAGGCGAATTGTGGGATGTTGGTTTCTTGGTAGAAATATATGAATTGGTTATATATAGAGTTATCAAATGAGATGATGAATGACTTCATATCTAGGGGGTGTATTCAATTGAGATTTTAATAGACTTTTAGTTACTTTTATTGACTAAAAAAGTTTAGGGGTATTCGATTAAAACTTTTACAGAGTCTCTAAAAGTAAGGTGTATTCAATGTAAAATTTTATAGACTTTTAAAAATTCTCTAAAAGTTTTGGGGTATTCAATTTAAACTTTTAAGAGTTCATAAAAGTAAGGTGTATTCAATTTTTTGGTGACTTTTGTAGATTGGTTACAAATATTGACTTTTGTAGACTTTTTGTATAAAAATACACATAAAGAAGTTTTCAACTTCTCCTCACCTCAACCCAAAAACTTTTAGAGACTTTTAATTTTTGTTTGTTACATTTTTCAATAAGGACTTCATTGTTCACAAGAGGTCTTTTCTTATCAATTGTTTTTTATCAACTTCTACAATCACTCAACAACTCTTGGATTTCATTGCTCACTCATTATACTCTAATATCTATGTTGATGAAAATGGATTGATGTCATTATTAACAAAATCTCATTCTTGCATCACTATACATTTTTGATAGTTTTTTTTTTTTGATAAAGAAGTTTCGTTTATTTAGTGTATTATTATAATCTCAAAAAGTGTAGTATTATTATTTTTGAAGAAAATAATTGTATAATTTTTTTAAGATGCAAGAAGTGCATTTTTTAGAATTTAAACTATCATTATTAAGGAAAAAATATATTTTTTTGCTTAAGTCAAACAAAAAAATAAAGTGCAAAATTTTTACACTAATATTTCTAATGATCTTTTCTCAAAAAAGAAAAAATATTTTCAATGATCTTACTTGATTCTTTTCTACCACTAAAGGATGATTTATTTACCTATTTATTATGTTGATATTTATTTACTTATTTGTTATGCTACTACCTTGAGAGTAATTCATTAATATGTCTATATGTTTTTTTTTACTAAAATACAAAAATACTTTTTAAAAAATTAGTAATAGTTCTTAAGAAAAAAATATAACTATTTATTTTTTATAATAAAGTGCAAAATATTTGTTTCATTTTAAAAATCACAATAATCTATTAGTCTCATTAAAATCATGTTTAAGAAGTTCACAAAAGTCACTAAAAATCTTAAATGTTGATAAAAGTCATCATAATGAAATCTACATAAAAGTTTATCAAAGTCTTTAAAAGTCTACCAAAATCTTAAAACTTTATAAAAGTCATTCACTTATAAAAGTAACCAAAAGTCTATTTAAATCTCAATTGAATACACCCCTGCTAGTTAAAATGAGTCAAATTGAAACTCAATAAGGTTCCAAATTAATATTTGGAAATAAGGAAGGCCTACATTGATAATTGGATTTTAAACTTTATTTTGAATGTTGTTATTTATTTTGGAATCCAACAAAGGATTTAGAACTTATTTAGAGGTTTAAAAACATGAAAAAGTGGTGTGATGATGCTTTTGGGGACTTTAAAAATTAGATAAAGTTTATTAAGGGATTTTAATCCCATTATATGTTGAAATATAAATTTAAGGTTTTCAAATAAAGTTGCAACTCTAAATTGTGAAATTTATGGTTTAATAGGACACATTGAAGTACGTGAAAGCCAGGATTCAAATATGAGGCTTCGTCGCTAACTTCGAGTTGGTTTGGTTGTAAGTAAACCCTACAGTGATCTTTACTACTTATGGAATTTATCTTTGTACCTGCATTTGTGTTTAGTCTACATTGCATTTCGCATCATTCTTGGTCATGCATTCATGTCATTCCGGACAATGACTTGTTAGTGCTACGGCTCTCTAGTAGGACTCAGAGCTAGGTTTCCTGACCAGTTGGACTAGAACGCGGAAGACCCAAGGCACGCAAGTTTTTCGGGGAACACGCATTAGACTTTTATTACTGTTTTAGGTTCATTCTTGGGTCAGCTAACCTGTTTACGAACCTTGAATAATAATAAAAAAGGGTTTCCTTTTGTTATATAAGTTTCTTGTTATTTGGAAATGCAATTACATGTCTCCATGTACTCGAAATAACATTTGTAGGAGTACAGAGCAATGTAGGAATTTATTTACCTGACATCTTCGAGTTGTTTTTGATGATGTCAGGTTAAGAATGTACAATACTCGAAAACATTTGGTGATTGTTTCCAATTTTAAAGTTTAATATCCTTGTTGTAGCTTATATATATAGATTATTTCGGGCTTTGTGGGTGAGTGTAGGACGTGAAATACTCTCTAATAGTTTATGAGAGTATCCTAAATTAGTTTTTAATAAGTTGAGAGGTTTATGTTCCAATTTTGATATAATTTGGGATTCTAAGGTTGTAAATAAGGATTTCACATTAGAAGTTAATTTTAATGATTTAAATTTGATATATATTGTGAACTCGCGGGGAGTTACGAGTCTTTCTAGACTTCTCCTCATTCTGCTGTCTATTAGGTGATTTTTTCGGCATGCCATTTTGGGGGAAGTGCTGTCGAAATTTTTCGAAAATGTGGAAAACAATCCGTATTATTTCTTAATTTGCTCCAAAATAAACAAATCACGAATTGAGTTTGATTGATGATATAAATTTAGTTTGGAGCATTATTAAGGATTGAATAAAAGTTATTTTGAGGTTAAAGTTAATAAAATGGATTAAGTGCCTAATTAAGGAAATTTAGGCTACGTCGAGACTTAGTGAGACGGGCCCTAACATTATCCAACAACCTCAAATCCACTATTCGTGCAATTTCATCAAAATCTTGCAAAATTCAAAGCATAACTAATGAAATTATAAATTTTACCTCAATGTCAGACCAATTTTCGATGTAGAACAATCCTCCAAGTCTATATCGATCCAAGCCCTCTCTCTTTTCTAACAAACTAGAACCCTAGCTCTCTTTGAAATCGAATTCTCAAATTCAAGCCTTAACTTTCCACCTTATGCCTTTCCACAATGCACTTGCTTTTTTCACCCTCAATCACTAGGAACTCTTTTATCTCACTTAGAAATTATCAAACTTTGGTTATAGAGGGATGTATACTTGGTGGTTGTAGTGGGGTTTTGGATGCAAGTGTGAAGAAAGTGATAAACGATAGGTTTAAAAGACATTGGCACCGTCGTAGTGTCGAGGATGCTGTCACATTTTTCTGTGCTCTTCTCGGCGCCCTGCTGGTGTAGTCACTCATACCCACAGCGTCGTGACTGGTACTGTGACGGTCCCATCTACAACTAAGGGCACCGCCCGGCCTAATCCCTTAATTAAGCCCTAATCTCCCCTATAAGACCTAACAAGGAACTAGTCAGCCTTAGTTCAACACCTAAACATCTACATCTACTAATTATGATACCACCTACAGTTAACTAGCTAGTTAATTTTTTTTTCTAACAAGTTATTCAGCGGAATTCATCGTTACTAGTGGACCTTCAATCCTACGGCCTAACCTATTGTAGAAAAATCCAGGAAATAGAGATCACATGCATATATAAACAAAAATGGTGATATATACAACATGTGTCTAGTTAGATGTTCATATGACTCAACCCAAAAGTAAAAAAGAACATGTATGTATAAATGTAATACAAAAGAATACAAAACGTACAAAAATATGTCGTAGCAGTCCTCCACCAGCTCAGAGGTAGTCACCAAGCTTCTATTTGCCTTGTCTGCAACTCGGCTGATCTGCACCCACCATCACAAACTAGACGGTGAGTACATGAAATTATTTAAGTAATACTGAGAGACATCGATCCACATTCCCAAATAGGCAACAAGTATCAAATGGCATAATTTAAATAGAAACTATGCTGAAAGAAACATCATGCAAAGAGATACTTGAGTTAACCAAATATGAAACTGACTCAAGGCTAAGTAGTAATGGATTAGGGTCGGTCGGCTGTGATCTTCATCACATCAGCCTTTCCACTACAATGTGAGTGCTCCATAGCATTTCATTACAATTTGAGCTCTATATCATAATGTCAAAAGGTCGTACGTACGATTACGCCTTTTCTATTCCAAGTGAATTAGTCGTCACCGAAATGTATACTTGCTAACATACCCGAGTTTTAAAACTCGTCATGTTCACCCAAGTTATTCTTGCGCCAACAAACCCCGAGGTCTGGTTACCCCGTTCGAGGCACGTTACCCCGTGTGTCATGCAAGGTAGTGGAGAAATTTCCTAACATCCCGGTAAGTCTAGTGACCCCCGTATGAAAGCTGAATTTCTATAATCAAATGACCCTAACCACAAGAACCACTTTCATTTTCAATAATGACTCGGTAATAGAATTCAAGAAATGTAACTGCATACTAATGCACAAAGGATTAGAGTCAAAACAAAACAACTAACATCATAGCATGCTATATCACTGACTTTCATACACAACAATCAATATGACAAAATAGATGAATTAGAATCAATGATATACACAACAGAATACGATATGAGCAACATCATCAAATGAGCACTGAACAAGTCATAGCATATGGATGTCAAAGGCAATTCAGTTCGAATAACTGAGAATAAATAAATAAATGGAATGAAATGTAAATAAATGTCTCAATCAGTTTACTTACATACACACATCAATTCTAAAGCTATCCGGCTTCTCGTCGCGTCGATGTACGCACCCAAACCCCGTAATAGCTCCTTTACGGTCCTAACATTTGACAAATTATCAATTTAGGTTCAAGCTTAATGATTTACAACTCCTAAATTGGCCGAAATCGGTCAAAATCGAATTCGAGACCAATTTGCCGATTTCGTGTTTTTCAAGGTAAAATCCCGGTATAACGCCTCAACCGACTCCCGAATTCTTCACTTTTTATAGAAATATTGATTTGGGTCTCAAATATATTTTTCCCTATTTTTCTGGAATTTCCTTGAATTTTTTTCATAATTTTATCTATTTTTTGGAATTTATTATATATAAAAATTTGTTTAATTTAATTAAATAATTAAATATATATAATTAAATATATATATATTTTGAGGTGGGTCCGGGTCAACCCGACCCGGTCCAGTCGGACCCGGGTCGGTCTGACACGGTCCCCATCGGGTCGTGGTCGGCCCGACCCGACGCACATGGGTAGCCCGACCCGGCTACCCATCTTCTTCCTCCTCGCACCCGTAGCCGTTGCTCGGTTTTTTTTTTTTTTTTTTTTTTTTTTTTTTTTTTTTTTCCTTTAAGGCGTTGGGGTTGGCTCCCATCTCCAACCCCAATTGGTTTTGATGGCAGGGGAGACACCCCTGCCATCTCCCCCACACCACTCTCGGCCATGGAGGCCGATCCTCCATGGCCACAACCACCGACAACAACCGACACCAAATCAACAACGGAAATCAACTCACCTTGCGTTCTCGTCGTCGATCTGTCGGTCTCTATCTCTCCTTTCTTTCTTCTTCCTCTTCCCGGTTCTTCTTTCTTTCTCTGCGTTTTTCTTCTTCTCTCTAGTTCGGGTTGTTTTTTTTTTTTTTTTTGGTTTGGAGAGAATGAGATAAAGATGACATATATATATATCTATGTGGCTATTTTCCCACCACAAATTCTATTTATTTATTTTTTTGTTTTTTTTTTTCCTTTTTCTTTTTATGCAGTTACATTTACCCCACGAGCTGCTGCCTCGGGCCCACGTCGGCACGCGACTCGAGGCGCGTCCTCGCTCGTCTCGATATCTGCATACCCGTAAATGACTTAATAGTCTACACATATACAGTACACTAGGCAAACAACACACAAAATGTAACATTTACCTCGGCTACCGTGCCTCGGTAGTGACACGTATCGCGCTGCGGGTCCCACGTCACGGGTCATTTTGTCCTGATTAACGAATTAAATGTGTATTAATTATTGGGTCGTGACAATACTTCCCAACTAATAGGAAGTTCGTCCGTGAACTTAAACTAAACGAATATTAAAATATACCTGACTCGAAGAGGTACGAAAATCCGTCGCTCATATAGTCTTCCCGTTCCCAAGTGAGTTCTGAATCTCCATGAAACTGCCACTTGACTAACACCTTCGGGATAGACTTGCTTCTTAACTTTTGTACCCTTCGGTCAAGAATCTGAACCGGTTGCTCTTCATATGAGATATCATCACTTAAATCAATCTGACTCAAATCCACTGTCGGTCTCTCGCCTGCCTTTGACTTAGCTAGTCGAAGCATCGAAATATGAAACACCGAATGAATTTCCGACATCTGTGGAGGTAACTCTAACTCATAAGCAACCTTTCCAACCCGTTTCTTGATCTTGAAAGGCCTGATGAATCTCGGTGCTAGTTTGTCTTTCAAACCAAATCGTTGATGACCCTTACGAGGAGAAACCTTTAGATACACTAAAGCTCCCTCATCGTACGTGAGATCGCTGCGATACTCCAATTGTAGATCAGCGATTATGATGTCATTCCCATTTGAATATACTTCTTCACCATCGACAAAGATAAATTTATTTGCATCATCGTCCTCGTCGATACTCATCGTGATCTTCTTCTTTCTTATGTACAAATTTGCATTGGCATTGTTCAAGAATGACCTTTCATGTGACAATCCTAAATTTTTATTTAACAAGCATGCCCTAATAGTGTGCGTAAATTTGTGTTAAAATTTGATAGAAACCCTAGGATTCAAAAAAATCATATGCGTGGGCTCACGTAGGACCCAACCTTAATGAGAAACCGAAATTATGAGAGTGAGAATGACAAGTTTGACTGACTCCTACGCGTATTTTCACAAAAAAAATAAGGAAATAGTGGATATTGAGAATATTTGGTATATTTGATATTAGGAGTGATTTAAAGGTTAATCTTTTCTAATAACGTGGGAGAGAGAAAGAGAGAGATATTACTCATAACTTAAACGCACAATAGTGTGAAAGAATTTCATACAAGATTGAGAGCCGATCACTTTTGGAGTTCCCAACAGTAGGTAATCTCCTTTTATTTTGTTTTAAACTTGTGCGTTTGTTGTTGAGGTAAAATCTTGTTTCTATTTATATACTCGTATTGTGTTAAATCAATGTTTTAATAAGATCTTAAAACGAGTTTTTCTTGTTGATCAAACTTGTGTTCTAACTAGAAAAGATTGGATTAAAGATTTAAGTTCCGACCTTAATAAAAAAAAAAGAAGCCGGACTGCGCGCATACAATGCTCCCCCCTCAACCGAATATGGGTCTGGTTCACTTGGCCCATATAAGTCAGTTGGGCCAAAGGCCCAACCACACGAAGTGCCACCATGCAGTTCGTGTAAGACGAAATGGAGGGGGAGGGAGCGCAGTGATGTGCACTCCCACCCCCCAGTAGGCCATGGCCTGGGTTACTCCCAAGCCCATACCACAAAGTTAGGCCAGTGAGGCCCAACGTATGTAAACTGCGCAGTTCATAAACAGGCGGGGAGCGCATATGGCGCTCCCTCGGGTCAGCCAGTTGGGCGATCCCGACCCAGTGGATCGGCCCAACTACCCAAACCTTTAATAATAATAAAAATATATATACATATAATAGAATTAAAATAAGTAGAATAAATTAAATAAATTGAATTTCGAGTATTCAAATAAGAATTAAGAGGTGATACTTAAATTGTTGTGAATAAGTATAAAAGTATTTTTCGAAAAGAATTTCAAAATTAGTTTCCTTTCAAGTTAACTTATATAGTTAATCAACACTTAACCTATTTAGGTTGACTGAACTTCGAATACGCTTGTGGGTGCCAATTAGAGATTTTTGGAAATTAGCGTACCAGGTAAGTTGGGATTTAAGTTATTAGTTTTATGATTATTTACCTTTCTACTAAAGTATATGATAGGAATCACGTAAGTAGGACATATGGGTAGATTGGGGTGCATTGTTAGACATTGTGTGTAGATAACTTAGTGGGGCTCGCTAGGAGTCTTTGCACCAGATACTATAAGTTCGACCAGAAGTTCGAGACAGTTGGACAGACAAGGGAAAATAACAAAAAAGGGTAGTCGCCTAGAATTAATATTTATTAATTGAGAATACAATTAACTCCAATGTTCTCAATAAATGTTTAGTAGTTGGTGTTATGTCCAGTTGGACTAGTTTATGGACTTGGTGATAGGTAAATCTTTCACAGTGTAAGGGAATGGAGTGTTGATACCGCTATGGCCATAATATGGTCAATCTTCACGAACTTCAGCGTGGTTGAGGAGTCTATCACAATAGCTCATACATGTCTAGCATTTGCACATTTTGATGCATTTATAATTATTTTGTGTATATACTTTCTTGCTTATTCCCTTTGTCATATTAAATATTTGCAAGTCATGCATTTTATTTGTTGTTTCATCTATTATATGGAATGTTCATAACGCCCGTAACTTAACCTGAACTTATCGAGCATCGTTGCCCCTTTGTGCTCACCCAACAATTTCCCCCCACAGGTTCTTCATTGAGAGTTGACAAGGGTAAAGGAGTAGCTCCAGCTGTCTAGAGGATTTTTCTGACTGTTAATTGGTATGGTTCGAGATCGAACCAATACTTTGTTTTTATTTATATTATTTATCATTGGATTTGGGATTTGAGATAAACCGAGCTAGAGGAGTATTTATTCTAGTTGATAACTCTTGATTTCCAATATTGGCCTTTATGTGGAAACATTGAAATAAGTTTTAGTTAATAATATTCCGCTGCATTTATGATTATTTAATTTGAATTCCAATTGTTGATGAAAGATAATGAGTTGTTTTTAAAAGAAGGCTTACTAGTTTGGTTCATAACTTAGTGATCGAATTGTTTAGTGAGTTATGGATCGAGCTTGGCCGGTCATGATTCATTTATGAATACGGGTCCTGACAACGTGGTATCAGAGCGGTTTAAATTAACCAAAAAGTTTTGGGAACAAGGGAATTAAAAATCTTATCTAGTTA
The DNA here is from genome assembly GCA_039657325.1 of Stephania cephalantha. Classification (NCBI taxonomy): domain Eukaryota; kingdom Viridiplantae; phylum Streptophyta; class Magnoliopsida; order Ranunculales; family Menispermaceae; genus Stephania; species Stephania cephalantha. The sequence continues at coordinate 20,342,761 of CM077574.1, read as the reverse complement.
TTTGTTGATTGTATATAATTATATCGGATATATATAAGTTTTCAAGTTCTCACCTTCTCTTCTTCCTACCAGCTGGAAAAAGGCAGACAGAGGGAATCCCAACGACTTGGCAAATCAGTTGGCTCATGAGTGGGAGATTAGAGAACTGATGGAGACTAGAATCACTCGTTAAGAGGATAATGTTAGTCGAATGCTACAACTCATTCAGACGCACATAACTCAATATAATAAGGATAAAATCAATACTGCGCCAGCAATTCAAGTGGAGATGGAAGCAGACTCAGTCAACCGACAGAGACAACACTAGTAGACCTTCCAGTGGCACCTATTGCACCAGCAACCCCAGTTATGGCAGCATTAGTAGCCCCAGCAGTAATGCCTAATACTGAAGAGCGATCACTCTTACTGGCTAAGCTGAGACGTGAATTCATGAAATATGGAACGCCTAAGTTTTATGGAACAAATGATCACATGGCAACTGAGAACTAGATTATGGCTATGGAGAATAGATAGAGGGCCATAGATCTAGATGAAGAAATGAAGGTTAACTTTGCGTCCTTTTGCTTTGAGGAAGCAGCTCGCAAATGGTGGAACATGATCCTAAGGGTTGTGGGCAAGGTTACTACTTGGGCGCAATTTAAGGAACTATTTAATGAGAAGTACTTTCATGAGATAGTGAGAGATCGAAGGGAGTTAGAGTTCATTGCACTTGAGCAAGGCGACATGTCTGTGGCAGATTATGAGTCGAGATTCCACGAACTATCAAAGTATGCACCGGAAATGGCGGCATAAAAAAGAGACATAATTAAGCGATTTGTGGGAGGTCTCAGACCAAAAATTCGAGGTATATTGTCAGCACTCGTACACCAGACATATGAGGCGGCAATAGCTAGTGCACGTCATTATGAAATCGCTATGATTAAAGACAGTACGATTAAGGTTGATCATGCAATGCCACAGACACATAATCAGGGTCAAAGCAAAGGGAATGGTGGATTCTTTAAGAGGCCACATGACAAGAGGCGCAGGACAGGCAACTATAAGGGTAACACAACATCTGGAGGTTCATTTTAGCACCCGGCAGGGGTGGGTACTGTGGTAACGACTTCTACAGCACCAACAGCGTCAACAGGGGGTTCTGTGAATTCCTCCAAAGCATCGTTGTGGTCAGGCGACCAAGGGAAGACTCAATCGGGTTAGAGGTCAAAGAGTACAGGACAGTTGCCTCAGCAGGGGTAACCAGGGTTCAAGGCACATATCACTTGCTTTAAGTGTGGGAAGCAAGGTCATTACCAGAATAAGTGTTTGGGTGTTCCATCAGTGTCTGTTGGCAGTGTAGCTTAGCCGGTCAGGGGACAGATGATGGCTGCGGCTGAGCCAGATCCAGACTCCACCCGTCAGCTTTTTACAAGTACTATTAATATTTGTGGTAGGGATATGTTTACTTTAATAGATTTAGGCTTTAACATTTCATTCATATCGGGCAGCAAGGTAGACGAGTTAGGGTTGAAACCTGTCAGGGATAGTACATTACTTGTCTTGAGCACCACAGTGAGTGAAAAGATATACCCCAAACCTCATATGTCGAGACTGTGTATTCAAGATTGATGGGCATGACCTACCCACCGACTTTAAAGTCCTAGAGTTCCTTGATCATGATGCTTTGTTAGGAATGGACTGGCTTTCCGCATATCACGCTCACATTGATTGCTTCCACAAGATAGTCATTTTCGAAGTGCGAAACCTACCTCCATTCTTATTCAGAGGCGAAACACCTCCTCAACACACCACCCGATGAAAAGTGGCGACCATTCAGGAGATTGAACGAATAATGAAAGTCACCACTTTGGGAAAGGAAAGCTAGGAATATGGGATTCAAAAGATACCTATCGTGTGAGAGTTCCCTGAAGTCTTTCCCTTTAATCTACCGGGTATTCCTCCACATAGAGAGATTAAGTTTATTATCGATCTTGTGCCTGGAACGAAGTTGATATTGGTACCACCTTATTGTATGGCACCTAATGAGTTAGAGGAGTTGAAGATCCAATTGGAAGAATTGTCAGAACAAGGTTTCATAACTCCGAGTATGTCACCCTGGGGTGCTCCAGTCTTATTTATAAAGAAGAAAAATGGGAGTATGAGAATGTGTGTGGACTATCGTCAGCTAAACCAAGCAACTATCAGAAACAAGTACCCATTGCCGAGAATTGACGATCTATTCGACCAGCTGAGATGAGCCAAATTTTTTTCGAAGATTGATCTGAGGTCAGGGTATCATCGGTTAAGGATCAGGGAGGAAGATGTTTCGAAGACAGCGTTCAGTACGAGATACGGTCATTTCGAGTATCCAGTTACGCCTTTTGGGCTAACTAACGCGCCTGCGATGTTCATGGATCTCATGCATCGCGTGTTCCAACCTTATTTAGATCAGTTTGTCATCGTTCTCATTGATGAAATAATGATATACTCGAAGTCCCAGGAAGAGCATGAGACACATCTCAGAGTTACCTTACTGACATTAAAGGATCACAGATCATACGCTAAGTTCAGTAAGTGTGAGTTCTAGGCAACAGAGGTGAAGTTCTTAGGACACACTATTAGTATAGAAGGAGTGACAGTTGATTGTGATAAAGTTAAGGCAGTAATATGATAAGTCAGTATTTATATGTGTTTAGTACTTTATTTTAGTATATTTAATTATGTAAAGTCTCTAAAATATATATTTAATTATATTTATTGGTTATTTTCAGGTGAAACGTAGTGCGCAGTTGAATTCGTGGCGAAAAATACTCAAAATGGAGTATTTACATGCAGTGATTAGATGCCAGACGATTTGCCTCGAGTTACGTACTGTGTAGATGGTGGAGTAGTGACCAGCAGGCCAAGTAACGCCCCAAGGTAACTCACTTAAGTCACGCAGTCATTAGCAACCGTACGATTGCCTCGAGATGCGTGTGATTTTGTTCCCACAAGTACGCACGTCTAGTGCTTTCTCTTTGACCAACAGTGCCACGTGTCAGATTTCGATTCGTCTATCACACCAAATTAACTCCACGTGTCGCTCCCACACCACACCACGGCGTCATCAACAGTTGTTTCCTCCATTCATGCCACGACACGTCAGCATTTCAAACAGCTCTACCAACCAGTGCTTGACATGTGTCCAGGACCGAAATCAAACCAACAGCAGCTATTTGATTTCCTTGGGATCTGTGCTGGTGCAGTCTTCCAGATTTTCGCACGAGTTTCTTCACCGCCTCTTGCTGACATGTGTCGCGCTCTCACTCGTCCACCACATCAACACAAACTGTTCACACCAATCAGAAGTCGCCACGTCAGCTGGTTCCAACAGCTTGCCCAATCAACTGTTGACACATGTCCCAGACAGTGTAGAAAATGCCCAGCAACCACCAGATGCTCCGTGGCGCACGTGTGACGAGACCAACACCCTAAATTAGTTTCTCTCACCTCCGGAGACTAATTTTTAGTAGTTTTATATATTAGGAACTTATGGTATTATTAGAAAACACCGACTATTATATTTTTAGCATCGACTTCTCTCGACGATTGCCTAGGTCGGAGGGGAAACAAGTCGGGATTATGGATTCATGGCAAATTATGTGAGATCTTTTATTTTATTATTTAATTTAGTTTAAATTCTCGTATTTCATTGTTGTTGATTTTAACGAATATGGTTTAGATCTAGGGTATGTATGTAGCCAGTGCATGCTTTTAGGGGGACAACGTATAGTTATTTGGACCATTAGTATTCGTGTAATTGTGCTTTTGGACCAATAAAGTGACAAACACTCACCCGTTTGCCGTAAAACCCTTTCGGTTCTTGAGTGTGCAATAATTGAATCTAGGTCAAATCGGAAGAGGATGCGATCCGGTTATTTAGGATTAGTGTTCCTACATATCCATATTACAGCGGTTAGTGTGTTAAACCCGATTGGCGGATGTCTAGGGTTATGCATTGATTAGAGAAGTAGTTAGTGGCAAACGTCTTAGCTATCGAGATTAGGGGAACGAGGAATTTTTGGCTGATGTCGATTTTCTATAGCTAATCTAGGAAAATTTAAATTAATAACTTTTTAGGAGAGATTGAAGACCATGATTGCCATTGAATCTTGATTCCAATTTGTGGAACTCTAGACCTAGGTGTTACTTAGGTGTTCATTAATTGTTTTCAAAGTAATTTTAATTATTTTATTTATTAAGTTTATTTTAGATTAGTTAGTTAAATTATTTATTTAAAACCCCCGATTTTCTCTTTTTGTTATTTTTGACATAAGAAAGACTACCAATCATTGTGGGATCAACCCTTTGCCACTATTCTACAAAATAGTGGTTTAGGAATATTATTTTATTGACGCGTTCGGCGCGCGTCATAATAGATTGGCCGACAGCGAGTTCGGTGATAGAGATCAGAAGTTTCTTGGGATTAGCCGGTTATTACAGAAGATTTGTTAAAGGTTTCTCCAGCATTACTGCCCCATTGACACAACTGACAAGGAAGAATGCACCATTCGATTGGGATGATAAGTGCGAGAATGCTTTTGTGAAATTGAAGCAGAAATTAACCACCGTTCTAGTGTTGACACTACCAGAACCTGGGATTGCACTAATTGTTTATACAGATGCTTCAGGAACCAGACTTGGTGGAGTATTGATGCAGGATGGGAAATTGATAGCCTACGCATCTCGACAACTCAAGATCCATGAAAAGAATTACTCGGTTCATGATCTCGAATTGGGAGCAGTTGTCTTTCCATTGAAGATTTGGAGACACTACCTTTATGGCGAAAAGTTTACCGTCTATTTAGATCATAAAAGTTTGAAGTATTTGTTCACTCAGAGTGAATTGAATATGAGGCAGAGGAGGTGGCTCGAGTTTCTAAAGGATTACGATTTCAGCTTAGAGTATCACCCAGGGAAGGCGAATGTGGTGGCAGATGCCAGTAGATAAAGACATGTGACAGTGACAGTTGCTTCATTGATGACACGTGAGTATCAGTTACTTGAGGATTTGTTGATGTTGAGCATTCACAGTAATCTACCAGGGAACTCAGTGTGTGCACAGTTAAGAGCCGAGCCAGCGACCATCACCAGGATCATCGAGTGTCAGAAGACAGACTCAGAGTATGGGTATTACAAGGCTTGGGCTGACAGCGCAGAGTACCCTGATTGGAGGGAATCAGCCGGCTCAGGATAGTTGAAAGAAAAATTGCTCCGAGATTCATACAAAACCAAGTACACCATACATTCGGGAGGTAACAAGATGTATTGGAACATGAAGTTGACATATTGGTGGCCGAAAATGAAGACCCACATTGCAGAGTACATTAGGAGATGTGATACATGCCAGCAGGTAAAGGTAGAGCATCATAGACTAGGTGCTTAGTTGCAGCAGTTGCCCATTCCAGAATGGAAGTAGGAACACATCTCGATGGACTTTGTTGTTGGTTTTCTGAGATCACAGAAGGGCAATTATGCTATTTGGGTCATAGTGGATTGCTTGACCAAATCCGTTCATTTTCTACTCGTAGCTACCTAAGACACACTCGAGAAGCTGAGCAAACTGTACGTGGATTGGATTGTGAGGTTGCATGGAGTGCTAGTTGTTGGGGCATGTGCCCTAGGTCAATCCATTAACTGTCTTTATGAATACTTTTAGTTAATAAAATAGAGGATTTCATTTGCTGTTTATTATAATTAATTTGCATGTTTACATTATAATAAGATCTATGGGTATTTACAGAAATATCCAAAATGTCCCTAGTCGATCATTATACTGGTAACTATGATGAATTAAGACTAGTGTGAGTCTTGATTGATGACCATATGATGATTATACGTATAGGGATACGAATCAAGATCACGAGTACTTGTTAGGGAACAAAGTACTGGACCGACCCGCTATGAGAACATCACATGGATTAAGTCATAGTTGTTTCTCATGATAGGTATATTTTTCAGTCCTCTTACTTGAGATTACCAGAGACTTCAACATTAGGAACACAATGATTTGACACAATCAAACGTTGTCTTTAACCGGACGATTATAAAGGTTGTGATTGGTTACTGTGTGAGCAATGTGATGAAGTTGTGTAATCAAGATAGAATTTATCTCTCTCATATAAAGAGAGATATCCAGTGGATCCCTCGATGTGTTAGACTGTTAAAAGGCCTAGTCTAAATGCATTAATATTGATCAATGTGACTTGGATGTTTTCAGTCTACCAAGAGATCGAGACTAGTACGATTGAACATGTTGGATGACAATTCCATGTCTTATGTTTGATCAAAAGGATATCGTGTGACAAAAGGATGTTATATACATTATTGATTATGTTGTATCGATTTGATATTCGTACAACTTGGGTAGTCATAATGTCTTGCTAGAGGCCGCTTATGACTTGTATACCAAAATGAGTTTTGGTACACTACCAACGTTGTATGAGCCTATTGGGTCGCACACTAATAATGGTTTTGCGAGATTTTAAGATGGTTCAGAAAAATGAATTTTATATGATAAAATTCGTGACAGAAACGTCCTTGTGGTGTATTACACTTATAATTCTTTAAGTAGGGGTATATGTGTAATTTACTTAACCGTCTATATACAAGGGTTGTATAAATAGACGCTTTAAGTTAAAACACATATAGAAAAGATTAAGGGTCGAAACTCTATTTTCGTATAAGAAACGAATTAGGGTTTTCTGGTACGCTCTAGATCGTTTTGGAGAGAAACAAAAAGTTTGGTATTCTCTCGAAGCTAGCATTTCGAATCTCGGCCGCCGTTCGTGTGTGGACTGCTGATAGAGGGCGTTAAATCGTTAACGCGCCTTAGAGATCGATCAACCTTCAGAAAGGTATTTTGTGACCGATGTATGATTAAGTTTTCTTGGTTTAATCGTTTTTAATGGAATTAGATTCGGATCCTGTTGGGGTTTTTGTCAAAATTGTTTTGTAATCTCCGCTGCGTATGAACCTCAAAACCCAACAGTGGTGAAATTAATTATTTATTTTGTTATATCTATTCTGTTATGAAGTTTCTATTTGATAAAGATAGATAACAAATTAGATTAGGAGATATAAGCAAAATCGGTTTCGTTATCCCTATTGGATAGGAGATAAATATCAAGAATCTTGTTATTGGTGATATACTAGGATTCAAATATCTTAAATCCAAAATAAATAATTAATTTTTGAAATTATTTATTTATCTTGTTATATCTATTCTGTTATGAAGTTTCTATTTGATAAAGATAGATAACAAATTAGATTATGAGATATAAGCAAAATCGGTTTCGTTATCCCTATTGGATAGGGGATAAATATCAAGAATCTTGTTATTGGTGATATACTAGGATTCAAATGTCTTAAATCCAAAATAAATAATTAATTTTCAAAATTATTTATTTATCTTGTTATATCTATTCTGTTAGGAAGTTTCTATTTGATAAAGATAGATAACAAATTAGATTAGGAGATATAAGCAAAATCGGTTTCGTTATCCCTATTGGATAGGAGATAAATATCAAGAATCTTGTTATTGGTGATATACTAGGATTCAAATATCTTAAATCCTAATTGGATTAGGATAAGATGATTAGTTAGATGTGGGCCCGGGTTAATTAAAATGTTTTAATTGACTTAATTTCGGATAAATTAAGGGGTTAATTTAGGATAATAAAATCAGCGAAAAATATGATAGCAAATTTTAATTTTCGGAATTGAGATTCGTCTACTATAAAAAAAAAAAAAAAAAACAGGGGCTCTGCCCCCTGTTCCTCGCTCGCTGATCGGCCAGCGGGACCGCCGTCTAACTAATCCAAGCGCACGGAAATTCTTTTATTAGTGAACAGTATGAAAATTTCCAAATTGTTTAGTGATTGAACAAATCAATAGAATATATGATATTTCATTGTTTACATAAAAATCACTAAAACTGAATAAAACCCATCTATTAAATTTTAAGTCTCGTGCCATCCATTTTGAACACTTGTCAAAGGCCTCGATCACACTAATATAGTTTCAAATGCATACCGGTGGGTGTATTGTGTTATCTTGGTGAGACAAGTTGGGTAAGAGTTACCTAAATGTTTAAAATGGTCCGACTTAATAAAGCTATCAAAATAGTTTTGAGCTTTAGGCACATGATGAGATAAAAAATATGATAAGACATAAGATGTCCCGTATCTCATAAAAGTATCTAAAATTACATAAGATGTAATTGGTAATTGTTACCTACCTAAATAATCTAGTTCTGTGTTTCATGTCATAGCTGTCATAGAATTAGGTGAAATATGGATTCTAGTCCCCTAAATAAACAGTATGTTTTAGGAGGGTTGTTAATTTAGTGGGAGTCTATTCCTCTATACTAAAATAAACTTTGCATAATCTTTATTGTAGATCAATGGCCTCTTCAAGTAACAATAATCCCCTGTCATGCGATCTATCCTTGAGAAGGATAAGCTATCTCGGGACTAACTTTCTTGATCGGTTCGAAACTTGAGAATCGTTCTCAAACATGAACGCAAGTTGTATGTCATGGATGCTCCAATCCCTGAGGACCCACCAGCCAATGCTACGAAAGCTGTGAAGGATGCGCATAATAAGTATGTCAACGATTCTACGGATGTTGCATGTATTATGCTGGCAACTATGGTTCCTGAACTTCAGAAGGACATGGAACTAATGGAAGCCTACGACATGGCTGTAACGCTGAAGGAAATGTTCCAACATCAAGCTAGGCAAGAAAGGTTCGAGACAATCAAGAACCTACATTCTTGCAAGATGACCGAGGTGCGTCGGTTAGTCCTCATGTTCTTAAGATGAAGGGCTATGTTGACCGACTTGATAGACTCGGATTTCCCATAAGCCAAGAGTTGGCTACGAATTTGATCCCGAATTCATTACGGAGAGTTACTCATAATTTGTGATGAACTACAATATGAATAATATGGAGAAATCAATTTCGAGTTGCATTTGATGCTCAAAACTCGCTGAACAAAATATCAAGAAACCTCTAGTAATGTGTTGATGGTCCAAAAGGAAAGGGAATGAAGAAGAAAGGCAAAGGCAAGGCTAAAGTTGCCAAGGCTGCTGCTGCACATGTCGCAAAGCCTATGGAACAAGTCAAGCCCCAGCCTGTTCCTGCTTCAAAACACCCAAAAGAAAAGGAAGGAAATTGTCATTTCTGTAATCAAACATATCTTTGGCATTATCGTCTCGGGCACATAAACGAGAAACGCATAACGAAGCTCCATAAAGATGGGCTTCTAGATTCATTTGATTTAGAAACATATGAAACGTGCGTATCTTGTTTACTAGGCAAGATGACTAAAAGTCCCTTTATCGGACACAAGTGAAAGGGCAAGTGATTTATTGGGTCTAATACATACCGATGTATGCGGTCTATAAACACAATGGCTAGAGGAGGTTATCGACTTCATTACATTTACTAATGATTTCAAAGCAGAGATATGGTTATGTATATCTAATGAAACATAAAGTGAATCATTTGAGATGTTTCGAACGTTTCAAAATGAAGTGCGAATCAACTTGGTAAAACTATCAAAACACTTCGATCAGATCGAGGTGGTGAATATTTAAGCCAATAATTTGATGATCATCTTAGAAATTGTGGGATTGTCTCCCAATTGACTCCACCAAAAACTCCACAATGGAATGGAGTTTCTGAAAGGAGAAATCGAACCTTATTAGATATGGTTCGATCTATGATGAGTCATGCAGATCTTCCATTATCCTTTTGGGGTTATGCATTACAAACTGCAGCTTTCACTCTAAATCGAGTTCCTTCTAAAGCGGTTGATAAAACACCATATGAGATATGGTACGGAAAGAGACCTAGTTTGTCTTTCCTTAAGATTTGGGGTTGTGAGGCTTACGTAAAACGACAAGTCTCAGAAAAACTAGCACATAAATCTGACAAGTGTTTATTTGTGGGGTATCCTAAGGAAACAAAAGGATATTACTTTTATAATCCCGCCGAGAACAAAGCGTTTGTTGCTCGGATGGTGCCTTTATGGAAAAACGGTTTATTTCAAAAGACACTGTGGGAGAGAAATAAATCTTGAAGAAGTTCAAGAATCACGAGATAAACACTAACCGCTCTCGGAAATTCAACAACGTTCTGAACCAGTTGAACCTCCACAAGTGACACAAGGCCCACGTAAATCTGGTAGGGTAAGACATTAGCCAGAGAGATTCGGATTTCTCATTACTGATAGTCGTGATGTGTTGCTTATGGATCAAAGTGAGCCCACCACTTATCAGGAGGCTATGTCTGGATCAGACTCAGATAAATGGCTAAGTGCCATGAACTCTGACATGCAATCCATTTATGATAACCAAGTTTGGAACTTGGTTGATTTACCTGAAGGTGGTAAGACCATTGGATGTAAATGGGTTTTCAAGAAGAAAACTGACATGGATGGCAAAGTGCATACTTTTAAAGCAAGACTTGTAAGGTTTCAGGCAGACTCAAGGTGTTGATTATGATGAAACTTTTTCGCCGGTAGCCATACTTAAATCCATAAGAATTTTAATTGTCATTGATTCATATTATGACTATGAGATATGACAAATGGATGTAAAAACAGCATCTCTTAATGGAAAGCTGCTTGAGGACGTGTATATGACACAACCTGAAGGTTTTGTACATCCTGAGAATTCTATGAAGGTATGCAAGCTTCAAAGATCCATTTATGGATTAAAACAAGCTTCTCGGAGTTGGAATCTTCATTTTGATGAAGCAATCAAGGATTTTGGTTTTATTAAGAACGAAGATGAGCCTTGTGTATACAAGAAGGTCAGTGGGAGTGTAGTTTTTCTGGTACTGTATGTTGATGATATATTACTCATTGGAAATGACATCCCAACATTACAGAATGTCAAGTCTTGGTTAGGGAAGTGTTTCTCAATGAAAGACTTAGGAGATGCAGCCTATATCCTAGGGATAAGGATATATAGGGATAGATCTAAAAGGCTAATCGGTCTGAGTCAGAGTGCTTACATAGACAAGGTGCTGAATAGGTTCAGTTTGCAAGACTCTAAAAGAGGATTGTTGCCAATGTCTCATGTCATAAGTCTCAGCAAGATTCAATGTCCTAAGACAAATGATGAGCGAGACCGTATGAATAAGATTCCATATGCATCAGCTATTGGATCTATCATGTATGCCATGCTATGCACTCGACTTCGATGTATCATATGCTTTGAGCACTACAAGCGAGATATCGGTCGATCCTGGTGAGAGTCACTGGATAGCAAGAAAGAACATTCTTAAATACTTAAGAAGGACTAAGGAAGTGTTCTTGTCTATGGAGGTTTTGAAAATGATCTAGTTGTAAATGGTTACACAGATGCAAGTTTTCAAACCGATATAGATGATTTTAGATCGCATCTGGATATGTGTTTACTTTGAATGGGGGTGCGAAGGTGGAAAAGTTCGAAGAAGAGATCGTGGCGGATTCTACAACAGTGTTCGAGTATATTGCGACGTCCGATGCGATGCAAAAAGGAGGCGGTTTGGATCAAAAAGTTCATTTCGAACTAGGTGTGGTTCCAAGTATTGCTAACCCTGTTTGTTTGTATTGTGACAATAACGGGGCAATAGCACGAGCCAAGGAACCTAGATCACACCATAGATCCAAACATATACTCAGCGTTTTCATCTCATCAGAGAAATTATTGAGAGGGGAGACGTGAAGATTTTCAGAGTACCTACTGAAGACAACGTTGCGGATCCATTGACAAAAGCTCTTCCACAAGCAAAACATGATGGTCATGTGAGATCATTAGGCATTAGATGCATGTATGATTGGCCCTAGTGCAAGTGGGAGATGATGGGGCATGTGCCCTAGGTCAATCCATTAACTATCTTTATGAATACTTTTAGTTAATAAAATAGAGGATTTCATTTGCCGTTTATTATAATTAATTTGCATGTTTACATTATAATAAGATCCATGAGTATTTACAGAAATATCCTAAATGTCCCTAGTCGATCATTATACTGGGAACTATGATGAATTAATACTAGTGTGAGTCTTGATTGATGATCATATGATGATTATACGTATAGGGATACGAATCAAGATCACGAGTACTTGTTAGGGAACAAAGTACTGGACCGACCCACTATGAGAACATCACATGGATTAAGTCATAGTTGTTTCTCATGATAGGTATATTTTTCAGTCCTCTTACTTGAGATTATCAAAGACTTCAACATTAGGAACACAATGATTTGACACAATCAAACGTTGTCTTTAACCGGACGATTATAAAGGTTGTGATTGGTTACTGTATGAGCAATGTGATGAAGTTGTGTAATCAAGATATAATTTGTCCCTCTCATATAAAGAGAGATATCCAAAGGATCCTCGATGTGTTAGATCATTAAAAGGCCTAGTCTAAGTGCATTAATATTGATCAATGTCACTTGGATGTTTTCAGTCTACCTAGAGATCGAGACTAGTACGATTGAACATGTTGGATGACAATTTCATGCCTTGTGTTTGATCAAAAGGATATCGTGTGACAAAAGGATGTTATATACATTATTGATTAGGTTGTATCGATTTGATATTCTTACAACTTGGGTAGTCATAATGTCTTGCTAGAGGCCGCTTATGACTTGTATACCAAAATGAGTTTTGGTACACTGCCAACGTTGTATGAGCCTATTGGGTCGCACACTAAGAATGGTTTTGCGAGATTTTAAGATGGTTCAGAAAAATGAATTTTATATGATAAAATTCGTGACAGAAACGTCTTTGTGGTGTATTACACTTATACTTCTTTAAGTAGGGGTATATGTGTAATTTACTTAACCGTCTATATACAAGGGTTGTATAAATAGACGCTTTAAGTTAAAACACATATAAAAAAGATTAAGGGTCGAAACTCTATTTTCGTATAAGAAACGAATTAGGGTTTTCTGGTACGCTCTAGATCGTTTTGGAGAGAAACAAAAAGTTTGGTATTCTCTCGAAGCTAGCACTTCGAATCTCGGCCGCCGTTCGTGTGTGGACTGCTGATAGAGGGCGTTCGTCGTTGGCAACACCTTAGAGATCGATCAACCTTCAGAAAGGTATTTTGTGACCGAGGTATGATTAAGTTTTCTTGGTTTAATCATTTTTAATGGAATCAGATTCGGATCCTGTTGGGGTTTTTGTCAAAATTGTTTTGTAATCTCCGCTGCGTATGAACCCCAATACCCAACACTAGTGTCCATCGTTTCAGATCGAGATCCTCGATTCGCATCGATGATGTGGCAAGGTTTGCAGAGATAGTTGGGTTCTAGAGTACACGTCAGCACAACATTTCATCCTCAGATAGATGGTCAGACTGAGCGCACCATACAGATTTTGGAAGACATGCTCAGGGCTTGCGTGTTAGATTTCGGTGGTAGTTAGGAGAAATATGTGTCCTTATGTGAATTTGCATACAATAATAGCTACCAAGCAAGCATCGAAATGGCTCTTTTCGAGGCACTTTATGGCAGAACTTGTTGTTCATCAGTTTGTTGGACCGAGGTTGGTGAGACAACATTGTTGGGACCAGAGTTAGTGCATGACTACACAAAGAAAATCAAGCTGATTCGACAACGCATGAGTGTAGCACAAGCCAGGCAGAAGTGTTATGCAGATAAGAAACGCAGGACCGTTGTGTTTGAGAAGGGTGAATGTGTACTTTTGAGAGTCTCTCCAGAAAGGGGCACCAGAGATTTATTGGGCCATTCAGGATCACCGAGAAGATTGGTCGAGTAGCATATTAGCTTGAGCTCCCTTAACAGTTAGCAGCAGTACACAATGTCTTCCATGTCTCAATGTTGAGAAAGTCTTGGGCTCAGTTTGAGCTACAAGAATATGCCTTCAACAGCGAGCAACCGGTCCAGATCCAAGATAGGAAGGTCCAGAAGCTCTGAGGGAGGGAGATACTGCTGGTCAAAGTGAAATGACAATTTCATTACGACAAGTAGACGACTTGGGAGCAGGAGAGCTGTATGTGCGAATATTTCCCAGACTTATTCTAAATCGAGGTACGATTTACTTTTAAATTTGGCGAACGAAATCTCTTAAGTTGGGGAGGTTCTGACGATCCTAAATTTTTATTTAACAAGTATGCCCTAATAGTGTATGTAAATTTGTGTTAAGATTTGGTAGAAACCCTAAAATTCAAATTAATCATATGCGTAGGCCCATGTAGGACCCAACCTTAATGAGAAACCGAAATTAGAAAAATGAGAATGGTAAGTTTGACCGACTATTACGTGTATTCCCACAAAAAATTAGGAAAAAGTGGATATTGAGAATATCTGGTATACTTGATATTAGGAATGATTTAAGGGTTGTTAATTTTTTCTAATAACGTGGGAGAGAGAAAGAGAGAGATATTACTCATAACTCAAACGCGCAAGAGTGTGAAAGAAGTTCATACAAGATTGTTGTTGAGGTTAAATCTTGTTTCTATCTAGTTTCTCGTATTGTGTTAAATCAATGTTTTAATAAGATCTTAAAACGTGTTTTTCTTGTTGATCGAACTTGTGTTCTAACTAGAAAAGATCAGATTAAAGATTTAAGTTTCGGCCTTAATAAAAAAAAGGCGGACTAAACAGTCCGCACAAAGAAAACAAAAGAGGAGGGAACGCACACAATGCTCCCCTCAACCGAATATGGGCTTGGTTTACCAGCCCAACTACACGAACTGCCACCAGACAGTTCGTGCAAGACGAAATGGAGGGGGAGGGGAGCGCAGTAATGTGCGTTCCCACCCCCAGTAAGCCAAGGCCTGGGTTACTCCTAGGCCCATACCACAAAGTTGGGCTATTGAGGCCCGGCGCAGTCCACGAATAGGCGGGGAGCGCATATGGTGCTCCCTCGGGTCAGCCAGTTGGGCTAATCTCGACCCAGTGGATCGGCCGAACTACCCAAACCTTTAATAATATATATATATATATATATATAATGGAATTAAAATAAGTAGAATAAATTAAATGAACTGAATTTTGAGTTTTCAAATAAGAATTAAGAGGTGATACTTAAATTGTTGTGAATAAGTATAAAAGTATTTTTCAAAAAGAAATTTGAAATTAGTTTCCTTTCGAGTTAACTTGTATAGTTAATCAACACTTAACCTCTTTAGGTTGATTGAACTTCGGAGTACGCTTGTGAGTGACAATTAGAGATTTTTGGAAATTAGCGTACTAGGTAAGTTGAGATTTAAGTAATTGGTTTTATGATTATTTACCTTTCTACTAGACAATATGATAGGAATCATGTAAGTAGGACATACGAGTAGATTGGGATGCATTGTTAGACATTGTGTGTAGATAACTTAGTGGAGCTCGCTAGAGTCCTTGCACCAGATACTACAAGTTCGACCAGAAGTTCGGGACAGTTGGACCATATAATGGAGAATAACAAAAAAAGCAGTCGCCCAGAATCAATATTTATTAATCGAGAATACGATTAACTCCAATGTTCCTAATAAATGTTTAGTAATAGGTGATATGTCCAGTTGGACTAGTTTGTGGACTTGGTGAAAAGTAAATCTTTCATAGTGTAAGGGAATGGAGTGTTGATACCGCTATGGCCATAGTAGGGTCAATCTTCACGAACTTCGGTTGATGAGTCTATCACAGTAGCTCATATATGTCTAGCATTTGCACATTTTGATGCATTGATAATTATTTTGTTTATATACTTTCTTGCTTATTCCTTTCTTCATATTAAATATTTGCAAGTCATGCAATTTATTTATTGTTGCATCTATTATATGGAATGTTCGTAACGCTCGTAACTTAATCTAAATTTATTAAGCACGGTTGCCCCTTTGTGCTCACCCAACAATTTTCCTCCACAGGTTCTTCATTGAGAGTTGACAAGGGGAAAAGAGTAGCTCCTTCTGTCTAAGGATTTTTCTGACTGTTGATTGGTATGGTTCGAGATCGAACCAATAACTTGTTTTTATTTATATTATTTATCATGGGATTTGGGATTTGAAATAAACTCTGCTAGAGGATTATTTATTATGGTTGGTAACTCTTAATTTCTAGTTGGCCTTTTATGTGGAAACATTGAAATAAGTCTTAGTGCTACATTTATGATTATTTAATTTGAATTCCAATTGCTGATGAAAGATAATGAGTTGTTTTTGAAAGAAGGCTTACTAGTTTTGTTAATAACTAAGTGACCGAGTTGGCTAGTGAGTTATGGATCAAGCTAGGCCGATCGGGATTCATTTAAGAATACGGGTCCTAACATTCCAAGTATCATAGACACATCATCATCCATATTGTGATCCATTACCTCAAAATCCGTGATGAATGTGAATCTACCCACTTTCATATGCACATTCAAGACTCTTCTTATAGTTGGTATCAACTTGCCATCAACTACTTGCAAATTTGTCGTATCGAGACAATTGATCTTCAAATCGGCGTGCAACATGTCCATTATTGACATGACACTGACTGAGACTCCCATTTCACATAAGAAGTTTCTAAATCGGTGTCCATCGATGCTTATTGGTATGCATATCTCTCCAGGACCTCTCATTTTAATTGCTTGAAGTCTCAAGATGAACTTAAAATTCGGTTCTGGCTTCCTTGGAGCTACCTTGATGCTATTTCCTTTCAGTGCTTCTTTAGAAGGTCCTTCATATTTTTTCTTAGTTTTCCATTGTTTCTTTACTTTCTTGTTATTTTTCAAGGCATTGATTCTTTGTTGCACAAATACTTCGAGTTCATCTTTCCTTACTTTTGTTCTGTACTCATGCATCTCTTCATGCTTTCTCATAGCCAAAGTGTTGACTTTTTATGGCTTGTACATCACTTGCTTGAGTCTTGGCTCATTAATTGTCGTAGTGCTCATCATGTGAATAACACTAGCATTTTCTTTGGGATTGGTGATGGTGTTGCTTGGAAACTGTCATTCCTTCCTTGAGCTCAAGGCATTGGCTAACTATCTAATCTGTCTTTCTAAGTTCATGATGGATTGTGATCTCTCATCATCAATCCTCTTCATGGCTTGCTTCACTCATTTCGTCTCTTTTCATGACGTTCCATATTGCTCATGTCCATGACGTTCAATTATTTCTCAATTGACTTAAAATAAGTCATCTCTTTACTCTATCCTAACTTCCCCTATTGGACTTGTCGATTGAAGCCTGGAGGTGACTTTAGTACATTATCATGATTTCCATACGAGAAGTTTGGGTTGTTGTTGTTGTTGTTGTATCCTTGATAAAACCTTTGAGGGGTCATTCCTCTCGGTCTGAAGTTGTTCCCGTAGCCTTGGTTATTCATGTAGCTCACTTCTTCATATTCCATTCCTTTCTGCATGTCCATTTGGTTAACCACAATGGCTTGGTGATTAATGGGTTGTTGTATCGCCTGCACTTGTGAACTTTGTTGTCCTATTTGAAGTTTTGCTATTTGACTGCTCAGATTTGATAGATGTGCCACAATCACAGCTTGCAAATCAATCTCGTATACACTCGCTAGTTTCCTAACTATGGAACGATTAACGGCTGTAGAGTTTTGAGACATAAGATCAAGGAGATCTAATGTTCCATCCTCATCCTTGGTTAGGAAAGAACCACCTGCTGCGACATCTACTAGTGCTCTTGTGATGTGGTTCATCCCATAGTTGAAAATCTGGAGTTGTACCTATTTCACGTATCCATGCTCTGGACATCTCCTCAGCATCTCTTTGAATTTTTCCTAAGTTTCGCCAAGAGACTCAGCAAATCTTTGCTTGAATTGATTAATGTCAAGTTTCCTTTCACTGACATTCATTGGGGGAAAGAACTTGTTAAGAACCAGGATTTAGCTTTTCCACCCAATGAGAATGGGAAAAGTCTCATCCTAATCACCTCTTTTGTAACTCCGATAATGGACACGGTGTAGCACTTCTCCAAGAAATTCTCTGCATGTGCAATTGGATCTTCATTAGCTAGCCTGTTGAACTAGCTATTTTGCACCATGTTGATCATAGATGGTCTCAGTTTGAACTCGATGTTGTTAGCTAGATTCCTCATCACTCCATTTTAAGTATCTTGGACTTATGACTTGAAGTAGTCACGAAGGCATCTCTGTCCTTGAACTCTATCCTACACTACCAAATCACCTTCGGGTTGCTTATTTCATCGACGTTGTTGTTGGTTTTTTTCTTTATCCTCAACCATCTTGATTCATTTCTTTTTTTTTCTTTGTTAGTTTTGTCAATCTCAAGGTCATAAGGCACTAAGTCCTTCTCTCCATTTGCTACGCATGCAATAGTTATCCCTGGAAAGAAAACATAAAAGATCAATAGAAGAAAGTCAAACTTGAAAGCCATTTATTTTTTTCTTTTTGTTTTTATGAACTTGAAAGTGAAGTACTTGAAATAAAACTTAGCAACTTTTCAAACTAACTAAGTAAATCTAAGTGGCTACCTATCCCCGGCAACGACGCAAAAAACTTGGTAGGCATGCTGCAAGTACAATAGCGCGCTTGTAGTAATAATGTAACCAAATTATGTTGACTACGGATATCGTCCTCAGGGAAAGGTTTTTGCACTTAGTTGTAAACCTAGTTAACTTTAAACTATTGCTAAGGAAATCCCATTTTTAATTGGTATTATAACTAAGCTAAACTAATTTAACAAATCATTGCAGTTTACTTAAATTCTTATATTAAAACTATGTTAGTTCACAACTTTACCTAGATAATGAAATACTATGCTTTTCTACCACTTTATCATATTTTATCATGTTGTGTACAATGCCTAATTAGAATAGAGTCATTTCCTTTAAATCCACTTTAACCCACTGTCGTAATGGAAAAGATTATGATATACAAACTAGAACTTCAACTAATTGGTGTGAATAATGTAAGCTCCACATTGCTTTAATGTCCAAATCTTTAGATTCATAACTAATTAAGTTTACGATCCATGCCTCCCTAATCAACAACTATCGCTTGATATTGTGTATTTTACGGTTGTACCGTCAATGTTCGGCTTAAAAGATTCAATGTCCATGATAACTCCTAAAACCTAATATCAATAAACATGTCATCAAGGTGTCTATAGCATTACGCTCAAGATCAATACAAATTCTAACAATTACACTTTTTATATTTCTATTCTACTCATGTTCATAGCATAGCATTCATACCATAGAATCCATTGATTCTTATGATTAATATACTACTCACACTTCATTGAAACAAACATTCGCATAATGATATTCATTGAAATCAGAGATATATTAGAAATACTCCAAATAAGTCAATAACACAATACCCGAATCAACATACGTGAGTCTTCAATGTCTTCTCTCCACAATCTTCTTAATACTCAAGAATAAGTAAAACCTATAGTAAACCTAACTAAACTATGTTAATGGTGGCTTATTTACTCGACGATGTTGTTGGTTTTTTTCTTTATCGTCAACCATCTTGATTCATTTCTTCTTTTTCCTTTGTTAGTTCTGGCAATCTCAAGGTCGTAAGGCACTAAGTCCTTCTCTCCATTTGCTACGCATGCAATAGTTATCCTAGGAAAGAAAACATTAAAGATCAAGTGCAGAAAGTCAAACTTGAAATATAAGCCGTTAATTTTTTTCTTTTTGTTTTTATGAACTTGAAAGTAAAGTACTTGAAATAAAACTTAGCAACTTTTCAAACTAACTAAGTAAATCTAAGTGGCTACCTATCCCCGGCAACGATGCAAAAAACTTGGTAGGCATGTTGCAAGTATAATAGCTCGCTTGTAGTAATAGTGTAACCAACTTACATTGACTACATATATCGTCCTCAGGGAAAGATTTTTGCAAACCTAGTTAACTTTAAACTATTGCTAAGGAAATCCCTATTTTAGTTGGTTTTATAACTAAAATAACTAATCTAACAAATCATTGCAATTTACTTAAATTCTTATATTAAAATTATGTTAGTTCACAACTTTACCTAGGTAATGAAATATTATGCTTTTCAACCACTTTATCATATTTATCATGTTGTGTACAATGCCTTATTAGAATAGACAGATTTTCTTTAAGTCCACTTTACCCCAC
The DNA here is from genome assembly GCA_039657325.1 of Stephania cephalantha. NCBI lineage: Eukaryota > Viridiplantae > Streptophyta > Magnoliopsida > Ranunculales > Menispermaceae > Stephania > Stephania cephalantha. Next base: position 20,322,664 of record CM077574.1, on the reverse strand, counting down.
TGTCGTAATGGAAAAGATTATAATGTGCAAACTAGAACTTCACCTAAATGGTGTGAATAATGTAAGCTCAACATTGCTTTAATGTCCAAATCTTTAGATTCATAACTAATTAAGTTTACTATCCGTGCCTCCATAATCAACAACTATCGCTTGATATTGTGTATTTTATGGTTGTACTGTCAATGTTTGGCTTAAAAGCTTCAATGACCATGATAACTCCTAAAATCTAATATCAATAAACATGTCATCAAGATGTCTATAGCATTACGCTCAGGATCAATACAAATTCTAACGATTGCATTTTTTATATTTCTATTCTACTCATGTTCATAGCATAACATTCATACCATAGGATCCATTGATTACTATGATTAATATACTACTCACACTTCTTTGAAACAAACATGCACATAATGGTATGCATTGAAATCAGAGATATATTTGAAATACTTCAAATAAATTAATAACACAATACCCGAATCAACACACGTGGGTCTTCAATGTCTTCTCTCCATAATCGTCTTAATACTCAAGAATAAGTAAAACATATACTAAACCTATACTAAACTATGTTAATGGTGGCTTCTTTCCTCGACGTTGTTGTTGGTTTTTTTCTTTATCCTCAACCATCTTGATTCATTTCTTTTTTTTTCCTTTGTTAGTTCTGTCAATCTCAGGGTCGTAAGGCACTAAGTCTTCTCCATTTTCTACGCATGCAATAGTTATCCCTGGAAAGAAAACATAAAAGATCAAGTGCAGAAAGTCAAACTTGAAACTTAAGCCTTTTATTTTTTTTTCTTTTTGTTTGTATGAACTTGAAAGTAAAGTACTTGAAATAAAACTTAGCAACTTTTCAAACTAACTAAGTAAATCTAAGTGGGTACCTATCCCCGACAACAAAGCAAAAAACTTAGTAGGCATGATGCAAGTATAATAGCTCGCTTGTAGTAATAGTGTAACCAACTTACGTTGACTACGGATATCGTCATCAAGGAAAGGTTTTTGCACTTAGTTGTAAACCAAGTTAACTTTAAACTATTGTTAAGGAAATCCCTTTTTAATTGGTTTTATAACCAAACTAAACTAATATAACAAATCATTGCAATTTACTTAAATTCTTATATTAAAACTATGTTAGTTCACAACTTTACCTAGGTAATGAAATATTGTCTTTCAACCACTTTATCATCTTTATCATGTTTTGTACAATGCCTAATAAGAATAGACAGATTTCCTTTAAACTCACTTTAACCCACAGTCATAATGGAAATGATTATAATGTGCAAACTAGAACTTCACCTAATTGGTGTGAATAATGTAAGCTTGCTTTAATGTCTAAATCTTTAGATTCATAACTAATTGAGTTTACTATCTGTGCCTCCCTAATCAACAACTATCGCTTGATATTGTGTATTTTACGGTTGTATCGTCAATGTTCGGCTTAAAAGCTTTAATGGCCATGATAACTTCTTAAATCTAATATCAATAAACATGTCATCAAGTTGTCTATAGCATTACGCTTAGGATCAATAAAATTCCAACAATTGCACTTTTTATATTTCTATTCTACTTATGTTCATAGCATAGCATTCATACAATAGGATCCATTGATTCCTATGATTAATATACTACTCACACTTCATTGAAACAAACATGCACATAATGGTATTCATTGAAATCAGAGATATATTAGAAATACTTCAAATAAGTCAATAACACAATACCCGAATCAACACACGTGAGTCTTCAATGTCTTCTCTCCACAATCGTCTTAATACTCAAGAATAAGTAAACCCTATACTAAACCTATACTAAACTATGTTAATGATGGCTTATTTTCTCGACACTGTTGTTGGTTTTTTTCTTTATCCTCAACCATCTTGATTCATTTCTTTTTTTTCCTTTGTTAGTTATGTCAATCTCAGGGTCGTAAGGCACTAAGTCCTTCTCTCCATTTGCTACGCATGTTATAGTTATCCCTGGAAAGAAAACATAAAAAATCAAGTGCAGAAAGTCAAACTTGAAACTTAAGCCTTTTTTTTTCTTTTTGTTTTTACGAACTTGAAAGTAAAGTACTTGAAATAAAACTTAGTAACTTTTCAAACTAACTAAGTAAATCTAAGTGGCTACCTATCCCCGACAACGATGCAAAAAACTTGGTTGGCATGTTGCAAGTATAATAGCTCGCTTATAGTAATAGTGTAACCAACTTACGTTGACTACGGATATCGTCCTCAGGGAAAGGTTTTTGCACTTAGTTGTAAACCTAGTTAACTTTAAACTATTGTTAAGGAAATCCCTTTTTTAATTGTTTTTATAACTAAACTAAACTAATCTAACAAATCATTGCGATTTACTTAAATTCTTATATTAAAACTATATTATTTCACAACATTACCTAGGTAGTGAAATACTATGTTTTTCAACCACTTTATCATCTTTATCATGTTGTGTACAATGCCTAATTAGAATAGACATATTTTCTTTAAATCCACTTTAACCCACTGTCGTAATGGAAAAGATTATAGTGTGCACCTAAAACTTCACCTAATTGGTGTGAATAATGTAAGCTCCATATTGCTTTAATGTACAAATCTTTAGATTCATAATTAATTAAGTTTACTCTCTGTGCCTCCTTAATCAACAACTATCGCTTGATATTGTGTATTTTACGGTTGTACCGTCAATGTTCGGCTTAAAAGCTTCAATGGCCATGATAACTCTGAAAATCTAATATTAATAAACATGTCATCAAGATGTTTATAGCATTATGCTCATGATCAATACAAATTCTAACAATTGCATTTTTTATATTTCTATTCTACTCATCTTCGTAGCATAGCATTCATACCATAGGATCCATTGATTCCTATGATTAATATACTGCTCACACTTCATTGAAATAAACATGCACACCATTGATTCCTATGATTAATATACTGCTCACACTTCATTGAAATAAACATGCACATAATAGTATTCATTGAAATCAGAGATATATTAGATCAATAACATAATATCCAAATCAACACACGTGAGTCTTCAATGTCTTCTCTCCACAATCGTCTGAATACTCAAGAATAAGTAAAACATATGCTAAACTATGTTAATGGTGGCTAGTCTATTGTATTAGATATGTTTACCATGTTTTACTATCTATTTATACTCCCTAATTATGTGTCGAAACAATTAGAAACCCTATTTTACAATTTAACACAAAATATAACTACAACTTTCTATTTTTTTCCGTTCAGGCGCTATCATTTAAACCCCAGAGTCGTGTATGTAATGCCATGGTGCTGCCACTGCACTTTTTGTGTGTTTTTCTTCTTTTCTGTGACCTCCACACTGTCACTTTGGCATTCGGCGTAGTCACTTAAGGCTCCACAATGCCACCACTGCATCAACCTCTTTGTCTCATTTTCTTCACTTGTCTTCTCTTCCACCACGTGCCTAGGTCCTCCACGTTGCCCTTTCAATCTCCATGGTTCTAAACCTTTATGTCACGGTGCCAACTACACTTTGGTCAGTTTTAGCTCCGTTTCTTCTCGTTTTTGTTCGTTTCCTTCCTTTATGTCGTATTTACCTGAAAATGCATAAACACCATCAATTAGAGTTCATTTAAGGATATTTATACTAAATATACTACTAAACTAAACCTTTAAATAAGTCTAAATAAACACTTATACGAAAGTCGGGGTACATTCGCGGGGATAACATTTTGTGACTTTTAGCTGGTTTTTTTAATGACTATCCGGGGACCTTCTACTTATCGGATTTAGCCCAATTTTTCCAAATCAGATTTCTATATCTGATTTCATTGCCCATCGATTTTGGAATCGATTTGTGATCATTAATGTCAAGGCCCGTCTCACTACGCCGTGACTTAACTTAATTTCCCCTAATTAGTTACCTAATCCATTCAATTAACTTAATCTTAAAATAATTTTTAGTTCAATCCTTAATAATGCTCCAAAACTAAATTTATATCATCAATGAGACTCAATTTATGATTTGTTTAATTTGAGCAAATTAGGAAATCATACGGATTGTTCTCCGTATTTTCTAAATATCTCTGCAGCACTTCCCCTAAAAGTGGCCTGCCGAAAAATCCACATGATAGACAGCACAATGGAGAGCGGCCTAAAACCTCACAACTCTCCGCATTTCACAATATATATATATCAATTTAAATAATTCAAACTAACTTAAGGTCTTTGATACCGTATTTAAAGTTTTACAATCCCAAAAAACTAAAATTGAACATAAAACTTTAAACTTGCTCTTAAACAAATTTAGGAGACTCTCATAACCTATTTAACGATGTCTCACGACTTACATTCACCCTTGAACCCAAAACAATAATATAAGGACAATATACAATAAGAATTTAAACTTTAAAACTTGAACACATTCACCAAAGATATCTGGGTCTTGATTGTTCTTTCTTTTCTTCACCAAGAACCTGACATAATATCAAAACTCAAAGATGTCAGGTATGTAAAATCCTACGCTGCTCTGTACTCCTGCAAATGTCAGTCCGGATACATGGAGACATGTAATTGCATTTCCAAATAACAAGAAATCTGAATAACAACTTGAAACCCTTTTATTACTATTCAAGGTTCATAAACAGGTTGGCCGACCCAAGAATGAACCAAAAATAGTAATAATAATCCAATGCATGCTCGTCTAAAAACTTGCGTGCCAAGGGTCTTCCGTGTTCAGTCTATCTAGTCTAGAAACCTAGCCCCGAGTCCTACTCGTGAGCCGTAGCACTAACAAGCCATCGCCCTGAATGACTTGAATGCATGACCAAGAATGATGCAAAAATGCAATGCAGACTAAACATAAATGCAGGTACAAAGATAAATTTTATAAATAGTAAAGACCACTGTAGGGTTTACTTACAATCAACCAATTTCGAGCTTAAATTTTGGGGTTCTCGAAGTGTCACATCATCTTGAAAATGGTTTCAATAGCTTCCCTACTTACCCAATTATATTATGGGTCAAGCTTCAAGTGAAACCAAATCACGATACCCAATGAAAATTGAGGCCAAAGTGCGCTTGAGAACAATTTCCTAAAATATTATTTTATATAACTGTTTCAACTAGCTTTCAACCAGCCAACTTAGGGTAACTTTTTAAACTTGAAAACCTCAATATTTCTCATGATGACCTAAAAGGAACTTGTATTACTCATGTCTTACTTTCCATGTACTCTAAGAACACTCAAATTGGATCATCGACGGATAAGTTATGAATTTTCTCATATGGCCTGTCAACTAAGCAAACTTTATTTATTTTGAACTGAAAAACTTTTCAAAATCAATATTTTCGAAGTGATGAACAGACGAACAGATGAACGAGTGATTTTGGTTTCAGGGGATATGCTTCGAGCTTGTGTTTTGGAGTTTGGCGGTAGCTGGGAGAAATACATTCCTTTGTATGAGTTCTCTTATAATAATAGTTATTAATCTAGCATCGAAATGGCTCCTTTTGAGGCTCTGTATGGTCGGCCTTGTCATTCACCAACGTGTAGGGCAAACGTTAGAGATACAGCTTTGTTGGGGATTGAGCTTATTCTGGACTACACAAAGAGGATTCAGCAGATCTTTCAGTGTTTGACTACAGCATATTTGAGACAGAAGAGATACCGCGACAAACATCATAGGTTCATTAAATATTCAAAGAATGATTATGTTCTTTTGAAGGTGTCACCTATAAAGGGCTTGTATAGATTAGGGTTGAGAGGTAAGCTAGCTCCAAGGTATATCGGGTCGTTTAGGATCAAGTAGAAAGTTGGTCTCACTTCTTACAAGTTAGAGTTGCCTCCTCAGCTTGCTAGAGTTCATAACGTATTCCATGTGTCTATGTTTCGCAAGAGGAGACTCAATTCACTCCAATAGTTAATTAGGATGAATTTGGCCTTCGGGAAGACTTACCTTACAATGAGCAACCGATTTAGATTCTTGATCGTAATATTCAAAAGCTGAGAACCAAAAAGATTCCTTTGGTTAAGGTGACAAGGCAATTTGACAGAGACAAGGAGCTAACCTGGGTGCGGGAATCTTATATGAGGGGCAGTTTCCTTTTATCTTCGAGATTGCAAGTAACTTTTACATTTCCATTAATTTTGAGGATAAGATTATCTTTAATTGGGGAGATTGTAACGACGCGTTACCTAACTAGGTGATTAGTGTTAACTAGGATATTAATTAACCCGAATTAGGCTCTTGATTAAGCCCGGTGTGTCTAGGTTGGCGTGTACGTGGATTTGCATGTTGTTTGTTGTTTTGTATGGTTTGTATTACTAATTATTTGAATTGAATGGTAAATTGAAGGATGTCTAACACCGTATGTGGGCCAAAAGTGACGCACATGGGTCGCGGGGTAGTAAGCATGCCCGAATGTACCCATTTTCTCAACACCATCATCTCCATCAGTTCATCACTACACCACTGCCATCACCATCGTCTTTATAGCAAGAAAGGGAGAGGAGAGAGAACTTCATCTTTTCCATTAAATTGGTGAGTTTTTCTTATTTTCTTCCATTTTATACTACTACTTTATATGGGGACAACAAAGGATTTAGTTTTTGAATTTTTTTAGTAGGTTTAATGGGGTTACTAGAACTCAATAACAATGAGAAATTAAGCTCTCACGTTGTCTTTAAATCAGTAGCATTATTGTGTGTGTTTTACCAAAGTAATGAGCCTAAAAGTGATGGAAATGATGAATTAGACCAGGGACAGCTATGTGGTTTGTTCTTGATCAGTTCGGGAATGTTAATAGGTGCATTAGAACCCATTCAATCTGATGGGAACCCATCGTTTGCTATTCTCAATTTCTGTCACACAGTTATGAATATTCAAGCATGAAGTGAGGCACAATTTTGAAGGTAAGCGACGGTAGAAGCATGCACAACACCAACTGATTAAAGGTTGGAGTCGTTAGGATTATTTGAACTTATTCCAAAAGTTAAACATGTTATTTAAGTGGTCCTTTATGTTGGGTTTTGGGGTTCATACGCAGCGGAAATTACAAAACAATTTTGACAAAACCCCAACAAGATCTGAATCTAATTCCATTAAAAATGTTTAAACCATGAAAACTTAATCATACCTCGGTTGCAATATACCTTTCTGAAGGTTGATCGATCTCTAAGGCGCTGCCAACGACGAACGCCCTCTACCAGCAGTCCACACACGAACGGCGGCCGAGATTCGAAGTGCTAGCTTCGAGAGAATACCAAACCTTTTTTGTTTCTCTCCAAAACGATCCAGAGCGTACCACAAAACCCTAATTCGTTTCTAAAACGAAAATAGAGTTTCGGCCCTTAATCTTTCTTCTGTGTGTTCCAACTTAAAGCGTCTATTTATACAACCCTTGTATATAGACGGTTAAGTAAATTACACATATACCCCTACTTAAAGAAGTATAAGTGTAATACACCACAAGGACGTTTATGTCATGAATTTTATCATATAAAATTTGTTTTTCCGAACCATCTTAAAATCTCGCAAAACCATTCTTAGTGTGCGACCCAATAGGCTCATACAACGTTGGCAGTGTACCAAAACACATTTTGGTATACAAGTCATAAGCGGCCTCTAGCAAGACATTATGACTACCCAAGTTGTACGAATATCAAATCGATACAACCTAGTCAATAATGTATATAACATCCTTTTGTCACACGATATCTTTTTGATCAAACATAAGGCATGGAATTGTCATCCAACATGTTCAATCGTACTAGTCTCGATCTCTAGGTAGACTGAAAACATCCAAGTGACATTGATCAATATCAATTCACTTTAGACTATGCCTTTTAACAGTCTAACACATCGAGGGATCCACTGGATATCTCTCTTTATATGAGAGGGACAAATTATATCTTAATTACACAACTTCATCACATTGCTCACACAGTAACTAATCACAACCTTTATAATCGTCCGGTTAAAGACAACGTTTGATTGTGTCAAATCATTGTGTTCCTAATGTTGAAGTCTCTGGTAATCTCAAGTCAGAGGACTGAAAAATATACATATCATGAGAAACAACTATGACTTAATCCATGTGATGTTCTCATAGCGGGTCGGTCCGGTATTTTGTTCCCTAACAAGTACTCGTGATCTTGATTCGTATCCATATACGTATAATCATCATATGATCATCAATCAAGACTCACACTAGTCTTAATTCATTATAGTTCCCAGTATAATGATCGACTAGGGACATTTATGATATTTCTATAAATACCCATGGATCTTATTATAATGTAAACATGCAAATTAATTATAATAAACAACAAATGAAATCCTCTATTTTATTAACTAAAAGTATTGATAAAGACAGTTAATGGATTGACCTACCCAACACTTTACTGTTGTCACACATTTCACTTCTCTTTATTATAATTTTGGCTAAAAAATGAGATGATATTTCATTTGGATTTCATGATTTGATGATCTAAATAGGTGATGGACTGATATGAAATCATTTCTGAGTTGTTGTAGTGTTTAATGGGTTCATTAGCAATCAATTAAGAAGTTAAATGGATCATTGCTACTACTGTCAAATTAGTTGAGTTGATTTGAACAATTTGTTCCTTGAAATGAGTTCATATCGCAGCCATTAAATCATATTGCATAACTTTCGAATACTTGTTGGGATTGGCTGATTTATGGTTATGTTGTTGATCAATATGTTAGGTAGCTTCCCACCAAGAATTGTGATTTTTGCAGTACATGGATCGAAAATCTCGGTCGAATGATTTGCACTGATATTTTGAGAGTTATGATTTTTCTAAGTTGATGTTTGTAATCAATTATTAAATGGAAGCTGATTTGTCGTTTCGTGTGTAACGCCTTCAATTCCCGTTGGAATTGAGCAAACCTTACCTTTTCAGAAATCTAAGAAGAAAAACTTCAACTTTTCCACAGGTATGTTTTCCAAATTTTGATGTTTTGAGGCTTAAAAATAGGTTGCAACAGTTCAACTGGAAAATAATTTGAACGCACCTTTTATTTAGAAAAATGTTACTGGAAAAGGGAGTTCGGGTCGTGGTACTTGGATGAGACTTGGGCTAGGATTCTAGGATGATACTAGGACTAGTCTAAGGATATAATTAATCATGATTACTTAATGTTTATGTAGATTCACTAGGAGTTCTGTAGGAGACTCGTGAAGGCCAGTGAGATTAGGGAACGCGGTTCAAGCTAAGTGTTACTTAATTATATTATCAATTGTGCTATGTAAAGTAGTATATTTAGTTCTTATAGTTTATGGACTAGGAATGGGAGCATTGTACTGTGTCGAGCATAAAACTTAATGAATAACTCGAAAATGAGTCAGAATGAGTTAACCGGGTATGGAGTGGCTATGAGGTTGCTAAAGATTAGTCTTACCATCTTACCTTTGTAATCCGTTGTTTAATATCATCGCACATTATTCCAGAGAGTACGGAGACTGAGCTATGCTTCAATACACTGATGAAATCCTACATCGGCTAATGTGAGGATTTCATTAGTGGTATTCTTGAATAACTGAGAGATGGCTCTTTTAATTGAGATAAAAAGTGATGTCACGAGTGCAACTGCTATTAAAATGTTGACTTGCACATGTTATCTATTGTTTATACTTTTCCATCCACTAAATAGATACAGTTTGGATTCATATTATTATTCATTAATTCTTATTTATTAATAAACTTTTGATATATAATTGTGAGTCACTTACCGAGCAAGTTAACATTTCAGGTTCTCAATCCGGTGTGCAGGACAAAGGAAAATGGAATATTTAGAAGTTTTTGGTCTTCTCTTTGATTTACTGAACTTTTTTGTGTAATATATATTGTTTGAATTATAGTTTTGTAATATCACATGGTTAGGATATGTTTTGAATACCAAGTTTATGCTAGTTTTCTCAGTTTTATTGTCGTGTGATATATGTTGAAAAGTCTTAAATTTTCCATTGCATATATCATTTATTTTATTTTGATATACGATATATCGGTTGTGTTTATCAGGTACTTAAAATAGGCTAGTGGCTCTAGTTAAGTATGACTAGTGTATTGGGGCTTAATTAGGGTTCCAAGTTGGGTATCGCCCCTAATCGAGATAAGGGACGCAATAGGGGTCATACTGTTCCGTCGACCATAGACATACATATGCGGCAATAGAGTAAGTATGCAAACCAAACTGGCGAAAAGTAATAGTAAAATAAGTAAATTACAAGTGAGATAAGTAAATTCTAAGCTGCCGTTCTAGTGAGTTTACTTATCTCGACGCTCATGAAATCGCTCCGAAATGACCCGTTCGCGCCTCAAACTGCGTGCCCAACACATGACTAGTCTCCTAATTCCCTAGTGTCCAATTTTCTCATTTGAGAATTTTTTTAGTGTCAATTTAGTAGATTTTATAATGTAAAAGTAAAAATTAGAATTTAATTCCAAATTTAGTTGTGGCATGCTTTTCAAGTTACACCGGGGTGTCAAACGCCAGAAAAGTCTCGAAACCCATTTTTCTATCTTTTTCCAATTTTTATATTTTCTTTAATTTTTCTAGATTTTTCATAATATTCAACCTATTTTTCCTATTTTCTGTAATTTATTTTATTTAAAATTATATTTAATTTAAGTTTTTAAATATTTTTTATTATAGGGGTAGGGCCTAAATTGGGCTTAATTCAGATGGGCCCGATTCGACCCAACTGGGCTCGATTCAGGTGGGCCTGCTTTGGCCCAACCAGGACGTCTGAGTCTGGGCAGCCAAGCCCGGCCCGCTTGGGTTGCCCTTCTCAAATTTGTCTTTCTCCATTGATGAAATCGTTTTTGGGGGCAGAGACGAATGAAAAAAAAAACCTCTTTCTTTTTAACTTTTAAACAACAATAACAATAATAATCATCACTAAAACCATACCAACCACCCTACATCCCCATTAAAACTTTCAGATTTCTTCAAAACTTAACAACAATAACCACCACTTACATTGGTTTAGGACGATCGTTGGTGAGAATCGCCGAGTGAGAACACCGCAAGAGAGGTGAGAGACCAAGTTGAGGGTGGGAGGAGAGCTTGGTGAGGGGGAGTTGAAGGAGAATAAGAAAATGTTTAGATCATAAAGGTTTATGATTGAATAAGGTGTGATTCCAAGTGTTGGAAATAACATTGGCTTTTATTGTAAAACCAATAGACAAATTTAGATTATGAAACCTAAATCAATCACACTATAGATCTAAACAATCACTTGAGTGTTTTTGTCTCATTAGAGAAAGAACACGAAGATTTATGGAATATTAATATTAAGCAAATTAGCAAATACATAAATAAGACTTATTCCACTAAGAACACATTTAGATCATGTAGTATTGGATACATGTAGGATTGGACCTAGTCAGGTGGGAGATGTTGGGCTATGTACCCTAGGCTAATTCGGTAAACGTTGTTTAAATATTATAAGTAGATGCATGTTTCTTTTATAATAGTATCCATGGATAATTATTGTATTATTCTAAATGTCCCTAGTCAGTTATTATTAGGGGAAAAATAATAAATTAAAACTAGTATGAGTCTTCATTTATAGTCATGTGATGATTACGCGTATACGGATACAGATCAAGATCATGGGTATCTGTTGGGAACAAATGTTAGACCGACCTGCTATGAGAATGCTACATGGTCTATGTCGTAAGTGTTTCTCATGATAGTTATATCATTTAGTCCTTTGACTTGAGATCACCAGAGACTCCAACATTAGGAGCACAATGATTTGACACAATCAAATGTTGTCTTTAATCGGATGATTATAAAGATTGTGATTGGTGATTGTTTGACTAATGTGTGGAAGTTATGTGATCAAGATGGAATTTGTCCCTCTTTTAGAGAGATATCTATTGGGCCCCTCGATATGTTAAACTGATAAATGGCCATGTCTAGTGAATTGATTGGATCAATGTCACTTGACAATTTCAGTCTACTCGGAGATCGAAACTAGTAGATTGAACTATAAGGGTGACATTCCATGTCTTATGTTCAATCAAAAAGGTGTCGCGTGACAAAGGGATATGATATACATTTTCTATTAGGTTGTATCGATTTATTGATCTTCATGCTACTTGGGTAGCCATAATGCCTTGCTAGAGACAACTTATGACTTGTGTACCAAAATGGTTTTGGTTCATTACCAACGTTGTATGAACCTATTGGGTCGCACATAAAGAACGGATTTGCGCGATTTAATATTATCTAGGTTAATGAATTTTATTTGATAAAATTCATTTTGAAGATTCTCATTAAGTGTCCTAGTTTGACTAGGATTCAATATTTTATCTCTTAGTACATCCTAATTTGAATAGGACTCTAATTGGAATTATAGTATGACTTTAATTTTTATTTAAGTTTTAGATAAATTACAACTCTTGTTGGATTAGTAATTGTAGATTATCTATGACTCTATCCTTTTTAGAGTTGGACTTTATCTAAGACTCTATTTGGAGTGTGACTAGGAGATGGAGTTCTTTTACAACTTGACATATTGTACTATAAATAAAACATTAGGGTCACAGTCGTTGTAAAGATATTTTAGAGAGTTTTTTATGAGAGTTTTTGCCCTAGAATTTTTTGGGCTAGCACTTCGAATCGTGATCGTTTATTCGTATGTGTATTTCTAATAGAGGACGTTCGTCTCTGGTAGTGCCTTAAAGGAATCGATCAACATAAAACAAGGCAGACATATAGTTGTGCTTGTTAAGGTATGATTTTTCTCTATTGGTACATCAGTTTAATAGAATCGATTGGATCTTGGATCAAGGATATTCGAAAAGGTTTCGAAAACTTCAGTTGTGCATGATCCCTGAAACCTTACAGATGTTCGGCTAGGGAGTGAGAGAAAATGCGAGATTTTCTTTTTTTTATTTGAAAATGAAAGAAGAGAGAGAAAAGTGGGGGATGGGTGATGTGATAGGTGATAGGTGATGTGATAGGTGATGTGAAGGATAATGTGATGGGTGATTTGATATATAAACCCTAACTACCACATATGCCCGCATTATGCACTCCCCGCAGTGTCATACGCTCTCATCGCAATGCACACACAACGCAACCAATTGAGATTCTAATACTAGTGCGACACAAATATTAACTAATAATAAAATAATTTAACATGCGTCAGATAAAAATAACCATAATTTACCTCGTGAAGCGTGACATAGACTTTTATGCTGTGTCTACGTAAGTTTGAGCTTAGGGTCCTAATTTGTAATTAACCAATTAATTGAGATTAATTAAAACGGGTCGTTACAATCTTCCCAACTAAAAGGAATTTAATCCTAAAGTTTAGACTTAAGTTAAATATTGACCTTGGAACAACTTGGGGTATTGCTCCTGCATGTTAGACTCTCTCTCGCAAGTGAGGCCCTCGTTCTTATAGTACTGCCACCGAATGAGTACTAATGGTATTTCCTTACTCCATAGAGTTTGTACTTTATGATCAACTATCTCAATGGGGTGCTCCTCGTATGTCACATCCAGCCTAACCTCGATCCTAGTCATATCAACCATCGATCTCGGTCTTGATCTAGCCAACCTCAACATAGAAATGTGAAAAACGTTATAAACCCCCGCCAATTGGCTCGGTAATCTCAACTGATAAGTGACCTCCCCAACTCATCAGACTATCTGAAATGGCCTAATGAATCTCACTACAAGTTTTCCCTTGATCCCAAATCTCTGGTGACCCTTCAAGGGAGAAACCTTCAAGTAAACCCAATCATCTACCTCATAACTCAACCAATTGTGGTACTTATTCACATACTTCTTCTGTCTATCCTGAGCAGCCTGTAACCTCTGTCGAATCAACCGAACCTTCTTTGTGTGATCTACAACAACCTCAAGCCCAACGACAGCTGCGTCATCGGGCTCTGCTCAGCAAGCTGGTGATCTGCAGGGTCTCTCATATAACATCTCAAATGGTGGCATCCCAAAACTTACCTGATAGCAGTTGTTGTAGGCACACTCAATAGTGGCAAAAATTCATTCCATGACCCTTCAAACTGAAGCACACAAGCTCTGAGCATGTCCTCAAGTATCTGAATGAGTCTCTTTGATTATCCATCAGTATGCCAATGAAAAGTCATGCTGAACTACAATCTAGTACCATATTGCTCCTACATTTCCTGCTAAAGCTGTGGAGTAAGTCGACTATCTCTGTCCAACATTGTAAGTACCTATTACCTTTGAGCTGGTGATTAGTGTTAATTCAAATCCTAATTAACTTGAGTTAGGCTCGAGTTAAGTTCAACATACTTCGATTAGCGTGTGCGTGTGATTGCATGATGGTTGGCATTTGTTTGGAATGCTAAATGAATTTTATAGGTTGTGGGATTAATAAGAAATTAATACAAACCTATAATTGGAAATATATGTAAATAAACAATAAATAGTCGGTACACCAAGTGTGACGAGAGGGTCGTGGAATGAATGTGCACACTCGAAAACACTCGTAGGCATGTCTGATGAATTTATTGGCAAGATAATACACGAAGTATATATATTTATGTATAGTTGATATATAAATATATATATATTAAAATTATTTTCTTTGGTTCAAATAATATGGACCGTTTGATCAACCTCGAGAGATGAGCGTAAGTGATTGATGTTGTTAAAATTCGTGTCACTTTAGGGGGTGTCATTTTTAAAACATCAATCACTAGATCAGTCTCGAGATAGCGCGATGCGTAACTCGAGGAAAACCATATATATAAATCAAAACCTTCATCGTTATCTCATTCGACCTTTCAAGAAAGTGGGAGATGAGAGAAACTAAGGGTTTGATCCGTATGAGTATATCAAGGGAGTGATTTCCAATCAAAATTGAGGAGTTTAAACAACTGAAGGATCAGAGATCATCATCTTGGTGAGTTTAGCTTTTGAGTTTGAAGTTGAATTCCTAGTTAGGTGTTGATTTCTCTGATAATTGTTGTTGTTTATGATTGAAAATGGTTTCTTACCTCAGTAGAGGTCCTCCCTGATGAATGGGGAGAGTTTTTGAGGTTGTGTTAGAGATTTGGTAATGGAATAGTGGCTATTGCCCAGCTCACTATCAAGAAAGTGCAGGGTGGAGCGCACTCCCTTCATCAATTAGGACGAACACAGTTGGTGGAGCGCGCCCTACTAAGATAGGGAGCCCGCTCCCACCACTGAAAACAACAACTGTGTTGTATTTTATTTAGAATTTCCTGAGGTCTTAAATATTGACTTAGGGTAATTAAACATAAGGTAATAGACCTATATTGATCATAGTTGGTTGATGATTGGTTGAGGAACACCGGGAAAACAAGAGATAATTGAAAAGTTAGAAAATTTGGTAACAGAGACTTAAATCGAGGTAAGTATGGATTCGCTTATTTATCAATGTTGCCTAGCTATTTTAGTATATGTAGTTCATAGAGTTTATGGACTGAATGGGGAACTATGTATATTGTAATTTTTTCAATAAATGGAAATGGTGTGATGTGATCCACGAGAGTAACTCCTTGTTTTGAGAATAGGTTTATAGGACGCGGGGCTGATCTCCTGGACTATATATATCTCCTAATCAATTCGATATGTTGTATGGGTTACATATTCACTATAAGGTTTTGAATAGAACCGACGAGCGTTACGACTACGGAATAGAGAAGATATAGGAGTCTTGATATTCTCTTCGATGTAATGAGTTTTCCCCTGTCTTATATATTTGTATTGAGTTACAGTTTTGTAATATTACAAAGGATGGGAGGTTTTGTATAACCAGGTTTAATTCCAGTTTGATTTAATATTGTATATCGTATTTAATCATCGAAAGAGTTTTAAGTTTTCGTTGCGTTTATTATAAGTTTTATATCGATAGTCGATATACAGTGGTGTTTATCAAGTGTAGAAAGAGAGGTTGTTGGCTCTAGTTAAGTCTAGCGGGATTAACGGGGCTTAATTAAGGTTTCAGACCGGGTATCGCCCTAATCGAGTTAGGGAATGCTACAGACACTATAGATACTAGCACTCTGTATAGTCTGATAATTTCTCACTCAAAGAGCGTGCTCAGCTGTGGAAAGCTATATTTCATGGAAATTGGAATAAAGTGCATTGATTTCATCAGTCGGTCTACGATTATCCAAATAACATCGTGCTTGCATAAGGGTCATCATCAACCCACTAACGAAGTCCATAGTGATGTGTTCTCATTTCTATTAAAGGATAAGTAGTGGCTGCAATTGTCCTCCAAACCTCCTATACTCAGCCTTAATTAATTGTACACCTCACATACTGGCTGACAACTGCCTTCATCCCTAACCACCAAAATAATTGTAGCATATCGTGGTACATTTTGTAACTACCAGGATACACTGTGTACCTAGATCTCGTGAGCCTCTTGAAGAATACCATCACGTAATTGTGCCACTCTCGAACCCATAATCTACCTCGATGTCTCAAACACTCATCGATCGACTCACGCCAATTTGGGAAATCTATACTATGTGTCATGTCCCTGAACCTTTGATACATCACATCAGCTCTATGACACACTAAAACTCGCTGAATAGATATTATCGATACCTTCATCTATCTACAAATGTGTGCCTCTACTACATTTGGAACCTCTTACAAACTCAGGACTGATGCCGCCTCAAACAAACCAACTAGTGGCTCATCTGGCAAACTACTATCTTGTTGTCCGATCCTCTCCTGCCATCTGCTATGACATTCAATTTCGCAAGCTGATTCTCAATATCAAAGTTGTAACCTTTAAGCAACTCCAACCGCCGTCGTTGTCTCATATTTAGATCATATTGAGTGAAGAGATACCTCAAACTCTTATGATATGTAAATATTGTAAACCTCTCACCATAAATGTAGTTTCTCCGCACCTTCAGTGAAAATACGACTACTGCAAGCTTTAGATTGTGCACTGGATAATTCATCTCATGGATCCTCAACTGACACAAAAAATATGTTATTACCCTATCTTTCTACATCAGTACGAAGCTCAATCTGATGCCGTAAGCATCTGTGTAAACTTTCAGCTCTCTGTCCGACTCTGGCAACAATAACAACGGTGCGGAGGTCAACTTTTTCTTCAACTCTATGAAAGCTGGCTCGCACTCTCTGGACCAATCGAAAACCACATCCTTATTGGTCAATCTATTCATCATCGCTGCGATCCTGAAGAAATCTTGTACAAACCACCGATAATATCCTTCCAATCCCAAGAAGCTCTTGATGTCTGTAACTTACCCTAGTGTAGGTCAGTCGATGAAAGCATGAATTTTACTCGAGTCCACTGATATCCCTGTTGCTGATCATGTGTACAAAGAATTTCACCTCAGAAAGCCAAAATTTGCACTTACTGAACTTGATGTACAATTTGTGCTCTTTAAGAGTCCTCAAGGTCTCTCTAAGATGCATATCCTTGTCCTTAGGAGTCTTGGAGTAGAACAAGATGTCATCGAGGAAGACTATCATGAATATATCCAAAAAAGGCATTAAAACTCAGTGCATCAAATTTAAAAATAGGGTCGGTATGTTTGTCAGCCCAAACGACATGACACTAAACTCAAATAACCCATAACTCATGCTAAACGTCATCTTGGGTATATCCTCCTCTCTGATCCTCAACTGATGATATCCTGATCTAAGATCAGTTTTGGAGAACAATTGTGCTCCAACCAACTAGTAGAATAGGTTGTCGATCCTGGGTAAGGGATATCTATTCTTGACTGTCACCTGATTCAATTTCATGTAGTCTATGCACATCCTCATGCTACCGTCCTTCTTCCTCATAAATAGGACTGACGCTCCCCAGGGTGACATACTCGGGTAATGAAATCTTTCTTCGATAAATCCTCTGGCTGGGCCCTCAACTCCTCGTGCTCTTGCCATGCCATATGGTAAGGTCTGCTCGCTATAGGTTGTGCGTCTGACACTAACTCAATCATGAAATCTACATGTTTGAGCGGGGATAATCCAGGTAAATCCTCAGGAAAAACATTTGAGAACTCACGTACTAGTTGGACATCCTCAAGTATGGCCACTAGCCTCTCGTTGGACTCTACTATCCCTGCGATGATCTTTATCGCCTGGGTGGTCGCTAACTTACCTTTAGTGTTCAAAAGTGATGTGATGACACCGATGAAGGTGAACTCAATAATTGTGATGGCCCCTCTTTTAATTTAGGGCACCGCATGGCCTAATCTTGTCATTAAGCCCTAACCTCAACCACATAGCACTTAACAATGTATTAGTCAGCCTATTCGTCCTATTTTCCTCGTTAACGATGTTCTGAATAAGCATAACACAACTCACATTATTGTTTTTATTTCAGAATTAATTAAAACTTTTTAATCATTTTAATATTATCAGCGGAAGACAACAATATCAGCATAAGCATTATAAAACACCTACTGTGGAAACCAAGAAACAACGACCACATGTATATAACCAACTTAACAGCGATAATTAGTGTACTACATGTGTCTACTCTAGTACTATCACTTAACCCAAATATATACAACCTAAAAGTATGTAAAGACATAAATAAGTCATACAACTAAATATCAAAACCTACAAAATCTGATATACCAGTACTCCAATGGCTTAGAGGTAGTCACCAATTTTCTTTTTGCTTGGTCTGCTACTCAGTGGATTTGCACCCACCATCATAAAAAGGATGGTGAGTATAGTAATGTAGAAAGCACCACTGAGATACATTTATTCACATTTCCAAACGCAACAAGAATACATGGAAAGACATATGTACACCACACATCAATACAGAAAACATGATATGGTACACAACATCACGGCTAAACCAAGTGATATCAACACAAATATTATCAAATAACTAAATTTAGTCAACCATATATCCAATACATTAGCCCAAATATTACCTTTTTTGTACATAAACCTCAAGTAATAACTTATTTAGCAGTGCACATAGGTACTATCATTATTGGTTGTGAGACACGACATATCGACCTCTTGTAATAGGTCATAACATATAGCATTTCAATATTACCCTAATTTATTGTCGTTTAATCGTATCATCAACCTTATATAGTAGGTCCGTGTTACATACTAGTCGGAATACTGACATCCCCGGGTCCCATACCCCGTGTGCCACGTGCACCGCAAATCAAATCATGAAATCTAAACACATGTTCTAATTTAACCACAAGTATATAATGAGATAATGCACATAAATCAAGGAACCAAAAATACAACAAGTGTAGCATTACAACAACTATAAACACGAAGCAATAATAAGAAATGAAATGAAGAGAAATATCTCAATCAGTTTACTTACAATTCACGCAATTCCAAGCTTAAACTAACTCTCGACCTTTCCAAACTCGTACTCGACTTCTGAATTCGACTCTGACTTGATCCTAGTGACAAGGCGATAATTAGACATGTTTTATAGTGTAATTTAGGTTGAATTTATATATAAATGATGATATTATACTAGGTATTCTCTTATTTTTGTGATTTCATGATTTAATTAGGAAAATGAAGAAATGAAAGAAAAAAGGAAGATGAGCAAAACAGTCCACTTTAGAAGAGGTCTAGCGATTAGCCAACAATACAAGATTATACTAGGTATTGCCATCTAAATTGGCAACAGAGAAGTGTCAGTGAATCCTCAGCGAATTGAAGAATATACTAGAAATTGCTAACCGAATCAGTGGAGCACAGAGAACCAATTCCAGTATTAACCCAATAATTTGTGTATAACTTAGGAATCACTGACAACTCGCCGAGGTCAATTACAATTTATTTTAGATTAATATGAAGAATTCAAGTTTATCTAGGATATGTATAGTTTGGGAGACTTATAAATAAGACCAAAGAGCTTCGAAATAATTCTCTCCAACAGCTCTCAAAAACCTATTTCTTATATTCAATAAGTCTTATTATTTTTAGTTTATGTTTGAAGCTACATTGGAGTTTTCATCTATTTTAAGAGATATTTATTTATTTAATCATTATTTCTTTTAATTATATTATTGTGTTATTTATTTCCAGCATGAGTTAGTTGTTTATAAATCAAAACAAACTTTAGACATATATATACTTTGGATTGCTAGATAGTTATAATTAAGGAATTACGTACTTAATGCTTTAAATATATTCATACACGTAAATCACATATTTAATGAGTTGTTTTGCATATTACAACTAATGAAGATTAATATTGCAAGCATAATTGCAAATGTGTAATGTGGTATTTTGATTATGAATCTATGTCTATAATTATTGACAACAATTATAGAAATAGTAACTAGGATTAATCTATAGGGCTTTTCCTGAGTTGATGTTTTAGGTGATTATGTTCTAAGTTGTTTATTTATCAGCATATTCTAATTTTTATTGGCTTAGATTAGGCATGATTTCCATTGTGTTAATGCTATCGTATTTCTATAGTGTTGCATTTTATCCAATGGGTAGATTTATAATGATAAGAATGTGGCTTTTCCATAGAATTTAGGAAAATCGGTGGCTGGCTAAAGGCTATCAACCTATTATGAATTAGGATTTAATGATTCCAAGATTTCATGTGATATAATTATAACTATAGTATAATATGATGTTATGACCTAGTGTTTTAAAGCAATCCAAGTATATTACATTGTTTAGTGGGGGCTTATTTAGATGTTTGTTTAAGATATTTATATTATACGGAAGTTAAATATCGTTTAATTTAGTTTGCATTGAATTGTTTGAATTAAGTGAGTTAATTTGGTTAATTAAGTTAGTAGTTATAGATTTTAGTTATTTTGTATTTTAATTCTTGTTTAATTAGATTAATTAAATTAAGAAAAACAAGAAAAAACACTTTCCTTTGAAGTTTGCAAAATCCCTATGAAAACGATATCCTATTTACCACTACTACAAATAATAGAAAATTACGGAAAATTATTGTGCAGGTTCGACATGTGTAAATTTTTGGCACTGCTGCTAGGGATTTTTAAATAATTTCTAAGGATTTTAGACGTAGTATGATCTACACACTTTGTCATGTTAATTCAGCAAAATCTTTACATTTGTTTGATCCTGAAATAGATAGAATTTTAATCGGAGTTTAAGACAACAACTTAGGGAAAACTTAGCTAATAGAATGGAGGATAACAATAATGATATTAATGACAATGTCATTAATAATAATAATGATAATAGAGTTATCAATAATAACAATAATAATAGAGAACTCATTTTTAGACAAGTAAATTAAAATGTTACATCATATGAGCCTATGTGCATAGCATGCCCCGATGGATTTCCTGAATTTGAACTTAGATCTGGATTTATTAGTGCCTTACCTAACTTTTATGGTAAAGACAATAAAGACCCACATAAACTCATAAGGGAGTATCAACATAAAGTTAATTAGATGAAACCAAAAGAATGTACTTTGGAACAAGTCAAACTTAAAGTTTTTCCTTTTGCATTGAAAGATCAAGCACAAGATTGGTTGTTCTATCTCCGACAAGATTCAATAAATACATGGACTCAAATGTTAGAATCTTTCCTAGATGAATATATGTCTGCTAGAAAAACTAGTTCCTATAGAAAGCAAATCACATTTGCAAAAATGAAAGATGATGAAAACTTTAATGAGTTTTGTGATAGATTCCAAAGATTAATTTCTTCTTGTCTACAATATGGATATACTCAAAGAGCTTTATTAGAATATTTTTATGAATGACTCAATCACTTGAATAAAGGTTATTAAACAAAGTATGTGGTAGATATTTATTTGAAACAACACCTACTTTAACAAAAGAAGCAATTAATAATATGACAAAATAATCTAAACAATATGGTGAAAATGTTGAATCCTCAAGAAAGAAACTCTATAAAGTTGATAGTAGAAGAAATAATGCGTCTGACGATAAAATTGATGAACTACTTAAGATGGTTAAGCTGTTAATTAATGATAGATCTAATCAAGTTAAAGCTTGTGGATTTTGTAATTAGGTTACTTATCCTACATATACGTGTCATACTCTACATGAAGAAAATACTAAAGATGTTAATGCAATGATGAACCAATTTTCTAGTCCCCAAGAAATCAATATAATAGTATTTATTATCCTGGAAGACCAAATCCAAATCTTAGTTATGGTCCTCAAAATCAAAATTATAATACTTATAGACCAAGAGCTCAGATTCAATATGCACATAATCAGTAGCCTCAACAAAATACTTAACCTATGAATCAAAATTTAGAGCAATTTTTACATAACTTTATGAACCAAAGTCATCAAGACTTTACACAGATTCCTCAAAACTAGATTAAAACTGATACTACTATTAATGAACCGAAAAATCAGTAAAGTCAAATGAATTTACAATTAAATAGGTTAAGTACTCAGCAAAGTAATCAAGCTAAAGCACCTACTCAAGCTATAGTTGCTCCTACTAATCAAGCACATGTTAATGCTTTATTCAGTGATAAGAAAGACACACCTATAACTAGAAAGAGACTTAAATTGAATAATAAAAAGAAAGCTCATACAACTATTGAATAAGAAGAAGAAGAAGAAGAAATGATGACTAATGTCATCCCCACTAGAGAATGGATGATTGAACAATTGACATATAAACCTTTTCCTGAAAGGCTATACCTATAGTATTTAGCCAAAGTTGAAGCATATGAAAAATCTTTACAAAAGCCTGAAATAATTGATAAGGATAAGAATGATAATATTTCTAATAATTTGAATGAAGTTATGTATTCATATTCTACTGTTCCACAACGATTAGCTTATGCTAGAGGAAGAAAACAATGAAGATATTCTTGAAGCGTTTAGGAAAATATAAATCAATAAACCATTGATGGAATCAATTATGCAATTTTCTAATTATAATGAAGTTTTGAAAGAATTATCTGAATCAAAGGATGAACTTTTTGAATAATCTAAAGAAAACTTAAGACAAAATGTGTCTACTTTAATTAAAAGAAAATACCTGAGAAATGTTCCTATCCGGGAATGTTTAAGATTCATATTACAATAGGGACTTCATTAATAGATTTTGCTATGTGTGATCTTGGAACATCAATAAATGTTATATCACTTAAACTATATGAGTCATTGAAGATAGGTTCATTGACTAATATACCTATTAATCTTACCTTGGCTGATAACACAGTTATTAAACCTTATGGTTTACTAGAAGTTGTCTTAGTAAAAAAAATGACTTAGTATTTCCAGCTGACTTCTATGTCATGGAAATGGAAGACTAAGTATCATTTAAGTCTCCACCTATACTTTTAGGAAGACCATATCTTAAAATGGCTAAAACAAAGTTAAATATCTTTGAAGGAACAATGTCTATGGAATTTGAAAACAAGATTCACTTTTCGTTTCAATGATGAAGATGTCTATGCAAAATTCTGATGAATTTAATAATGAAAAAATTAATGATAATAAATTTTGAGGGCCGCTAAGGGCACCCCACCTTTTAATGAAGGCACCTAATTAATGTGGGCACAAACCAATTTACCTGGGGCACCCAAAAATTAGACCCGAAATACCCAAAATACCCCTCGTGGAAATCCCTGAGCACCCCACCACCCCCACCACCACCTTCACCGAACTGTTGTGAAAGAACTCATTTGCTTTGAACCGACCAGTGAGAGGAATCCCCGAAATCGTGTTTCCCGTGTCTCGCCTTGTGTTTCTCCTTCGTTGTACGGCTTTTTTGCAGTTCGTAGGGTCGTGGTGTGAGTCGATTTCGTCTCCAAGTTAGGGTTCGGTTGAAGATCGTCGAACACACATTTTTTGCGCGAAATCGCTCGTTTGAAGGTACGTTTTTAGTATAATTAAGTTACATTTGCTAGAGTAGTTGTAATGTGTGTGGTGGTTTGTTCAATAGTTAAAAAAATGGTAATTCGCGGTTCTCGGTCACACAGGCCAGAGACTGTGCTAACTGTCTCGGCCAAGCATGGCCAAGACAGAAGCATTTTTGGGAACTCGAAGTCTCGGCCACAAAGGCCGGAAGAGTTCACAGTGGCTCGGTTACGCATGGCCAAGAGTACTCTAGTTCTCTCGGCCGAGACATGACGAGAGCTAGAATTAGTGCTAGGTAATGTGGTGTCGGTGGTGTACAACCAAGAATTTGCTCCTACTATCGGTTGTACACTGGCGAGAGTGTTAGAGTAGGCTCGGTCGTGATTGGACGAGAGCCAGGCGAATTGAAATGGTCAACCCATCTCGGTGGTGCACAACCGAGACCTTTCTATTGGACTCGGTTGTACACTGTCGATATATTGGAGGCATTGTCGGTCATGGGTGACCGAAAATATGGGTTGTTTCACGAACCTGCTTGACCGAGACATCAGAAATGGATGAATTTGAACATTTTTTTTTGTAAATTTTTTTGGGTTCTGTTCCATGCGCTTATATGTTGTAATTTTTCGGGTATGGCTCGTCCGAAGGTACCAAAGACTAGGGAGGAGGCTGGTGTTGAGGTGTCGAGGCCTAACCAGGGGGCGAGGTGGCCGAGACCCCGACAACGAGATCGTGACTCTGAAAGAGAAAGAGAAGGAGAATGAGGATGTTAAGGGCAAGGCGAAGGTAGATGGTACTCGTGGAAGGTTACATTTTCACGATGAGGGTTCGACCCTCGATGCTTTGGGTGACCTGAGGATCTTGTTGTTGCCCGAGGGGAAGAGGAGGGGCATGCATCGGAGTCTAGTAGCAGTGACTCTTCAGAGGCGGGGAACACGACAGAAACGGATCGTAATGTGGGCTGGAGTAGTAGTGGTGGAGCTGGCCATAATGAAGGAGAGCCAGAAGTGCCCGTTGAAGCGCGTGCTCTATTCCCCGGTGGTCCTATAGACGGGGCGTTGTTGAAGAGCTTCAAGGATCATGTGGCGTTATCGATTTGGAGCAATGAGGTAATTTCAATTTCATTGAACGGAGTAACTTAATACTCATGGTTTTAACATACTGACGAGATGTATTTATTTGTTGCAGGAGCGTCCCGTTCTCAAGTGTATCAATCACGTAGCTCAGATACAAGAATGGGATTTACAGTCGTGCCACCCGGACACGGCGGGACTTCAGAGGATTATTCAGCGTTCCGGGTTGAATACGCTGATAGACTGCTCATACCGCAAGGCCAACAAGGATGTGATCTCTGCATTTGTGGAGCGGTGGCAGACGGAGACGAACACATTTCACCTACCTTTTGGTGAAATGCCTATCTCATTAGAGGATGTCAGCTTCCTCCTGAAGATTCCTGTGACGGGCAAAGTTGTGGCAGTGGAGAACTTTACGAGGTACACGGAGGAATCTCGCTCGGACGCGATTAAGATGGTCTCAAACCTACTTGGGGTTAGCGTCGAGGAGGCTGAGGAGGAGGTGAATATTAGCAAGGGGCTCACAGTGCGCAAATGTTGGCTGAAGAGTCGATGGTGCCCCAAAGCTGGTTCGAGACCCAAAAATTATCCTCCTGTGGAATGGACCGCCCGAGCATACCTGCTGTACCTGTTGTCCTGCACTCTATTTGCCGATAAGAGTGGGTCTCGGGTGTCGATCGCGCTGCTGAAGCTTCTTGAGGACTTGGACGACGTAGGAAACTACGCATGGGGTGCGACTGCGTTGGCCTACTTGTATCGACACTTGGGGTCCGCCACGAGAGTGCAAATGTCTCAGATTGCTGGCTACCTCACATTGCTTGAGGTTTGTTATAAAATAGACTTAATTTTCTTTTTGTATTTCAATTAGGCCAGCTTGCAATTGTGGACTAACTAACATTGTATGTATTTGCAGGGATAGGTGTACGACCATTTCAAACTTGGTCTGGCCACACCCAATGCGAAATACATGGACTACGTGCAACCTCGTGTCTGCAGATGGATTCAAAAGCATGAGACGGTGGCGAATGTAGACAAGCTCGGGCCATTAGGAGAACCTTGGATAGGTTGCGCCCAAGTGAGGTGAGATGGTTATCCATATCCTCTGATGGTTGATGTTTTAGTAATTATTTTTTGCTAACAATGGTTGTTGCATTTTGATTAGGTCACTTGGGACCCATATGTGAATTTAAGGGAAAATGGAGTTGTGCAAGCGATGGCCTTTTACAGTGGGACGATCAAGTACATGGATGTGGTGGAGCCCTACCACCCGGAGAGGATTCTGAGACAGTTTGGGCATGTGCAATCTATACCAGATCCTCCGTACCGTCCATTGGAAGCACACCGAGGCCCATATGCGAACAAGTACTCCGTCAAGTATGGGTTACAGCACGACAATTGGGAGCGACGGAGGAACCATTTGTTGGCTCCTGAAGTTCGGGGCGACAAGGCAGAATTTGAATTTTTGGCTACACCAGACTACCTGCCTTGGTTCCTCAAAGTGTCTCATCCCGTTATCACCAATCCGAGCATCGAGGACCATGACATGGTCGCCACAACCATCGCAGATAATGAGCTACTTGAGGTATTTAAGTGGTTATATAGTTGTATTTTGCATGTCTTATTCATCCCGATATGTTTTACACTAACACTAACTCGATTATTTCATCAGCGTAATAGGCATGCGTTGGACGCGGCGTTGCGATGGATGGACCTCCCGCCGGAGTTGTGTACGATTGAGTCTGCGAGGACAATGGCGAGTGACATCGTCAATTTTCTTTCGAGGAGGAGTATAGGTCCCACCACCACGAGTACGACTCCGGCGACCACAACCGGCACAACCGCCACATCCGGCCCTACCGAAAAAGCCCGAGGCGGTCCCCAAATGGTAGCACTTCCACACACTCCACCCCGGCCACAACTCAGCCCGCCACGGTCGATGCTCGCCCTCCAAAGAGAATGCTCGGGAAGGAGTATCAAAGGAAGAATCTGAAGAAACCAAAGCAATGACCGTTTTGCGGAGGCATAGACATTTTTATTACATTTTTATGTCCCAGCATGGGGAACATAGACATTCTTTGAGTTTTATGATGCTTGCGGAGACATTTTTATGACAGTTTCTAATGTGTTATGACAGTTTGTAATGTTTCATGAGTACTTGTTGCCTATTGACTACATGTTGCTTATTGACTACATGTGTTATGACAGTTTGTAATGTTTCTAGAGTACTTGTTGTCTATTGACTACATGTGTTATGACAGTTTGTAATGTTACATTGCCTATTGTTGTATTTTGGTCTTATTTTGTTCTAGGATACTTGTTTTTTCTGATTCTGAGGGTGTCTCGGTCAAGCAGGGCCGACTCTCATGTGGAATTTTCAGTACTGAACAACCGACACAAATGCAGGATTCACGGTGTTACCCGGCCGAGAATGTCGCTGATTCCATTATTTAAATATGTGTCGGTCACTGATGGCCGAAACCTTTCAAAGACTGTCGGTGACTCGTCACCGACATCATACGATGGAGTTCAGCCACTGCTCGACGAGATAAGTCGGCGCATTTGGTGAACGTGGAGACCAATTGCTATCGGTCAGATGGTAACGAGACGGTGGAGCAAGTCGCGGTTACTCATGGCCGAGAAGCCATGAGTAAGGTCGCGCATAGGTCGACGAGAAGAGGCAATTTTGGCATTGTGCGACCGAGACTTAACGTTAGTTCTCGGTGGTGTATGGCCGACACTGTACCGTATGTCTCGGTCATTCAGGGCCGACACGTCTGTTCCAGCAACAATTTCCAACTAACTTGACAACTAACTTTCCAACTAACTTTACACGAATGAAAATCCAAAGACGACAATAGCCACGAAAACGAAAGTAATTATATATCAATGTAGTAGGATAAAATCACTATACAAGAATCAAAATGTACAACAATACCCCAAAGTCGGGTACGATATATACCTCATTGTATATCCATACAACTTGACAACTAACTTTCAAAATTGCTAAATGTACAGCCATCAAGAATTCTAGGTACAATTTCAACACTACGGTGTACCTAAATCTACAACGGATATGGTGGCTTCATCAACAGTTGCAATGGGCGCGATGTCTCGAAAGACGAATCCATCACGCCAACCTTTCGCGCAGTCCTCAACATACCGGTCCCACGAAGGATATAAGGATGGCAATGGTGCATTCACACACAACTTCACCTGTCAAAGTGAACAGTATAACATAAAGATATTGTCACAACCCCGCTCAGGGGAAAAAATAACAATTCAACAAAATTCATAGCACTTACCCTAACCCAATGGATATTCCTGTCATTTATCATGGCAATGACAAGTCTGTTGTGCAACGACGACGGTGGAGCACTACGTAGAGGTAGAAATGTGGA
This sequence comes from Stephania cephalantha, assembly GCA_039657325.1. Lineage (NCBI taxonomy): Eukaryota > Viridiplantae > Streptophyta > Magnoliopsida > Ranunculales > Menispermaceae > Stephania > Stephania cephalantha. The sequence goes on along the minus strand of CM077574.1, from coordinate 20,294,352 downwards.
GGCACTCCCATGCGAGAGGTTGACAAGAATGACATTGAATGCAGTGGATACTAACAATCCCATGTCTGGAAGTGTCAACCATTCTTTGAAAGATGCACCAACTTGATTCTCTGGGCAATGCACCGCAATCTCATTTCGGACTTTTTGTCTTGCATTATATATTGTCCTCATTGTCGATACGTTTCTAACATCTCTTTGCTTCAACGTATTTAGGATGTCTCTTGGCTTCACATTCCCCTTTGTCATTTGCACCACAACTTCCTGCTCCCCCTTATCCAATCTTCCGACAAATGAATGGTCGTCCAAGTTTTTTGCGGGCTCGTGATTGTGCCTCCCACATATAACAGTGACATACCACAAGGAGTCAGCATTTTCCTTTACGTTGATAAGGAAAGGGCATCCACATTTCTTCGTACCAGTTTGACTCCTCGCCTTTTCCTCTTCTTCATCATTTCTTGATTTCAAAGAAATTTTGGCCGCTTTCCCTTCCCTACTCTCTGAGACATTCCCCTATATGTCCCAGACCTCTCACAGGCAAGTTTCACCCTTCCCCTACGCTTAATGCCCCCGGCATCAGAGTGCTTTGTCACTAGCACAAACATGTTCTCACGGCCTATCATTTGAAGCCATGAAACAGCCGCTTCTCTAGAGGGGAATGGCCTACAAGGTGTAAACATGTCCTTGTAGTCTGGAAATAGGGTAGAAACCGGCATTACCTACAATACAAACAGTGTAACATTATAATCAACCAAAATGTACAAAGACAATCACAACAAAACCCAAAAAAAAAAGGTTCTCGGTTGTGGGTCCGATACTTTCTTCGTAGTCTCGCTCACGTACGACCGAGAGTTACTGACTACTCTCGGTTGTACCATTCCGTGACCTACGTACACCTCTCGGTCCTCTACGACCGAGACATCACCATACATCTCGGTCCTGCGAGGCCGATACAATCGCGCGCATCGACAGAAACTTCGGATAACCGCAAAAAAACACAATAAATTTGCAAAATTACCTCAAGTTCGACCTCCTCTTGCACCGTAGCAGTACAATCCTCCATTATATAGTGAAAACAAGTTCGGATTTGAGGATATTACCAAACCCTACGTTGACAACGAATCATCATTTTCACGCTTTTCACAACTAAACAGCTTCTAAAAAACCATCATATGGTTGTCAAACATTGTTACCTTGGCTGTCGGATGATGTCAATCCGCAAGAATCGATAAACGCTCGACAAACGCAATGTGGCTTTGTGGTTCAACCTTGTGGTGGGGTGCCCTTTTTCTTTGTCAAAATGATTTGTGGGGTTTGAATCATTATATATACAGGGGCAAAAGGGTCTTTTCCAGTTTTGCTGGAATTTTTACAAATAATTTGGGTGCTTTCATTAAAAGGTGGGGTGCCCTTAGTGGCCCTCTAAATTTTTAGAATTAAATTATCATAGAGCTGAAATATATGTTATTAATGCAGTAACAATGGAAGAAGAAATTGTTATGATCAAGAATAAGTAAGTTGAAGACACTTCAAATCAAAAGACAATAACCAGAGAATGGAGGGTTAAGCAACCGAATAATTTTGAGAATAATCTTAAAATGGAGGAATTTAAATCTTCGAAAATAAGAAGAAAAAAAATAATTTAGCAATTGTCAAGCTCGATGATCCAGGAGATATATACATAAGCATAAGTCAAATGGGCTTGGTATTTTAAAGTTATTTGTGATATAGGTTCTAGAGCAAACTACATGCCAATTCACTTCTTTCTTCATACTCAACTTAAGTTGGATGTACTTGCTTCTGAAAAAGTTACTCTATCAAACGGTTATTCAGTAAAACCAATAAGAGTGGTTACTAATGTACCGGTTCAAATTGACAAGTACATTATTCCCATATACTTTTTGGTTATGCCACACTTCATTAACGAATATCGTCCATTAATCTTACGACGACCTTTCTTAGCACTTTGCAAGTTGTCATAGATACTCTGAACAAGACAATCACTTTCAGGGTGCATGGTCGAGCAATCACTTTTTGGAATGGCACTAAAGTGGATAATCCTACACTTAATTTTATAGAATCAGATTAGAACTGTGTGGTTTGGTCAAGCCAACGATAGTAAACAAAAGCGATCTATGGGAGGCAGCCCATAATCTATCTTTACTTTTAGTTTTAGTATTAGAATTAGTTATTCTCTTTTATATTCTCTCAACTTTGGACTCTAATAATGGGGATATTTTAAGAATTTAATTCTGGAATAATTTCATGTTAGGGAGGTTGATCGAGCCAATTTATTTTCGTATTATATTATTTTATGCATTAGATTTATATTAGTTAGCTATTTATAGTAATGAAATTATTATTCATTACATATCATAGGTAAATTCTGATAATTTTTAATAATTCTACCTTTTTGTTGGATATATATGTGATATATATATGGAAAAATCTATTAAGTTGGGGAAACAGTAAAAATAGGCTAGCAATTTTCCATTGATTCTAGTATGTACGGGAAATCGCTGAGGAAATCGGCAGCAGTTAGCAGAATTTTCAGTAAAATTTTAAGTCAGCAATTTGTTACCGATTTGAACTTATCACTAGGATTCGCTGGATAAATCACTGAGTCACTGAATATGATTTTAAGCAATATTGCCAGCGATTTCTCGACAAACCCACTTAATCCCTGATTTACTGAGAACGAATTTGAGTTTTTAAAAATAGAAACCCCAAATTGCCACATTTATCCATTTCACATTCACAAACCATTAAAACTTTCGATCAATAGATTAATTTTCGACTCGATTCAATCTTTCAAAGCTTGATTTTAATGTATTTAAGTGATTCCCACCTCAATCTTGACACATTCAACCCATAATTTGGTAAGTTTTAAGAGTGTAGAGCCACTTAGGGCTTGAGCAAGAGGAGTTCGAATTGGAGCTTGGAAGAGTGTTCTTGAGAGTATCACTTTCAAAAAGGTAATCAATAAAAACCCTAACCTTTTATCGATTAAATTCTTGGTTTTTCATTGATTTTGGATTTTTATTAGGTTAGAAGCTAAATTTTGATATTTCTACTCTAAATTGATTTTGATATCAAATGTTTTCTATTACAATAATAATATTGGAGTGGTGTGATAAATTGTTTATTGGTATCGAATTTTTGAACTATTTTTCGTATAACAGCGAATGAACCAAATTTTATACGTAAGCTAATTTGAGACTAAGTTTCAAATGAACTGGAGGGTTTTTTATGTATGCCTATTGGATGATTTGAGTTACATACGAATGATTGTTTTCTCAAAGATGTTTTATCCATAACTTTCATATAAATTTCAAACTCTCAATTTATAAATATTTTTTCTGATGAATTTCTCCTTTTAGATAGAAAAGTTGAGTTCTACTTAGCACTTTTCTGACAAATTTAGTTTTAAATGGTTTTACAGGTTCATTTTTTTACTTATACTTATCGAAATGGTCGGAGGTGGAAAGGGTAGAGGTTTAAGAGAGGAGAAAGGAAAGGATAGTTAGTAGAAAAAATAAAGACCAAATCCAAAGTTTCCTAAATCCAACCCACGTCAATATCTTTTAACACACCTTGGATTAGACCACAAGAGAACCTACTCCACCTTCATTATTTAGCTTTAATACTGAGGATGATTGTGTAGAAATGGAGGAGGAAGTATAAGAGGTTTAACAAGAGATACCGACGGGGGCGAAAAATTATGTACTTATGAATGAGAACTTTGTCAATGATAAGGCCTTTGAGAATTTAAGAATGATTTAGTAAAGGATAGGAAGTTGATCCCGAAAAGGGGACCTAATGTGATGAATGAATTGAAATACAGCCCTAGCATCCTAGATATCATTGAGGCCAGGAACCGAGGATTGTTGACTAGGTACTATAACCACTTAGACCTAGAGGATGTTCCTAGTAAGAGGGGATGTGATATACTGCTGCGAGATTTTTACGCAAATGCCTATGAAAATGAGTGTTAGACCGAATCACGAGTTCGATAAAGGACGGTGGACTATTCCGCTGCAAGAATAAATCGGTATTTTGGTTTACCGAATTTTCACCAAAAATAAAATGATGACTACCTAAAGCTCGAATATGCCATCAAGTACCACTACCCTATCGAGAAAATTAGGGGAGGTTTAGAGGCAATCTATGGTGACGGATTCATTTTTGATATGGAGGGGTACCCGAAGCACATAACCACCAAATGTTTTAGAAAAATCAGGAAAACTTGGTGTTATTCATCAACGCCAGCTTACAGCCAAGCCTGTAGTATTACGAGATAATGAACTATAAGGTTGCCCTAATTTACCATATCGTCATGGGATTAAGATGTTTGGATGTTGGAAAATTATCTATAAGTCAATTGGGAGTTTCATCACCACAAAGAACAACGGATTACCTTTTCCTCTAATGATCACGCTTTTATAGAGCGGATCAAGTGAACATGAGAGGTTTGATATGGATGTTCTAGTAGAGAAGACCATTACAGATGAAGTTATAGAGAGATATGGAAGAGTAAATGGTTATGAAGACACGGAGGATGAAAAGATAGAGGGTTGAGATAGCCAGAGAGAGATAGAGCATATAAGGAAAATAAAAAATGACACGAGGAGAATTTTTGAGAAGATGTCGGAAGCTAGACATGATCTAAATGTGAAGCAACCTGCTAGGGATTATGATGGATTATACATGGAAGAAACAGAGTTAGCCTTCAAGGGTACAATTATGTGCAATCATATGACAACTCTAAGAAACCAAGAACTGGTGTTCGAGAACCAGAAGGCCTTAGCAAGGAGCATCCATAGGATAGAGCGAACAATGTATAGGTTTATGTATCATCTATGCAGATGAGACTACCACTTAATAGTAATTGTATTGTTCCAACACTACCAAGTTAGGAATACCACCTTTGTGACCCCTCTGCGACTTACCAGTCCCAGAGGATTGATCTAGTGGAGGATGATGACGATGTAACTTCCGAACGACGAAATTGATTTCCTTATTCTATTTACCTTTTTGTCTCTGAGTGATATTGTGTAAGGTCTTTTACGTAACTCTGGTAATGGTAATATAGTTTACAATTATGGTGCTACTTTGCGTTTATAGTGGTGCTATACTATGTGCTACATTTTACAATTGTTATACAATGGTGATGTTTAATCTAATTTTTATGCACTCTGTTTGATGATAATTCTATATTGAGTTTATTCTTATATTGATTGTCCAGATTTATGATTATATCAATTCCTTCATACTTCACATAGTATATTTGTTTCATTGGAAACCATACTTCATTTTTAAATCTTAAGGACAAGGTTTAGAACGAGTTTGAGGGTGTTTTAGGTGAAGTATGACAATGATAGCAAAGAAAGCAAGGAAAGAAAAGAAAGGTAGAAGATACGTTCAGAATTGATCCAAAAAAATCAAACTTTTGATATGATATTCAAGTTGACAAGATTTTAAAAAAAAATTTCGAATTCAAGTAAGTATGAATTTCATTTTACTTTATTTTTAGTTAGGAAAAGAATTAGAATGAACATAGAATAGATTTTTGAATGAAAATGATATTTTTATTACCCAAGTGAATTTTATGATATAAGGAATCAATGTTATACCCTTTTTATTAACTTTACTAATTGATGTATACAGTAAATTGAATGCCTTATGTTAGTTTTGAGAATGGGTAGAAGATCGAAATAATAGTGCAAGATAAACAAGACAAATTTCTAAGAATCTTGTGATACAAAAGCTATTGATTAAGTATTTTTATAGTATATATAGCTATTATGCCACAATTGGAAGAAGAAATGGGTTAGAAATAGATGAATTTCTATAAGTTAGAAAGAATGCTTTCTTCAACTTTAAGTTGAGTAGGACAAAAACCGAATACATGCACTGTGAGTTTAGAAACACTAGACATCGAGATGACGGAGTGGTAAAATTAGGGGAAATAGAAGTTCCTAAGGTAAACCACTTTAGGTATCTAGGATCAATCATACAAAATGATGGTAACATTGAGAATGATGTCACACATAGAATTCAAGCTGGATGGAAGAAATGGCGGAGTGCAACAGGGGTGATTTGTGATCGAAATGTTCCTACTAAGTTAAAAGGAAAATTTTATAGGACCGCAATTAGGCCAGCTATGCTCTATGGAAGTGAATGTTGGGCGGTAAAGCAACAATAATTACATAAAATGAACGTAGCAGAAATGAGGATGCTTAGGTGGATGTGTGGTAAAACTCGTAAAGATAGAATAAGAAATATAGAAATTCAAAAACAAGTAGGAGTAGCACCAATTGATACAAAGATTAGGGAAGGGCGGATGCGGTGGTTTGGTCACCTGCAAAGACGACCTACAAATGCCCCAACTAGAAAACTTGACTCAATAGAAACGTAGAAATTCGACGAGGTAGGGGCGGACCAAAGTTAACATGGGATGCATTAATTAGGAGGGATTTGAATGGTTTGGAAAGCTCGCCATCAGTTGCACTTAATCGAGCACAATGGAAAAGTTTGATCCATGTAGCCGACCCCAGTTAATTTGGGACTGAGGCTATGTTGTTGTTGTTGTATATATATAGAATCCTATAGATATCATAGGAAATGGAGCATATAATCTATAAAGGGAAAAATGTGAGAATGTCCATAAGAAATGGAGCCAGGACTCAAAAAAGTAAAAGTAAAAGAAATATAATAAGAAGAAATAATTAGGATGAAGTAGAAAAAAATTAGAGATGAAAGGTGGATGTTCTTAAACTCTTCAAAGAAAAGATTTAACTCGAGTACTTGAAACTCAAGTTGAGTGAAGTATTTCTTAATCTAACACGTTTTAAACAATATATTCATTGGTATCTTGAAAAAATTCCTATTGATTTTGATTGTGGTACTATTATAAAGTATTTTCTAAAATTAAGATCAATCTAGTAGTTTTTGTGTTTTGAGATTCTATACTAGTCATCATAAGCTAGATGCTTGTTAGTAGAGATTGAGAAAACCTATATTGTGTACCGACCTTGGTGTTGAACTTTAAGTTCTAAAGGGTGTTGCATTGGGTGGTTGAGTTATCATTAAGGGATATCTCATTTTTTTAAATCATTTTATTCTATCATAACTTTCATTTACTTGTGGGTATTATGCTTCCATTTGAAAATCACTTCTATTTTAAAAATTTATATTATTTAAAGTTAAAATGAAATCAATTGAAATCATTTTATAAAGAATGAAAAGAGAATATGATTGAGATTATTACTTTGCTCGAGACAGCAAAGTGTTGAGTTTGTAGGTATTTAAAAAGTCAATAATTAGACATGTTTTATAGTGTAATTAAAATTGATTTTATGTATAAATGATGATATTACACAAGGTATTCTCTTGTTTTTGTTATTTTAGGACTTCATTAGGAAAATGAAGAACTGGAAGAAAAATAAGAAGAAGAGCAAAACAGTCAACTATAAAAGAAATCCAGCGATTAGCCAACGATACAGGATTGCACTAGGAATCGCCACCTAAATCGGTAGCAGAGAAGTGCTGGCGAATCTTCAACGAATTGAAGAATATACTAGAAATTGCCAATTGAATCAGTGGAGCGCAAAGAACCAATTCCAATAATTGACCCAGCAATATATGTACAACTTAGGAATTGCTGGGGTCAGTTATGATTTTTTTAGATTAATATGAAGAATTTGAGTTTATTTAGGATATGTTTACTTAGGGAGACTATAAATAAGACCAGAGAGCTTCTAAATAACTCTCTCCAACTGCTCTCAAAAACCTATCTCTTATATTCAATAAGTCTTTTAATAGTTTTAGTTGATGTTTGAAGTTACTTTGAAGTTTTGGTCTATTTTAAGAAGTATTATTTATTAATTAATTATTTCTTTTAATTATTTTATTGTGTTATTTATATCCAGCATGAGTTAGTAGTTTATCAGTCTAAACAAACCCTAGACATGTATATTTTTTGGATTACTAGATAGTTATAATTAAGGAAACAAGCACTTAATGCTTTAAATCTCTAAATACACGTCAATCACATATTTAACAAGTTTTTTTTGCGTATTACAACTAATGAAGAATAATATTGCATGCATAGTTGCAAATGTATGATGTGGTATTTTGATTATGAATTTATGTCTATAATTATTGACAACAATTATATAAGTAGTAACCATGATTAATTTATAGGGCTTTCCCGATTGGATGTTCTAGGTGATTGTGTTATAAGTTGTTTATTTATCAACATATTCTAATTTTTATTAGCTTAGATTAGGTATGATTTTCATTGAGTGTTAATGCTATCGTATTTCTATAGTGTTATGTTTTATCTAATGGGTAGATTTACAATGATAAGAATGTGGTTTTTTCATTGAATTAAGAAAATTGGTGGCTAGCTAAAGGCTATCAACCTATTATGAATTAAGATTTAATGAGTGCAAGTTTTCATGTGTTATGATTATAACTATAGTATGAAGTGATGTTATGATTTAGTGTTTGAAAGCAATCCAAGTATATTACATTGTTTAATGGGGGTTTGTTTAGATGTTTGTTTAAGATATTCATATTATATTGAATTTGAATATTGTTTAATTTTGTTTGTGTTGAATTGTTTGAATTGAGTTAGTAGTTATAGATTTTAGTAATTTGATATTATAATTCCCGTTTAATTAGATTAACTAAATTAAGAAAAACAACAAAAAAAAAACTTTCCTTTGAAGTTTGCAAAACCCCTGTGGAGACGATATCCCATTTATCACTACTATAAATAATAGAAAAATACGGGAAACTATTGTGCACGCTCGACATATGTCACCTGGTACTCGAGCTATATTCCTTTAGTCCCCTAAAGTCAACTAAGTGTGTTTATAGTGTATACAGATTAGTTGAATGAGTTTTAAGTTGATATTCTCAAATCAGCCCCTAATTAGCAAATAAAGTTTCAATTTCTTTCATGTGTTGAAGCGCGTATTTAGGCATGAAAACGTTCGAGTCTTAAAATCTTTCCATTGGTCGAAGTTGTTGGTATCTGTCTTAGCTTTCTATAATTAAGAGATATGTGCAATTTTGATAAGAATCGAATGAAATATGAAAGTTCTACCACAATGACTCAAAACAATTTTAGATTCCTACTAGCAACTTTATAAATTTTATTTCTTCTAAATCATAACTTCAAAACTCACGATTTTTTTACTGAAACCTAAAAACAAATCCTAGAACATCATATTAAAATATGAGCTCAGTCCAATAAGAAATGAGGGAGTTATAGTCAAAAAGCATGACATTAGAAAAATTGTGAACCAAGAAATTTCAGATTCATCATTAAAGTTGGAGAGGATTTTTAGACGGGAAAACATTCGAATTGCAAAATATTTCAGTAGGCAAAACTTGTTCTCCTTTGAGTGAGCTTTCAGAGGCCACCAAATTGGGTCCATTTTGATTTAAAATGAGGATGTTATAACCAAAATACAGAGATTGGCTCATAATAAAAATATGCAAAATTTCCAATTTTGCCTTACAACTTCAAAAATTCATAACTTAATGAAAACAAATCCAAATCCAGAATTTCTTTATAGTAGAATTAGTAGTTTTACTAGGAATCCAAATATGGAGTTAAAATTTGAAAGCAAAGTCATTTACCCCATGAAATTGCTGAAAAACCAGAACTAAACTAAAACTTAAAATTCTTTGTTGAATTTCACAAAGTGGTGATGGAGATTGGTTTACCTAGTTTTGGAGCTTCATTAACTTGTTCAAACACCTCATAATTCCTAGAATTCCACTCCAATTTCTTGAGATCATCCCCCCAAATCCTCTTCTTCTCTATTTGCATGAGATTTTAGATGATAAGGTTGAAATCCCATTAAGTTATATTTATATAGTGGTGAGACTAAATTGTAGCCCTTGATCTTGTATATATACTCATCTTTAGGAAATCCAACAGCTAAAAACTTGGTCCCACAACCCACTAATTCATCCATGTTAACACATTTTATTTACTTAAGTTGCATAAAGAAGTGACCATACACATCTCGAGGCATATCAATGCTTAGTGTTTTATTTCTCTAACTTAGGTCACATTTATATAATTTCAACCATAAGCACATTCAATTAACCATTTTAATCTCATTTAATTAAACTAGGACTTACTACATCACTCTCTACCCCCAGTCCTACATTGACACATATCTCGAAGGGCGTCCTCACTCATGTCTCAACATCTATATATAAGTAGAACTGACTTACTAAGTCTACATATGTACAATGCACTAAGCATCTATCACACCAAAAATAATATATTACTTGGTCTTCGTGCCGAGTGTTGGGTTCGTATACCTGCTTTCGGTCACGTCATGAGTCGGTGACCCTTAATTACGAATTAAATCCATGATTAGAAATTTGGGCCATTACAATCTTCCCAACTAATAAGAATTTCATCCCTTGAAATTTACTTTATCCTAATTCTCTTCTTTAATTATCTTTTCATTCTCATAGTAATTACTTTAGCCAAAATTTCAAATGATACTAGCCCCAAAGCCCGTCTTTCTCAACTACCATGGGTAGGTTCACTGACCATTTCAACCTAGGTTCACATATCTCAGTAGGCAAGTCCACACTCAGCAGCTCCTACATATCATCACTTTATATAGCACTTTGTTCATAGTACTTAAAAGTAATTTTGTTAAGCATAATTTTCTAAGGAGTTTTTTTTAGGTGCTTCTTATTCGGATTACACTTCTCGTATTTATCAGATTCTCAACTAGTAAATTACGGGCTAAGTCGAATCAGCCTCGACTATCCAAGCATCAACTCTCCCGCAGGTCAATAATCTCAATTCATGTATCACGAACTAAGTCGACACAACCTCGACAATATCTTTAGCAAACTACCGTAAGTATTCATAACATTCTCGGTAACCCATCATCGTTTCTCTCTCAGCCTGTCACAGGTTCATGAACTTCCTCTTTATTCTAATATTTTATGTCGGGGCTGGTGTAGCTATCTCCGCCCTTTCCCTGGCTCATCTCTCATCTTACTCCTTAAGTTGATCGCCATCGAAAATCAGTTTCTACGTGTATATCATATATATACATACAAAACACAACATGTACATACACAATCCCCACTTTCGCTCACTTCCCAACTAATAGTTTCTAAGCAAAGATCATCTAGTTTCCACATATAAGGTTTATCTTTTCTTCGATTTATATGTTGCTTATTGAGAACATTGGCTTTAATACCAACTATGATGGCCCCTCCATTAATCAAGGGCACCGCCCAGCCTAATCCCATCATTAAGTCCAATTCTCAGCCACGTAGGACTTAAAAATGATTAGTCAGCCTTTTGTCCTATTATCCTCGTAAACTGTGTTCAAAATAAGCATTACACAACTCACATTATTGTTATTATTTCAGAGTTAATTAAAACTTTTTAATTATTTTGATATTATCAACTGAAGACTTAACAAAATCTACATAAGCATTATAAAACACCTACTATGGAAATCAGGAAACAACGACCACATGTATATAACCAACATAACGGCAATAATAAGTGTACTACATGTGTCTAATCAAGTATTATCACTCAACTCATATATACAACCCAAAAGTATGTAAAGACATAAATAAGTCATACAACTAAACATTAAAACCTACAAAATCTGATATAGCAGCACTCTAATGGCATAGAGATAGTCGTTGATCTTCTCCTTACCTGGTCTGCTACTCGGTGGATCTGCACCCACCATCATAAAAATGACGGTGAGTACAGAATGTAGAAAGTAACACTGAGATACATTTATCCACATCTCCAAACACAATAAGCATACATGGAAAAGCATATGTACATCACACATCAATATAGAAAACATGACATGGTAAATGATAAGTGATTATTTATACTTTTATATAGGGCTATTTTAGGCGTATATTTAGTATAAATATCCCTAAATGAGCTCTAATTTATGGTCTTAGTGCATTTTTAGGTAATTAAGGTGTAAATGAAGGAAATGAGGAAAAACGAGAAGAAATGGATAAAAACCCATGAAAACATGGTTGGCATTATGGCTACACATGGTGACACTGTGGGAAGGAAAGGCACGACATAGGAGAGATGAGAGAGTGAAGAAAACCAAGTCTGAAGGTTCGCCGCAGTGGCGACGTTGTGGTGCAAAGGGGACGGCGCCTGGAAATGTAGTGACAGCACTGGGGCACCAAGAGAGCAAAATATATACATGCAGTGGCGGTGTCGTGGCTTAACACACACATCATTGAGGCATTAGTGACAGCGCTAAACACGTTGAAAATGGAAAGTTAGAGTTTTATTTCGAGTTAAATTGTAAAGCAGTGTTTCTAATTGTTATTAGGGAGTATAAATATGTATTAGGCCGTGGTAAACTCAACACGTACCAGCTATTAACCGCCATTAGAATAATTTAGCATAGGGTTTACTTTAAGTTTGAGTATTAAGGAGTTTGTGTGAAGAAAACAATGAAGACTTCACGTTTATAATTCAAGTTTGTTTTCATTGGTTTAATTCCTAGTAATATTTATATTCATCTCTGATTTGCAATGATCTCCATTATGAATGGTGATATGTGTTTTCCAATGAAGTGCGAGTAGTCTATTTATCTTAGGGATCAGTGGATCATATGGTATGAATGTTATGCTTTAAATATGAGTAAAAAGTTATTATAAAAGTGCAATGGTTAAAACTTTTTTTTATTTTGAGTGTAATGCTTTAGAAGTCTTGATCGCGTGTTTAATGAACTTAGATTTAAGAAGTTATCGTGGCCATTTAAGTTTTTAATCTAGACATGAACAGTACGACCGTAAAATACACAACATTGAGCGATAGTTGTTGATTAGGGAGGCATGGATAGTAAACTTAGTTGGTTATGAATCCATAGAATTGGGACTTAAAGCAATGTGGAGCTTACGTTATATACACTAATAGGAGGAGTTCTAGTTTGCACATTAGAATCTTTTCCGTCATGACAATGGGTTTAAGTGGACTAGAAGGAAATATGTCTATTCTAATTAGGCATTGCATACAACATATTGAGATGTAAAACGGATTAAAAACCATAGTATTAAATTACCTAGATGAAGTTGTGAACAAAGATATTCTTGATATAACAGTTAAAGTTTACATAGTTTTGTTAGATAGATTAGTTTAATATAAAACCATTTAAAAAAATTTCCTTAGGAATAGTTCAAAGTAAATAGGTAATTAAATAATGCAAAAACCTTTTCCTGATGATGATATTCATGATCAATATAAGTTGATTGCACTATTACTACAAGCAAGCCATTATAACTGCGGCACGTGTCAAGTTTTTGGTGTCGTTGCCGAGGATAGTAGCTATTAGTATTATTTAGTTAATTTGAATAGTTGCTAAGTTTTATTTTAATTATTTTACTTTCAATTTCATAAAAAATAAAATAAAAATAAAAAATAGGCTTAAGTTTCAAGCTTGACTTTCTGCACTTGATCTTTTGTGTTTTCATTTCAGGGGTAATTAGTGCATGTGTAACAAGGGAGAGAAATACCTAATGCCTTACAACCCAGAGATTAACAGAATGAACAATGGAAAGAAAAAGAAAGGAATCAAGATGGCAAAGGAGCAAGCTAGAAACCAACAACAAGGCCACGGGAATAAACAACTCGTAGGTGATCTGGTAGTGCATGCTAGAGCGCGAGGACAAAGATGCCTTCATGACTACTTGAAGCCAGAAGTTCAAGAGACTTACAACGGAGTGATGAGGCTTCCAAACAACACCACCGAGTTCAAACTGAGACCGTATCTGATAAACATGGTGCAAAATAGTCTATTCAATGGGCTATCCAATGAATATCCAGTTGCACGTGTTGAGGATTTCTTGAAGAAGTGCGACACCATGCACATCACCAGAGTCACGAAGGAGGTGATCAGGATAGGACTTTTCCTATTCTCATTGGGTAGAAAAGCAAATTCTTGGTTCTAAAGGCTAAATGTAGGAAGTATGACCTCATGGGCAAAAATCCATGAAAAATTTCTTAATAAGTTTTTTTCCCCTAGTAAAGGTCAGCGAAAGGAAACTAGAAATTAATTAGTACAAGCAAGAAGACATCGAGTCTCTTTGCGAGGCTTAGGAAAGATTCAAATAGATGTTGAGGAGATATCCAGGACACGAATACGTGAAATAGGCACAACTCTAGATTTTCTACTATAGGTTGAACCACAGCACGAGAACGCTAGTAGAGGTCGCAACAGGTAACTCTCTACTTACCAAGGATGAGGATGGAGGATTGGATCTTCTTGATCTTATATTTCAAAATTCTACCACCGATACTCATTCCATAGTAAGGAAACCAACAGGTGTCTATGAGATTGAATCACAAGCTGCAATTATGGCATAACTATTAAATATAAGCAATCAAATGGTGAAACTTCAGATGGGGCACCAAGGTCCATAAGTAGCACAACAACATATTAATCACCAAGGCATAGTGGTTAACCAACTGGACATACAGCAGGGAATGGAGTATTAAGACATTGACTTTAGGATCAACCAAGGCTATGTGAAAAACTTCAGGCTTAGAGGAATGGCTCCTCAACGATTTTATCAAGGATACAACAATAATAAACTAAACTTCTCTTATGAAAGTCCTGATAACGCACTGAAGTTACCTCAAGTCTTTGATCAACAAGTCCAACAGGGGAAGGTGGGGCAGAGCGAAGAGATTACTTCATTGAAGTTAATTGAGAAGTATTTGCACGCCATAGACCTGAGCAATAGGGAGCGCCATGAGAAGCACAAGAATGAGATAGAAGGAATAAAGCAAGCCATGAAGAGGATTGATAATGAGCAATCACAATCCCTCAAGAACCTAGAGTTACAAATTGATCAACTTGCTATAGTCTTAAACTCGAGGAAAAAAATGACAGTTTCCTAGCAACACCGTCACCAATTCCAAGGAGAATTTGAGTGTCATTCGCATGATGACCACTACGGCAACACTATGGCTATGATGAAGCATGAAGAGATACATGAGCACAACACGAAAGTGAGGCAAGATGAGCTTGATGGTTTCAAGAAACAAAGAATCAATGCCTTGAATAAAAAGAAAAGGAAGAAAAAATGGAAGGCCAACCAAAAAGATAAGGGGCTTTCTGAAAAAGGACCCATAAGGCAATGACATCAAATTAGTTCCAAATAAACTAGAACCGAAGCTAAGTTAATCTCGCGAATTCAACCTATCAAAAGGAGAGATCCTTGAGAGATAAGCATAATGATAAACATTGACAGACACCGGTTTTGAAATGTTTTATGTGATATGAGAGCCTCAATCATTGTCATACCACTAATGGACATGTAGCACACCGACTTAAAGATCAATTGTCCCGATATGATGAATTTGCAAGTAGCTAATGGTATCTTGATACCTACTATAGGAAGAGTTTTAAATGTGCATTTAAAAGTAGGTAGATTCACATTCATTGCAAATTTTGAGGTCATGCACCACAATATAGACGATGATGTGTCTATGATACTTGGGCGGCCATTCTTGAACACCGTCAAAGCAAGTTTGTACATAAGAGAGAGGAAGATCACGATGAGTATTGATGAGGGCGATAATGCTGAGAAAGTTGTCTTTGTTGATGGTGAATAAGTACATCTGAACGGGAAAGAAATCATAATCTTCGATTTGTAGATGGAGCTTCTCGATTTAGACTCAGACCAAATGAGTGAAAAGGCGTCAAGCTAATGGCGTTTAATTAAGCGCTACTGAGAGGCAGCCTAAAGGTTTTTAAATTTTAAGTTTTTGAGTTTTAGTTAGTAGTTAGTTATTTAGTTCAATAATTACAATTAAAAAGTTTTAGGTCTAACTTTCGAAAATTTGTGTCGAATATGCAGGAAAGACCATCCGCCAGATGATGATTCATCCGGATGGAAATGTTTCGCTAACTCATTAAAGAGCAAAAAAATAGTGAATAAGCTCAAAGCAATGAAGGTAAATTGCATGGGAGAATCAAAGGTAAAATAGATTAATTTTATATTTTCATGGATTTCATGCGGTCACGACACCGAGTTATATACAAAGTCGGATGAGCGCCGGAGAAGAAATTAGCAAAAAATATACGCGGAATATATTGGCAGATGGGTCAACACCATGGGTATTACCCACGATGTCGTAGGAAAAGGCCACAGCGCTGAGCTAGCAGCAGGGTAGGAAAAAAAAACACCATACTGCGTCGTTGACTCAGTGGCGGCGCCGGGCTCACTTTAAATAGTTTAAACCCCATTTTTACCCCATTCTTCACACTTACACTAAAACCCCACCACAACCTCCAAGCATACATCCTTTTATAGCCAAATTTTAATCATTTTTAAGTGAGATTAGTGAGTTCCTAGTGATTGAAAGTGAAAGAGATAAGTATATTAAGGATTTGCACAAGTTGAAGAGCTAGGGCTTGGATTTTTGGATTTTGATTTCAAGGAGAGCTAGGGTTCTAGTTGGTGAGAAAAAGTGAGAGGGCTTGGATTGAAAAAGACTTGAAGGAGTGTTTTACACCAGAAATAAATCCCAGCATTGAGGTACATTTACAATTTCATTTAGTTAGGCTTTGAATTTTAAAAATATTGATGATATTGTATGATATTGTGGATTTGAGGTTGTAGGATTGGTTTTGCAAGATTGTGTGAATGTTGAGCATTAATGTTACTCATAGAGACTTAATTGACGTTTTGTAATTATTTGGTGTGCTCATGATTCGTGTGATATGAATTTTAATTTTTAGGTGATTTGAAGACCGAGTTATGTTGCTTTGTTTTTTAGTTGTTTGAAATAGGAAAAAATGGCAAGAACAAGGAAAGAAGTTGGCCAAACTAGAGCAAATGATTTTGAGGCATCTACCTCAAGAAACCCCAATGAAGAAGAACCTAGACCTTTTAAATCCAAATTTTTTATTTGAAGAGTTGGTAAGGAACGATATGAGAAAATCCTACGTAGTAAGTTCATTTGTGAAAGGGGGATTAATTTTCCAACTAAGTATGATAATAGAGTGAATAAATTAATTAGGCAATGAAATTGGGAGCAACTCAATCAAAACTATAGAAAGAATGAAGTTAAAGGAGTGGGTGGGATTATTTTTGAGTTTTATGCTAATGCGAAGTTCACGGCAAAAGATAAGCCAGTGAAGGTGAGAAGGATTTTTGTTCCCTTAAATATGTGTGAGATCAATACTATCTATGTTTTGGAGTACTTAAGTTCGTATAGATCCAAACTGACTTTCCCGACAAAGCTATTTGATAGAACCTATAACATATAACCTTTTAGAGCCCTAGAGAACACATTAGTTGTCCCTGGATAACAAGGATAAGTGATGGCAGTTGAGAATGTGCCAAAGCACATTAAGAAGGGTAGTGTTGGAAAAGTTTATCGAATGTAGCAACATTTTCTTGTTGCATCGCTATACCCCACTTCTCAGCATGCGAGATCCACAACCCAAAAGCAGCTTGTCTATATAAGATTACAAAGAACGGAGAGATAAACATTGGTGAGATCATCTACAACAATTTGAGGGAGTCAATCATGTCAGAAAGAGACAACAAATTTTTGTTTCCTATCTTGATTACTCAAATGTGCTTAAAGACCGGAGTGAGGTTGAGGAATGATGAAGAATTTAATATAGATGCCTAATCAACCATGGATGAAGCTTTCATGCTCACATTGAAATAACCACCTAGTTACCAAGATTCCAAGGAGGAGAGAGAGAGGGAGAGAAAAAAGAAAGTCGAATGAGCTAAACTTGAGGCCAAATTGTTGGCCAAAAGGTAAGAGAATCAAGCAGCAACAGAATTAGCCCAAGAGCTAGAAGAGGAAGAAGATGTAGAAGAGGGGGAGCAACACGAGCAGGGATTTGTTGAGGGCTACGAGTTTGTAGACCCAGAGATTGGATAGTAGGACTTGGATGGTCTTGAAGTCTTTCCACCACCTACTCCACCATAGGCACCAGTACCACCACCAGAGGATTTGACTTCACGATAGCAAAGGCTATGGATAGCAGAGATGAGAAGACAGTATCAAGAGGACATGGCGCATTACCACACATCCGTGATAAGATATGAGTAGGATATGGAGAGGAAAGAGCAATACCAATGAAACGGGCAGCACCGGCCTATGTGTTTGATCTAGATTTTATGGAAAGTAGGAGGGTGGAGCATCCATTGACACCATTCGACGCTGGAGCTGATGATGCGAGATGATGATGATGATGATGATGATGATGATGATGATGATGATGATGATGACGCGTAGTCCTGAAGTCAACGTTCTAATATTTCCTTAGACCTGGAGAGTCGAGATTGACATTGATACCATTTATTTTTTAACATTGGATATTTTGTTATCTATTTAGTTATTTCAATTATATGTTTAGTTTAGTTTATTATAACTTGTGTTATTATATATGTTTGTGTATTTTAGTGTTTTCATATTTCAGACTTACTTTTAAACTTTAAGGACAAGGTTTTGTTTAAGTTTTGGGGCATCAACACTACACCATACTATGGGAAGTGGTAAGATAGGTTGAGAAATAAGGATAAACACTACATGTATGATCGTTTAAATTTTAAATTGAAGCGGTTAAGGAGGAAAGCATGGTAGTGTATAAATTTTTCATTTTTCTTACTATATGAATGTTTAAGTAGTATATATTAGGTTATATATAGTAATATATAATGAATAAGTTGTTCATTTGCATGTTCATGCTTTAATTGTGGATGAGTAAATTACAAGTATCTTGTTTATATAAAACTAAAGAGAGTAGTTTTAAATTTTAAAGAAGAAAATAAATAAATACAGCAAACAACAATGTGATTTCATGATTAGAAATTTAGAATTAGGGAAGACCTTGAACTTGAAACAAAACGAAAAATTATAACACTTCTTGTGGAAAAAGTTAGATCTCTAAGGATTCTATAATAAGTATAAATCATACTTGATAATGCAAAATAAATAAAGACTTAGTGCAAAGAAAGGAAGAAATAGGCATTGTAAATTAAAAGTTTGAATTAACTTTCTTGATTAAGTAAAAGTGAGAAGTGCTATCAAGAGTCTTAGAAATAGAGAAAAAATGAGAGAATCTCACAAGTTCTACAAGAAATTGAGCAGAGAACTTGATGGTTGGAAAAGTGAGGAAGAATATGTCCATAAGAAAAGGAGCAAGGACAATTAAAAATAAAATAAATGAAAGTAGAAGAAGGAGAGATAGAAAAATAGAGAAAAGAAGGTGGAAGTAAATTAGAACTCTTCAAATAAAGATTTGGCTCGAGTATGATTAGCTAATTAAGTTGAGTTTCCATTCCAACTATATGAAGTCCTATAAACTCTTGAAATGCTAAAGTCTATCAAATATGAGTATGATCTATGCTTATTTGTAAGTAGTGATGATTTTTTGTTGTGATCTACTTTGGTGCTTTGAAAGTGAAGTTATACATGTTGTTAAAGCTACATGTCTCATAATAACAAGTTTTTGTAAAGAAATACTCTTGAGTGGATTATTTGCTTGAAACTTAATGAATTGAAAGATACTCCGTGAACACTATAAATTGAATAAAAACTAATTATTAGGAGACCTAGTATAATACACATTTGCTCGGGACGCGCAAAATCCTAAGTTTGGGATATTTGATAAGTGATTATTTATACTTATATATACAGTTTGTTTAGTCATATATTTAGTATAAATATCCCTAAATGAGCTCTAATTGATGGTATTATTGCATTTTCAGGAAATTAAGGTGTAAATGAAGGAAATGAGGAAAAATAAGAAGAAATGGAGCAAAAACCCATGAAAACATGGTTGGCGTCGTGGCTACACATGGTGACGTTGTGGGAAGGAAAGACAAGGTGGGAGAGAAGCAAAAGTGAAGAAAACCATGTATGGAGGTATGGCGCAATGGCCTGTGGTGCAAAGGGAACAGCATTGGGACAAGTAGTGATAGCGCCGGGCACCAAGAAAGTAAAATATATACATGTAGTGGCGGCGTCGTGGCTTAACACACCCGACACGGGCCATTAGTAACAACGCCAAACATGTAGAAAATAGAAATTTTGAGTTTTATTTCGAGTTAAATTGTAAAGTAGGGTTTCTAATTATTATTAGTTAGTATAAATAGGTATTAAGACGTGGTAAACGCAACACATACCAACTATTAGCCACCATTAGAGTAGTTTAGCATAGGGTTTACTTTAAGTTTCAGTATTAAGGAGTTTGTGTGAAGAAAATATTGAAGACTTCACATTTGCAATTCAAGTTTGTTTTCATTGGTTTAGTTCAAGGTAATATTTATATTCATCTTTGATTTGCAATTATTTTCATTAAGAATTGTGATATGTGTGTTTCAATGAAGTGTGATCAGTCTATTTATCTAAGGGATCAATGGACCCTATAGTATGAATGATATGTTTTGAATGTGAGTAAAAAGTGACTATAAAAAGTGTAATGATTAGAATTTGTATTGATTCTGAGCATAACGCCTTAGACATCTTGATCACGTGTTTAATAAACTTAGGTTTTAGAAGTTATCATGGTCATTAATGATTTTAATCCAAATAACGCGCACCAAACGCGTCAATAAAATAAAATTCCTAAACCAACTATTTTGTAGAATAGTGGCAAATGGTCGGTCCCATAGATATTCGTGGTCTTTCTAAGGTTAAAAATAATGAAAAGGGAAAATCGGGGGTTTTAAAATAAATTAATTTAACTAACCAATCTAACTAAACTAAATAAATAAAATAATTAAAATAACTTTCAAAACAATTAATGAACACCTAAGTAACACCTAGGTATACGGTTCCACAAATCAGGATCAAGATTCAATGGCACATCATGGTCTTCAATCATTCCCTAAAAGTTATTAATTCAAGTTCTCCTAGATTAGCTATAGAAAATCGACATCCACCAGAAGTTCCTCATTCTCCTAATCTCGATAGCTAGGACGTCCGCCACTAACTACTTCCCTAATTAATGCATAACCTTAGACATCTGCTAATCGGGTTTAATGCACTAACCGCAATATTATGGGTCTGTGGGAACACTAATCCTAAATAATTGGATCGCATCCGCTTCCGATTTAACCTAGATTCAATTGTTGCACACTCAAGAACCGAAAGGGTTTTACAGCAAACGAGCAAGTGTTCGTCACTTTATTGGGCCAAAAGTACAATTATACCGATATTATCAGTCCAAATTACTATAGGTTGTCCCCCAAAAAGTATGCACTGGCCATATACGTACCTAAATCTAAACCATATTCCTTAAAATCAACAACAATAAAATAGGAGAATTTAAACTAAATTAAATAATAAAATAAAAGATCTCACATAATATGCCATGAATCCATGATCTCGACTTGTTTCCCGGCTGACCTAGGCAATCATCGAGAGAAGCCTATGCTAAAAATATAATAGTCGGTGTTCCCTCAAAATAATACCTAAGGTTCCTAATATATAAAACTACTAAAAATTGGTCCGGGAGGTAAAAGAAACTAATTTTATGGGTTGGTCTCGTGACTCGTGCGTCGAGGAGCATCTAAGGGCTATTTTGGCTTCAAAAATCGAGTTTGGACACGGTCACAGCGCGATTGGTTCATTTTCTGCCGTGCGCTGACGTGTCGTCTCCTAATTGGTGAATATCGTTGTTGATGACATTGTTGTGTGGTGTGTGAGCGACACGTGGCAGCAAGGGAGGCGGTGAATAAACTCGCACGCGTTTGAGCGAAAAATATGGGAGGTTGTGCTTACGCGCATCCCGATGAGAGTTGAGTGGCTGCTATTTCGAGTTGAT
This sequence comes from Stephania cephalantha, assembly GCA_039657325.1. Lineage (NCBI taxonomy): Eukaryota > Viridiplantae > Streptophyta > Magnoliopsida > Ranunculales > Menispermaceae > Stephania > Stephania cephalantha. The sequence goes on along the minus strand of CM077574.1, from coordinate 20,272,498 downwards.
AACATGTTGGTTTGTGATGTGCTGCAAACGCTAATGTGGCGGCTTCCTATTGGAAAAGATGCGATGACGTGTTTTTGAATAAATGGCCAATGGAATGCTGCCACGTCAGTAGGCATTACTTGGTCTGCAGCCTCTTATTCTACCCACCGCGCAGCACGTAACTCGAGGTAAATTGTCCAGTATCCAACCAATGCGTGTAAATACTCCATTTTGAGTATTTTTTCGCCACGGATTTAACCGCGCACTTCGTTTCACCTGAAAACGACCAATAAATATAATTAAATATATATTTTAGAGACTTTTCACATTAAATATACTAAAATAAACTACTAAAAACCTATAAATACCGACTTATCAAATGTCCTCAAACTTAAGACTTTGCACGTCCCGAGCAAAAGTGTAAATGACAACACAAACTAAACTAGACTCCTAATATAAATATGCACTGATTCACTAATCTTATACCCAATTCAAAATTCATGGAGTTCCTTTGATTTGCATAGCTGCCAAATTAACAAGCCACTCAAGAAATTTCGGAGTTATGATATGTCAAGACTCGCAACCCAAACACAATTAAGATTATACTTTAAAGACAGATCTGGTCGAGACAAAGGTCGTCAACTACTCACAAGTTTTCTTGGTCTATACATTCAAGCACGCAAGTTTAAAATCTCACTTAATTTAGTGAAAACACTCGAGCTAAATCTTTTTTTTTCTCAATTTTTTCTCCAATTTTTTTTTAAATAATACGGTCCTTGCTCCATTTCCTATAGACTGATTTTCTCACTTTTTCCCACCACAAATTTCCCTGCTCCATTTCCTATAGAAACCTGTGGGACTCTGTATATTAACAAAAAACTCATGTTAGCCATTCTCACTTCCACTGTAATCAAGCAAATTCTCTAAATGTGGGTCAAAATATCAATACTTGCATAAGTCTGACCGTCTACTCCCTTTCGTTATCTAGCACAAAGTCAAACCATCAACTAAGTCCCTAATCATTAAATCATAAAAATGTTGAGCTATGGGCTTGATTGAGTCTTTCTCCTAGTTTTCCCTAAGTTTTAAGTCAAAAAGGCAACCATAATGTACCCATCCATAACCAAAGGCATGAAACAAAGTTTTGGGTGACTCTAAACAATAAAATAATAATAAAAAACTATACTAAATACATGCATCAAAGTGTATCAACTACTAATGAAATGAGAAAGAAATATGAAGGGACAAGAAATGAAAAAATGAAAGAAATGATATAAAACACCACCATTACCATCCGATAACCGCATACAACCGCATAAAAAAATTAAACGATCTCACCTGCGGTCTTTTGCAAAGGAATCCATCCAACACAATCCATAATCCCTAAAATACCCCCAAACTTATTCTAAACCTTGTCCTGAAGGTTCAAAACAAGTCATAGAGTCCATCCAATAAAAAGAAAAAGAATAGAACATGGAGAAAGAATAAGACGATGATACAAATGCATGCATAACGAAATTCTCTAAAAACGAGTGAATGCACAAAATCTCTCATGCCTAGGTGACTAAAGAAACTATGAAAGAACAATCATAACAAGAGCAAGAACTAGTAAACATTGGAGTTAACTCAAAAGATTCATATCAAGTTTCGCGAGCCTGAAGTCTTTCAACTAAGGGTGAAATCAACAAGATGATGGAATGAAGTTTAGGGTTTTGGATCTACTCAAAGACCGGCCACTAATGCGGCGACTTAAGTTGGATATGACCAAACCAAGTCTCAAAACACCTAAAATCCTATAAACATGTTAATTCCTAAAAGAAATGCTCACGTTATGCTAAAAAAATATAATCAATAGTCAAACCTAACAAAACTCACAGGGTGCTCCAATTTATTAAAACAAATAAATAAAGAAAAATAAATATTAATAATATTAATAATATAAATATAAAAAATAAAAAAATACCAAAGAAAGAAAACCAATCCCTGGCAACGGCGCCAAAAATTTGACGCGCGACAAATGCGTCAATAAAATAAAATTCTTAAACCAACTATTTTGTAGAATAGTTGCAAAGGGTCGATCCCACAGAGATTGGTGGTCTTTCTAAGGTTAAAAACAACGAAAAGGAAAAATCGGGGGTTTTAAAATAAATTAATTTAACTAACAAATCTAACTAAACTAACTAAATAAAATAATTAAAATAACTTTCAAAACAATTAATGAACACCTAAGTAACACCTAGGTCTACAGCTCCACAAATCAGGATCAAGATTCAATGGCACATCATGGTCTTCAATCATTCTCTAAAAGTAATTAATTCAAGTTCTCCTAGATTACCTATAGAAAATCGACATCCGCCTGAAATTCCTCATTCCCCTAATCTCGATAGCCATGACGCCTGCCACTAACTACTTTAGTAATTAATGCATAACCCTAGACATCCGCCAATCGGGTTTAACACACTAACCGTAGTAAAATAGGTCTGTAGGAAAACTAATCTTAAATAATCGGATCGCATCCGCTTCCGGTTTAACCTAGATTCAATTGTTGCACACTCAAGAACCGAAAGGGTTTTATGGTAAACGAGTGAGTGTTCGTCACTTTATTGGTCCAAAAGTACAATTACACGAATACTATCAATTCAAATAACTATAGGTTGTCCCCCTAAAAGCATGCACTGGGCATATACATACCTTAGATCTAAACCATATTCCTTAAAATCAACAACAATGAAATAGGAGAATTTAAACTAAATTAAATAATAAAATAAAAGATCTCACATAATATGCTATGAATCCATGATCTTGACTTGTTTCTCCGCCGACCTAGGCAATCGTCGAGAAAAGTTTGTGCTAAAAATATAATAGTCGGTGTTGCCTCAAAATAATACCTAAGGTTCCTAATATATAATATTACTAAAAATTGGTCCCGATAGGTAAAAGAAACTAATTTTGTGGGTTGGTCTCGTGACTCGTGCATCGAGGAGCATCCAGGGGTTGTTTTGGCTTCAAAAATCAAGTTTGGACACGTGTCACAGCGCGATTGGTTCGTTTTCTGCCGTGCGCTGACGTGTCGGCTCCTGATTGGTGAAGATCGTTGTTGATGACATTGTTGTGTGGTGTGCGAGCAACACGTAGCAGCAAGGGAGGCGGTTAAGAAACTCGCACGCGTTTGAGCGAAAATATGGGAGGTGGTGTTGACGCGCATCCCGATGAGAGTTGAGTGGCTGCTGTTTCGAGTTGATGACATGTTGGTTTGTAACGTGTTACAAACGCTGATGTAGTGGCTTCCTATTAGTGGAGCACGCTGTGATGACGTGCTTTTGAATAAATGGCCAATAAAACGTTGCCACATCAGTAGGCATTACTTGGTATGCAGCCTCCTATTCTGCCTACCGTGCAACACGTAACTCAAAGTAAATTGTCCAGCATCCGATTAATGCGTGTAAATACTCCATTTTGAGTATTTTTCAACCACGATTTCAACCGCACACTTCGTTTCACCTGAAAATGACTAATGAAATATAATTAAATATATATTTTACAGACTTTTCACATTAAATATACTAAAATAAACTACTAAAAACCTATAAATACCGACTTATCACCAAACATGAATGGTACAATCGTAAAATACACAACATTGAGCGACAGTTGTTGATTAAGGAGGCATAGATAGTAAACTTAATTGGTTATGAATCCAAAGATTTGGGACTTAAAGCAATGTGGAGCTTACGTTATTCACACCGATAAATGGAGTTCTAGTTTGCACATTAGAGTCTTTTTCGTCACAACAGTGGGTTAAAGTAGATTTGAATGAAATATGTCCATTCTAATTAGCCATTGCCTACAACATATTGAAATATGAAAGTGGTTGAAAAACATAATATTAAATTACCTAGGTGAAGTTGTGAATTAAGATATCCTTAACATAAGAGTTAAAGTAAAGTTTACATCGTTTTGTTAGATAGATTATTTAATATAAAACCATTTAAAAAAAGGATTTCTTTAGCAATAGTTCAAAGTTAAATAGGTAATTAACTAGTGCAAAAATCTTTCTTTGAGGACGATATCCGTGATCAACATAAGTTGATTGCAATATTACTACAAGCGAGTCTTTATACTTACGGCACCTGTCAGTATACAACATCACAGCTAAACCAAGTGATATTAACACAAATACTATCAAATAACTAAATCCAGAGAGTCCTTTAATTAGGCACGTAATCCATCCAATTAACTATATGCCTCAAAATACGTTCCATTTTAATCTTTAATAACGCTCCAAAACTAAACCTAAATCCTAAACTGACCTCGGTTCTTATTTTATTTTATTGGACCAAATTAGGTAATCATATTTGTATTTTAAATATTTCGGCAGCACCTCCAATTAGAGTTAGGGAGAGGCCTAGAATGACTCACAACTCCCCGCAATTCATAATATATATCAAATTCAAACTTTAAATATATACTAACTTAGAGTCTCTGATGCCTTAGTTACAACTTTATAATCCTAAAATAAACTGAAACTGAATCATAAACCTTTTAACTTATTTCAAACTAATTTAGAAGACTCTCATAACCTATTCAAAAGTATTTCACGACCTACACTCACCCCAAAGCCCAAAACAATATATATAAAGTGATTACAATAAGAAAATTAAACTTTTAAACTTAAAACATTCACCAAAGATTTTAGCTTTTCCCGTTCTATCTTGTCTTCACAAAGAACCTAACATCATCAAAAACAACTCGAAGATGTCAGGTATGTAAACTCCTACATTGCTCTATACTCCTGCAAATAGTTTGAATACATGGAGACATGTAATTGCATCTCCAAATAACAACAAATTTATATAAAAACGTAGATCCCTCATTTCCTGTTCTAAACTCATAACAAGCGAGCCCACTCACGATGAACCAAGAACAGTCCTATGAGTTTAATGCATGCTACCTCAGAGTTGACATTACCCGGCTTAGCCACCTACAGTACGTCTAGTCTGGAGCGGAGCACCTTACAGTCATACGATCGAAGCGAGTAACTCTGTCCGGATGCCATGTATGCATGACAAGAAATGATGCGAAATTCAATGCAAACTAAGCACAAATGCAGGTACAAAGATAAATTTCATAAATAGTAAAGACCATGTTAGGGTTTACTTACAACCAACCAAAATTGAGATTAATTTTTAGGGTACTCGGAGCGTCGGATCACCTTGAAAATGGTTCCAATAGCTTCCCTTCATTCCCAATTATATACTGGTTCACGCTTCAAGTGAAACCAAATCACAAAACCCAATGAAAATTGTGGCCAAAGTACGCTTGAGAACAATTTCCAAAAATATTAATTTATATAACTATTTCAACTGGCTTTCAACTACATTTCATAGACTCCAAGAACACTCAAATTAAATCACCGATAGAGAAGTTGTCAATTTTTCAATATGGCCTGTCAACTAGGCAAATCTTATTTATTTTGAACTAAAAAAACTTCTCTAAATCAATATTTTCGCAGTTAATCCTCAAAACTCGACCAAAAACACCACGAAACCACTCGATACCAACATCAAAATATTTCCACAACCCATGGAGTCAAATTGGATCAAAACCAATAATCGATTCATCCAAAAACCTAATATAAATCAATACCAACTATAAGAACATCTCCAAATTAGTTACCACCATAATTGCATTAGTTCAATTCATTAAAACCCTAACCCACGTCAATGAGATTTATTCCAAATTGATCCAAATCAACCTAATATATCAATACACAACAATCCCTACCAATTTTTATCAAAATCCGTAAAAGAAATCGAGAAATTGCGAGAATTCAAATCGAATTAAGGAAAATGCCTTGAATTGAAAATTTACCGAATTCCGAGCCGAATCCCCCGACTCTACCGCGGAAACTTAGCTCAAATTGACGTCTCGCGATGTTATATAATTTTGCAGAGAGAAACCGAATAAAAATCGAACGTCGGGAGTTCAAGGAGCGAAAATATCTGAGGAGAGGGTTAGGAACAACGAACGTATAAGCATTTGGTGAAATGAAACGTATGTTTTTTTTTTGGTTTTTTTTAATATATTTATATATAAACCATCAGCTGCTTGTCAGTAGCTAATTTCTTTTTATTTATCGATTCATGAAATCCATATTTTGACGTGTTTTGGCTTACAGTGCTCATTTTAGATCCAACTTTTTACCAAATTAAACAAAACTCTCGATAAAATAGTCCAATTCCATAATACATCTATAACACTGGTTTTGGTCACACCAAAATCCAAAAAATTTAACTTTTTCCACAACATACCAAACACTTATGGACCAATTATGTTGCGATACGTACCCAAACTTACACCAATTTGAATCCGATCTCAACCTGAACCACCACCAATTGATACAAAACTCGAGGCAACGTCTTGCACCAACTTTATTCTCATTTTACACTGCCACCGATCCCAACTTGCACGTAAACCAAGAAAAAAATCCATGCATGATACTTAACATTTGTTTAGTAGTTTTCGAGGGACCAATAATTTATTTTCACTCTTGCCTTTCAGACACACAATTACAACCTCGATTATGACAAATTAAGGATATACTTCAACACACTCCGACTTCATGACAAATACCATATAATACACACACTAAGCACACAACACAAAATAAAATGTACCTTATGATTTCTGATCCATAATGCATGGGTCCCACCTCGAATACTTAAACTCCAAACAAAATCTGAAAATACTTAATTAGTCACTTAATCAAGTTTATGAAATTCTCGGATTGCACAATACTATCCTTATTGGTAAAGAAACATGGCATATCATCCACATGTAATAGGTCAGCACACATAGCATTTCGGTATTACCCTAATTGGTCGCTGCTTAATCATTTCATAAACCTCATATAGTAGGTATGTGTCACATACTAGTCAGAATATCAACATCCCTGGGTCTCATACTCCATGTGTCGCGTACACCCCAAATCAAACCATGAAGCTTAAACACATGTTCTAATTTAACCACAATCAGATGATGAGATAATGCAAACAAATCAAGGCACTAACAAATGAAGGCACTAAGAATACAAGCAGCACAAACAATTATAAACACGAAGCAATAACAAGAAATGAAATGAAAAGAAATATCTCAATCAATTTACTTACAATTCACGCAATTCCTATCTTAAACTGGCTCTCGACCACTCCTAACTCATACCCTGACTTATGAATCCGAGTGCGACTCGCTCCCAGTACTCGAGTTACGTTCCTTCAGTCCTTTAAATTCAACTAAGTTTGTTTGTTATGTATTTAGATTAGTTGAATGGGTTTAAAGTTGATCTTCCTAAATCAGCCCCTAATTACCAAATAACGTTTCAATTTCGACCATTTGTTGCAGCGCATTTTTGGGCATGAAAACATTCCAATCTTAAAACCATCCCAGCGAACAAAGTTGTTGTTCTATATCATAGTTTTCCATAACTTTGAGGTTTATGCAATTTCGATATGAATCAAAGGAGATATGAAAGTTTTACCACAATGACTCAAAACAGTTTTAGATTCTAACCAGTAACTTTGTAAATTTCATTTCTCCTAAACTATAGCTTCAAAACTCATGATCTTTTTTACTGAAACATAAAAACGTTATCCTAGAATATCATACTAAAAGATGAGTTCAATCCAATGAGATATAATGGAGTTATGCTCAAAATAGCAGGATATTGGCAAAACTGTGAACTCAGAAATTCCAGATTCATCATCAAAGTTGGAGATGATTTTTAGACATGAAAACATTTGAATTGAAAAATATTTTAGTGAAATTTGTTCCCCTTTGTGTTAGCTTTCAAATGCCACCAAAATAGGTCAATTTCAATTTAAAATAACGAAGTTACGACCAAAATACAGAGACTGTTCATAATAGCAACATGCAAAATTTTCAATTTTACCGTACGACTTCAAAAATTCATAACTTAATGAAAACAAATCCAAATCTATAACTTATTTGTACTAAAATTAGTGAAATTTCACAATGAATCCAAATATGGAGTTTGATTTTAAAAACAAAGTCATTTGCCCACTGAAATTGCTAAAAAAAAAACTGAATCAAAACTTATAAGTTTTTTAAAATTTCATAAAACGGTGATGGTGATTAGTTTACTTAGTTGCGGGGCTTCAACAACTTCAAAAACCTCATAATTCCCTGAATCCCATAGCAAGTTCTTTAAATCATCTCCTCAAATCCTTCTCCTCTCCATTTGTATGAAATTCTAGATGATGAGGTTGAAATTCCACTAAGTTATATTTATATAGTGGTGAGACTTCAGATTCGATGGAGCATGCCATGATACTTGGGAGGCCTTTCATGCATTCTGCTAAGATGTTGATTGATGTGGAGAGAAATGTGGTCTTAATGAGATGGCACGAGGACATCATTGTGATGTGAGATAGGAAAGTTATCACTCATCTTGAAGAGTATGACTTAATATCGACAACCTTGATGCCATATTTTGATAACCTGAAGTTCCCAATGATCGAGTTTATAGGTGTTGATATATCACCCAATTGAGAATAAAGGTTGAACACGTCGCATCATCGACATTAAATATCGGCGCTCTTTGGAGGCATCCCAGATATTTAAGTTAGGATTAAGTTTAGATATCTACTACTTTAATTAGTGGCAGATGCCACAGTTGAAAACATTTGGGTTAGATTTGAGAAATTTGATATACTCACTTGTCGGGTGACTATTCATCGAAGTGCGGTAATGATGATTGTTTTTAATTTACTGATTGAGGAGTTCATGTTTTTGTTTCATAGCATTTGCCTATTTTCAGCTTCTACTTTTACCACTTCATTCCATTTCATTTCTTACCTTCCATTATCATATTTCACGTGTTCTTTTGTAATATGTATGTTTATTCTACTTTCTTGAACCTTGAGGACAATGTTAGAGATAAGTTTGAGGGTATGCAGGTATCCACGTATGCAGGTTTGATGGAATATATCGATGAATCGTAAGGCTTTTGGTTAAATTTTCGTGATTTTCAGGATTTTTTGGAATTTTCTGGCTAAATTCAGGTAATACGATTTCATTTTATTTTAAAGGATAGATGGTTTGGTACGTTGTGTACACTTTTCATACTTGTGAATTCTTTCTTTTTTTGTTTTTATCCATTTGTTTTGAGCCTAAATGAATGCCTAATTCTAGCTTAAAATAATGGTTGACAATTTGAGAATTCAATGTGGATTGATGAATGCCATAAAATGGACAAGACCTTAGGTAGAGCATAGGTGAAACATTATGTTCTTGTGATTGGTCTACTGACTGAGGCTACACCAATGAGTGTTACTATGGAGTCAACGTTATATGCTAGATATGAAAGTGGGTAGAAGGTCACAATAGGACAAGAGTCAACTTAATCTCTACAGATTCCAAAATAGGTTTGCATCAATTTAAAACTGAGTATAACTTAAGAATAAGTTTGGCGGAAGACGTAGGCATTGTTTGTTTAGCCCTTAGCCTTAGCCCACCTATAACTTATCCTTAGTTAGCCTAGTTGAGCCAACCCAACTTGATTACTTCATCACCTATCATGAAACTCATAACCTAAAAGCCTTATAATCATGTTACCTACATTGGAAGGCTAACTTAATCATAGCGAAAGTAAGAAATATTAACAGGAGTTTTTTAATAAAAAGAAAATTGTCCTACAGGTTCTACAGGAAAAGTAGTAGGAAATCTAGTAGTGGAGAAATTGAGAAAAAGTGGAATCCACTGGAAATGGAGCAGGGACCATATTAAAAAAATATTTGAAGAAAAAAATAAAGAATATATATAAGTGAAATGAATAAAGGTTGGAGTCTATAAAAACTCCTCAAATAAAAAGATTTAGCCTGAGTGCTTATAGCTAGATTGAGTAAGTCTTTCCAATGTTTTGAATCCTTTAATATCTCTTCCTTATTACCGACAAGTTAATAATTAGGCATGTTTTATAGTGTAATTTAGGTTGGTTATAGATATAAATGATGATATTACACTAGTTATTCTCTTTTTTGTGATTTTAGGATTTAACTAGAAAAATTAAGAAATAGAAGAAAAAAAGAAAGAAGAGCAAAACCGTCAATTGGATAAGAATTCCAGTGATTAGCCAGCGATTCACATTTATACTGAGAATCGCTACCCAAATCAACAGAAGAGATTGGCCAACGAATCCACAATAAATTGGAGAATACACTAAAAATTGGCAGTTGAGTTGGTGGAGCACAAAGAGCTAAAATCAGTGATAAAATCAGGGATTATTGTTAAACTGACAGCCAGATTGAGATGTTGATTCAGGTCCTCGAGGATATGTTCGGGCTTGTGTGTTGGAGTTTGGCGGATCTTGGGAGGAGTACCTACTGTTGTGTGAGTTTGCTTACAATAATAGCTATCGGCCAATATTGATATGGCGTCATTTGAGGCTTTATATGGCAGACTGTGTCGTTCGCCATCGTGTTGGGTGAGCTAGAGGATCGGGAGATTGTGGGGCCTGAAATTGTTGTTGACCGTACAGAAAAGGTGAAACTAATCCCTTAGAGACTTAAGAGTTTCTAAGAGAGACATAAGAAGTATGCTTACTAGTATCGCGGTGATCTCACGTACACTGAGTGAGCCTTTATTTATTTGAAGGTTTCCCCTCGGAAGGTTCTTCAGAGATTTGGGGTGAAAGACAAGCTTGCACTGAGATTCATCGGGCCTTTCAGGATTAAGAAACGGGTCAGGAAAGTTGCATACGAGCTTGAGCTGTCTCCACAAATGTCAGGGATTTTTCCTGTTTTTCATATATCGATGCTACGACTAGCTGAGTCAAGGGCAGGAATACGATCGACAATTGACTTGAGTCAAATCGACCTGACTGATGACATTTTTTATGGGGAGCAACCTATTCAGATCCTAGATCGAAGGGTACAACAATTGAGGAACAAGTATATCCCGAAAGTACTCGTCAACTGGCAGTTCGATGATGACACGGAACTCACTTAGGAGTGAGAAGACTATATAATGGATAGATTTTCGTACCTTTCGAGTCAGGTATAAACTTAACTTGAGTTTCAATTTCGAGGACGAAATTTCCATTAGTTAGGAAGATTTGTCACGGCCCAAATTTCAAATCGTGTTTTAAATCTTTAATCAAGATCACTGACTCATGACGTAAGACCCACATCATGATACGCACACTAACCGAGGCATGTGGTCGATGTATGTTTATATTTGTGTGATTATTTCTTAGTGTATTATATACGTGCATTATACTAATTCACTTCTACTTGTTATTTATAGGTGTCGATTCGTGAGCGGGGACATGCCTCGAGATGTGTGCAGTCTTGGGATCGGGTAGAGAGTGACATGATGAGTCATTTATTTAGATGTATCAATGTGGCTTAATTAGTTAGATTTGTTGTGGGTATAGTTGATTTCTAGTAAATGTAGCCTAAGTTAGCAAATTAAAACAATAGTCATTTGATGCTCCTCGAGATACGTGTAGACACATCGAGAGACCAATTAAGTATGAAGTTGGTGTTAGCAAGGGAGAGTTAGTAGATGTAAACCATGATGTAGGCCATTAGATTAGTCTTGAGATACGTGTGTACATTAAGATCAATAGTTATTTATCAATCGTATATATATATATAAGATTGAATAGAAAAACTCATACAAACCATTTCATTCTCATTCATTTACTTAGAGAAGAAGTAAGTTGGAGAAGAAGATCAGCGAGGTTGATGGTGAATTTATGATGATTTGGAAGGCATGATCAAGTTAAAGGACTTACATCATTAGGTAAGCAAGTCTACACAACTAGTTAACAAAGTCTTGAGAAAATTAAATATATTAAATCAGTTCTGGTTTTTGTGTGATTTCAGAGGCTAGATGAGATTATTTTCAAATTTGGGTTACATATTTAGATTCCTTGCAAAAACCATCAAATTTGCTACAAAAAAGTTTGGAATTCGAAGTTAAATTAACCAAGTTATGATCAATCAAAGTGTTAGGTATATACTTGAGTTTTATTGAAAATGCATGCATGTTTTGATAATTTGTATAAGTCCTAAAACACACTTAACCTATCTAACTTAGCCTAAAATGAAAACTAAGGGTTTAAACACACTCTAATACATATTAAATACCTACCAGGAGCCTAGGAAAGAGTCTCGAGAGTTCAGGTGAGTGATTTGGGGTGTCGGGAAGCCGGTAAAGCTATGAATTTACATTGCGTGATGTGAGTATACTTGTTTATTATTTCATTTGCATTTCATATCCACTTTATGCCTTGTTTGTTGTAGTCTACATTGACTATGTTCAGTGTTGTATTCTCATATCATGACTTTATTCGATACTCTTCATTTGTTGAGCTTGACTTTCATGATATTATAATGAATTGAATTCCTTTGAATCCATCCATATGTTTCATGTCATTTCTTGTTGTTTTACTGTGACTATAGTGTAAATAGCATGCTATTAAGAATTATAAGTTTGTGAATGACTCTATGGACTTGTACTCTTTGGGAATTGTGTTTTGCAGCATAGCCAAGCCTTGGAATCCTTAACGAGTCAATTTCTTGGAATTATAAAGTAGTTACAGAATCTAGAGTCCATTGCGCTTTGTTAGAGGTTGATCAGCACAGGAGGTTAGAATCCCAGGGGATGTCGACATTCGCTATTATGACGCGGCACACGAGGTTAGAGTCCCTAGGGTTGCCGATACGCCAAGGTTAGAGTCCCTGGTGACACTGGGGTTAGAGTCCCTAGTGATATTAGACGGTGCGATATCACGCACGTTCTTTACTGGCCATAAAGGCTTCAATGACGCGTGTCACGGCCGACCGAATCTAGACCATAACTATGTAGCCTCGAGTCAATTTCACTTTCATAACCATGGTATCACTTAGTATATTCCCGATACTAGTCTTTCTTTATTGAATTTATGCTTTTAAATACCATTTAGTCTTTTAGAAATGTGAAGGAATATGTCAACAGGGATTACTGTTACTTTTTGTACTCACCGACCTTTTTATAATGGTAGGTGTAGAGCCGTCGATGAGCAGGCCTGGCAAAGAGAAGATCGGCAACTACCTTTGAGCCAGCGGCGTAATTCTACATCAACATTTTGTAGGTTTCGATATTTTGTGTATTATATAGTTAAGTCTTTTGATACATTTTGGAGTTTTATATTGGGTCGAGCGTTTAGTTTCCCAACTTATGATGACAATCACACTGTTTATATTCACCACTTTATTATATATATGAATGTAATCGTTGTTTCCTGGCTTCCACACTTAGGATTTACTATATTGCTTCCGCATAATCTGTTAAGACTTCCGATAAATTTTATAATTCTTAAAAAGTTTTAATTACACTGAAATCTAGTAATATGTTGGCATGTATATTACTTATCCTGAGCACATATATCGAGGAGTATAGAATAGAAAGACTGACTAATACGTAGTTAAATCATACGTGACTAGGATTTGTGCTTAATTAGGGGATTAGGTCGAGCGATGACCTAGATTAGGGAAGGGGTCGTCACAGTTTTGTTCTAGCAATCGCATTAATGGTGTTGGTGGGTAATCGACCCTAATTTTACAAATATAAAAGGAATCACAGTGTAATAGTCATTTACATACGGACTTGCATCTGTTATTTATTGAATTATATGTTTTTCATATTTCCATTAGTTAACATTAGTGCATATTGTTATTGCACAACGTTCTTGATTATTATATGGAATGTTGATGGCTTTGTAAATACTTACTTATTGAGCAAGTTTGAGCGCTCCACCCAAATTTAACATTTCAGGTTCGCAGCCTAGCGTTTCAGCTAAGGTCAATGAGAAGATTTAGGAATCTTATAATCCTCTCTACGATGTAATGAGCCTTCGTGTATGTATATACGCTATTTGATATGTTTTGTTATAGATAAACAGGGATGGGAGGTTTATAAACAAGGTTTTAGGTTTTGATAAACTATGTATTTCTGTATATTATTAATTATCGAAAAAAATTTAATTTTTCGCTGCGTATATTTATATTTTTTATTCGATATCGATATACAGGTTAAGTTTATCATGTGCAAACAGAAAGGCAGCTGGCTCTAGTTAAGTATGGCTGAGTTACCGAGGCTAATTAGGTTTTCAGGCTAAGTATCGCCCTGATCGGGATAGGGGATGCTACAACTTGGTATTAGAGCTTAAGTTTTGTCACTTTTAAATTAAGTGGTAACTCTGATATAGTTTGGTACTATGGATAAAGATCTGACCTCGATTTCACTTTCAAATTGTTTTCAAAATAAGTGATAGCATATTCTTTCATACCTGAACCTAATTTTATGAACTCTGAGAGTTTTCTCGAGTTATGAATAAGCTTAAGGTATGATAAATGGTTTTCATCGTGTTTTGGGGGGGAATGAAAATGAGAACTTTATTATACATTATTTGTTGCACATATTGTTATTTATTGTATAGATATGATTTCATTCTATTCTCTAAATGTTACCTAATGATCTTATCTCTCCTTTGACTTTAGAATCTAATGGCGGATCAGGGAGAGAGTTCATAGAGGCCTGGTTCTCAAGGTAGTAGGGAGACTAAAGATCAATGGAAATCTAGAATTGAGCAACAAATGAGGGAAATTATGGAGTCTCAGATGAAACTTATGGCTATGCTGATGGCTCAGATGGGACCACCAATACAGCGACCTGAGGTACAACCTGCAACCAGTCTCGAGGTTATCAGAGCTGAGGGAGGCGCTGAGACAAGAATAACTCCAAATTTCAATCGCATTAGCACATATTCAGGTGCAAGAGAAAATTGTTGTAGTGCCAGTGGATTCTGAGAATGCTACATTTCTCAAAACCCACAAGATTTTTATGAAATGCGACATTATGAGATTTAATGGCATAATGGAGGAAGAGGTAGCTGAGACCTAGATATTGGAGATGGACCAACGATTTGTTGATGTGGATGTGGAGGACCGGTTAAGGTTAAACCGGTCACATTCTTGTTAATTGATTATGCATGAAAGTGATGGAATTCCCTAGAGATTGGGGAAGACTGTCACCACCTGGCCATAGTTTAGGACAATATTCTACAGCCAGTATTTCCCGAAATCAATCAGGAACGAGAAAAAAGACAGAGTTTATTCAGCTGAAATAGGGAGCCATGTTTGTACGGGAGTATAAGCGAAGGTTCACTGAGTTGAGTGAATCCACTCCTGATATGGTAGAGCTAAAAGAGAACAAAATAGATTTGTTCCTTGGTGGGCTGAATTACGAGATTCGAGCTGTGGTTTCCTCTCATCCTCACACTAGTTATGCTTTTATATTCGAAAGTGCGATAAAGGTGGAAGCAGCCATATTAGCCAGACCTTCTATAATAGTACTTATTCCACCAGTACCACAGTTCCCTAGGAGTCAGAGAACTCATGAATTTGCTTATTTTCGGCCAAAGAAGAAGGAGTGGAGTGTAACTAAAATAGGTACACAGTCAGGGTCTGTAAGTACGACATTTGTTAGTGCATCGGTTCCACTAGTTTCTCAAGCTTCGGTAACCAAACCATCTTTGCCGCCACCTTAGTCTAGAGGTAAGGGCAAGAGCAGAGCACAGTCATCAAAGAAATCGAGTGGATCTAGGCAGGTTCCTCAGGCCAGTACTTTTGTTCATAGGGTTTCTACGATATGCTATCATTGTGCAGACTGGGCATATTCAGAAAGAATGTTCTATGCCACCAGCCACATCGGTAGGCAGTACAGCACCGTTAGCACGAGGGCAGACTCATGCAGTGGCTTAGGTTGATCTAGATGCTAATAGGAGACTTGTGGAAGGTATATTAAACATTTATGGTCGAGATATGCATGTTTTGATTGATGTTGGTTCTACAGTTTCTTTTGTTGCTGGCGCAATGGTTGATAAGTTGAAATTGAAAACTGTTAGAGCCAGTACATTGTTGATTCTGAACGCAACAGTGAGTGAGAAGGTTTATCCTAACCTGATCCGCAAGGAGTGTGTAGTCAAAATTAGAGAGAATGAACTCTTAATTGATCTAAGGGTAATGGAGTTCCTGGAGTATGATGCACTACTAGGGATGGATTGGTTATCACCATACCATGTCAGTATTAATCATTTTCATAAGAGGGTAATATTTCAGATCCTTAAACTTTCTGAAATTATAGTCTATAAATGCAATAATCCTTCACGACTTGCAGCTCGTTGAAGGGAAGCTACTCCTCGAAATTTAGAAGTTATAGAGGTAGTTGTTACATTTGGAAAGCCTGGTCAGAAACTTAAGATTAATGAGATACTCGTGGTTTGTTAATTTCTAAAAGTATTTCCATCTAACTCGCCTGGACTTCCACCGCCACGTATCATTAACTTTATCATTGATTTTATTCCTGGTACCAAACTTATATCTATTCCTCCGTACCGTTTGGCACCGAAGGAATTACGGGAGTTGCAGACTCAGTTTGATGAGTCGTTACAAAAGGGGTTTATCCATCCTAGTACATCAGCATAGGGAGCACCAATTCTTTTGTGAAGAAAAATGACGGAACCTATGTATGTGCATTGATTATAAACAGCTTAACCGGGTGACTATCAAGAACAAATACCTATTACCCAGAATCGATGATTTGTTTGATCAGTTTAAGGGTGTCAGACATTTCTCGAAGATTGATTTGAGGTTTGATTATCATCAATTGAGGATCAGGGATGAGAATATCTCGAAGATGGCTTTCAGTACTCATTATTGGCACTTCGAGTTTAGTGATGTCATTTGGGCTCACTAATGCTCTTGTTATGTTCATGGACTTAATGCATAGGGTGTTCAAACCCTATCTTGACCAGTTTATCATTGTGTTTATCGATGATATTTTGATCTATTCGAAGACACAGGAAGAGCATTCGCACCACCTCATAGTTACATTGCAGACTCAGAAGGATAATCGGCTATATGCTAAGTTTAGTAAGTGCGAATTCTAGTCTTCAGATGTCAAATTTCTTGGACATGTGGTTAATGTTGAGGGTATATATGTTGATCCAACGAAGGTTGAGGCAAACAAGGATTGGCCTACTCCTACCATAGTGTCAGAGGTTCGGAGTTTTTCGGGGTTAGCGGGTTATTACAGTGATTCGTTAATGGTTTCTCTGGTATTGCTCTGCCAATGACTCGGCTAATACAGAAAGATGCAACCTTTGTTTGGTGTGATGAGTGCAAGGCTGCCTTCAAAGATTTGAACGATAGTTTGACTATGACGCATGTTCTTACATTACCCAAATCGGGGAAGGAGTTAGTGATTTATACAGATGTTTCTCATTCAGGCTTGGGTTGTGTGCTGATGTAGGAAAGTAGGGTTGGAGCTTATACTTCAAGGCAACTCATGGTTCATGAAAAAGATTATCTAGTTAATTATCTTAAGCTAGCTGCACTTGTTTTTGCCTTGAAGATTTGGAGGCACTACTTGTACAATGAGAAATTTATAGTGTTTCAGATCATAAGAGTCTAAAATACTTGTTTACTCAGAGTGAATTGAATATGAGGCAGCATAGATGGCTTAATTCCTCAAGGATTATGATTTCACTCTAGAGTATTATCCAAACAAAGCAAATGTCGTTGTTGATGCCTTGAGTAGGAGAAGAACAGGCAGAGAGAATGTAGCTACTGCTAGAACTTCTCAATTTAGACTTCTTGAGGAAGCTTTCAGATGATGATGATTCTAGAAAGGCCAGCTGGCATATCATCAACTGAGAGAGCTAGTTTTAGAGCTACTAATATGTTCCTATGTGCTCCGATTCGGGCTAAACCCGAAATGATTCAACAGGTGATTGATTGTCAGAAAATTGATCAGGATTATATAACGCGTCAAAGGTTAGCGGCTAGTGTAGACTATCCTGATTGGTTGGTTTCTGATGATGGTGCGTTATGGTTCAGGGATAGATTATAGGTTCCGGCTCAGGATCAGTTGAGGCAGGAGTTGATGTGGGAATCTCATAAATCTATTTACTCTATTCATCCAGGTAATACTAAGATGTATCGCGATATGAGGTGTGTTTATTGGTGGCATAGGATGAAGACTTATATTGTTGAGTTTGTAAAGATATGTGAGATATGTCAGCAAGTTAAGGCTGAGCATAGAAAACATGGAGGGTTATTACATTCTCTGCCAATTCCTGAGTGGAATGAGAATATATATCGATGGATTTTATTTTCAGTCTACCTCTGAGTTAGCAAAAGCACGATGCAGTATGGGTTGTAGTTGATAGGTTGACAGAATCTGCGCATTTCTTACCAATTTCCATGTAAGATCCTCTTGACCGATTATGTAAGGTACACGTATGTGAGGTGTTGAGATTTCATGCAATTCTAGTGTCGATTACTTCGAATAGAGATCCGAGATTCACGTCTAGATTGTGGAGTGAATTACAGAGACAGTTGGGAAATGGTTTTAACCTCAGTACAGCATACATACGCAGACTGACGGACATATTGAGTGATTGATATTGGTGCTAAAGGATATGCTTCAAGTTTGTGTCTTAGAGTTTGGTGGTAATTGGTAGAAATATGTTCCTCTATGTGAGTTCTCTTATAATAATAGCTATTAAGCTAGCATTGGAATGGCTTCTTTTGAAGCTCTGTATGGTCGGCCTTGTCGTTCACCTGCATGTTCGGCAGAGGTTGGAGGTACAATTTTGTTAGGGCAGGAGTTAATCCAGGTCTACACAAAGAGAATTCAGCAGATTCGCTAGCATTTGACTACAGTACAGCTAAGACAAAAGAGATACGTCGATATACATCATAGGTTTTTGGAGTTTCAAAGGACGATTTTGTTCTATTGAAAGTCTAACCTATGAAATGATTGTATAGATTTAGGTTGCGAGATAAGCTAGCTTCAAGGTACATTGGGTCGTTCGGAGTACAAGAAATGATTGGTCATGTTGCTTACATGTTAGAATTACCTCCTCAGCTAGTTGGAGTTCATAATGTCTTCCACATGTCTATGCTTCACAAAACAGAGACTCAGTTCATTCCAAGGATTGATTGGAATAAATTCGATCTTCTGGAAGACTTATCTTACAACGAGCAATCGATTCTGATACCTGATCGTAAGATTCAGAGGCTAAGAACCAAAGAGATTCCTTTGGTTACAGTGAAATGGTAGTTTCACGGAGATGGGGAACTAACCTGGGAGTAGGAATCTTATATGAAGAAGAAGTTTCCATTTCTCTTCGAAACTACAGGTAATTTTACGTTTATTTTTATTTCAAGGACAAAATTGCTTTAAATTAGGGAGACTATAACGACTCATTATCTTAAGCTGATGATTAGTGCTAATCTAAATTCTAATTAATCCGAGTTAGATTCGTGGTTAAATCTGGTGTACCTCGATTAGCGTGTGAGTAGGTTTTAAGATAATTTGTGTTAGTTTGGAATGTTTAATGAATTTTATAGGTTGTAGTATAATAGACAACTTATATACAAGCCTATAATCAAAAAATATGTAAGTAAAAAATAAATAGCCGATACACCAAATGCGACGAATGGGTTGTGCAATTAATGTGCACACTCCAGAATACTCGTAGGAATGTCCGGTGAATTTATTGGCGAAAAAATACATGAAGTGTATATATATTTATATATATTTGATATATAAATATATAATTTTGAAAACTATAAGTTTGGTTTGAATTATATGGATCGTCGGATCGCCTCGAGATGAGTGTAAGTATTAATGGTGTCACCATGTGTGTCACTTTAGGAGTGTCATGTTAGCACATCAATTGTTTGATCAGCCTCGAGATAGCGCGATGCGTATCTCGAGAAAATTCATATATTTAAACTAAAACTTTCATGTTTATCATTACAATTCGATCGAAAGTGAGAGAGAGCAGTTGAGGGTTTAGTGCTTTGATCTTGAGGGAATCAATCAGGGAGTTGTTTCAACGTGAATTGAGGAGCTGAAAAAACTAGAAATCCAGAGATTATCATTGTGGTAAGTTTAGTTTTGATATTTTTGAAGTTTAATTCAATAGTGGATGATGATTACTCTGTGAATTGTTGTATTCGATCACTGGAAACGGATTATTACCTCACTAAAGGTCCTCTCCGATGTAGTTTGGGAGTGTTTGTTATTGTTGTTGTAATGATTTGTGAATGGAACAGTGGTTGTTGCCTTGTATACTGTCGAGACAGTACAGGGTGTAGCGCGCTCCACTTCGCAGAGGAGCGCGCTTCCTTCATCAGTTGAGATGAAGATGAAGTGCACTCCACCATGTGAGGGAGCACGCTCCCACCTCAGAAAGCAGTAACTTTACTATAAATTAATTAGAATTTCCTGGGTTTTAAGGGTTGAACTAGGGGTTCTAAATATAGGGTATTAGACCTTATTGATCATAAATGGTTTGTGATAGATGTCGGATCCCCAGGAAAGAGTGAACGACCTGAAAAGTTAGGGGATTTGGATATGAAAAAACATAAATCGAGGTAAATAAAGATTCGCTTATTTATCAATGTTACCTGGTTATTTTAGTATATGTAGTTCATGTAGTTTATGGACTGAATGGGGGGACTATGTACACTATAATGTTTTCAATAAATGGAAAGACCTACGAGAGTAACTCCTAATTTTGAGAATAGGTTTATAGGATATGGGTTATCTTCTCGGCCTATATATAACTCATGCTCAATTCGATAGGTTGTGTGGATTACATACTCACTAGAGGGTTTCGGATAGAACCATTGGAATTTAATGGATTTACTAGACAGCACATCGATCAATGTGTTGGTCTAGCAATCGCATTAATGGTGTCGGTGGATAATCGACTCTAATTTTACAAATAGAATGGGAATCACAGTGTAATAGTCATTGATATACGGACTTGCTTCTGTTATTTATTGAATTATATGTTTTCCATATTTCCGTTAGTTAACATTGGTGCATATTGTTATTGCATAATATTCTTGATTATTATATGGAATGTTGATGGCTTTGTGAATCCTTACTTACTGAGCAAGTTGAAACGCTCACCCCCAAATTTAACATTTCAGGTTCGCAGCCTAACGTTTTAGCGAAGGGCAAAGAGAAGATTTAGGAGTCTTATAATCTTCTCTACGATGTAATGAGCCTTCTTGTATATACATACATCATTTAACCTATTTTATTGTATATAAACAAGGATGAGAGGTTTATAAATGAGGTTTTAGGTTTTGATAACTATCGAAAAAGTTTTAATTTTCCGTTGCATATATTTTGTATTGTTTATTCGATATCGATATACGGGTTGAATTTATCAAGTGCAGACGAAGAGGCTGTTGGCTCTAATTAAGTCTGATTGGGTTACCGGGGCTTAATGTCAGGACACGTCTCACTAAGTCCTGACCTAGCCTAATTACTCTAATTAGGCACCTAAACATATAATTAACTATATGCCTCAAAATACTTTTCATTTTAATTTTGAATAAAACTCCAAAACTAAATTTATAACCTCAATCAAACTCAATTCAAGATTCGTTTAATTGGAGCAAATATCCGTAATTTGTCAAAATTTCGGCAGCACCTCCACGAAAAGCGGTCGGCCAAAAAATTCACCTAATAAGATTCACAATTCACAATATATATCAAATTAAATTATTTAAACAAACTTAAAGTCTCTGATACCTTATTTAGAACTTTACAAACCCAAAATAAACTAACACTGAACCACTATGGTCTCAAAAGTACTTCGAGCCATTTCATAACGATCTTATCTCCTAACTCAGGTATTTCACGCCCTACACTCACCCCGAAGTCCAAAGCAGTACATAAAAATGATTTACAACATGGAAATTAATTTTTTAATCTTGAAAAGCACTCACCAAGATCTTCAAATTTTAACCATTCTTCATTGTCTTCAATGAGAATCTAACATCATCAAAAACAACTCGAAGATTTCAAGTAAGTAAACTCCTACACTGCTTTCTGTACTCCTACAAATGTTAGTCTAAATACATGGAGACATGTAATTGCATTTCCAAGTAACAAGAAATTTATATAACAAATGGATTTCTCATTTCATGTTCTAAGCTCGTAACAAACAAGCCCACTCACGATGAACCTAGAACAGGCTTATGAGTTCAATGCATGCTACCCCGGAGTCGACATTACCTACTTTAGACGTCTGTAATACGTCTAGTCTGGAGTGGAGCACCTCACTTTTACGACCAAAGCAGATGCAACTCTATCCAAATATCATGTATGCATGACCATGAATGATACGAAATGCAATGCAGACTAATCACAAATGCAGGTACAAAGATAATTCCATAAATAGTAAAAATCACATTAGGGTTTACTTACCACCAAATCAACTCAAAGTTGGTTACGAAGCCTCACACAACATTCCCGACTTTCATGTATTCCAACAAGTCCTATTAAATCACAAATTCACATTTTAAGAGTTTCAACTCTATTTGATCATCAATCAATATCATTCATTTTATTAAATAATTAATTTGGTTCATTTGTTTTGATTATTTTCACGACTATTTTTCACCAACTTAAAAGTTGTATCAAAGTCCAAGCTTCAGTACTACTCAAAGTAGGATATATAGGGATTTCAAAGAGTCCAACCTTAGTTCATTTGGATAACGAATACCCATTTAAATCATTACACAAAGTTGCTAAATCGCAACTGTCATAATTGGACAATTTTGGACAATATCAACATGCTATGTTCTACCTTGTTTTCATTGATCAAACAAATACCAATGGCCACAATCTTCATTGATCATCAAAGAACCTCATTTGATATTTCAAATCGACACCCCAACTTTCATACTCGAAACAGTTTTTATACTTGGTCAAATTTCAGCTAGTCTAAAACAAGGTTTTATCCCATGTTCTTGGCGTCGAAAACCCCTCCAAAACTCCTCTGAAATAAAATCTGAATCTAATGGAGCTAGATTGACATACTAACATTAAAACCCATTGAACATTTCATCGAAAAACACTCGTTTGATTGTTTGGAATCGTTACCCAAGTTGGTCCAAAAATTAGACTGCACTACTAGTTTTTACAAAACTAGTTTTTATGCGATCAATTCGATTATAATGGACCCACGAAACTTCCGCCAAACCTCATGCTGATCCTCATGGACTTAGTTTAACATACAAACATTAGATTTCACAGAAAATACTGACCAAAAACTATCGTTTGATCGCTCAATATGGATCCCCAACTCGGTTCAACATAAAGACCGTAGAACATGAAAACATGAACTGCTAAAACAAATTTAAACTCAAACTCATTTAAATTAGTCTCATTATGTCCCAATACCAATCAAAACACTGAAACATATCCAAACACAATGATTTTGATCAAAACCCTTTGATTTCTTCTTCAATTTCATCAATCAGTAAAACACAAACAACAACACCGATACCAAAACCAAACACGACAGTTCCTTATCCCCTTGGCTCCTCAACTCTTTTTCCCTCTCAACCGACACATCAACAACACAGTCACAGTTTCATCGTCAACCTCATCTCTCTAATCACCGAAACCCACTGATTTAAATAACAAATAAAAACTCATCTCAATACAGTAATTCGATCCCATGCCTCACTGCCCACCGTGTTCATCTTCTTCTTCGTTGTTTCCTTCTTTATCTCTCCTAATTTCACCACCCACTGCTCACTTTCACTGATCAAGATAGAAAGGGAAAGAGACCGAGCCGAAGAGAGCAACAGAGTAGAGCACCATAAGGAGAAGAGGGAACAATGAGAGTGTGAGAGAGGCACTC
The DNA here is from genome assembly GCA_039657325.1 of Stephania cephalantha. NCBI lineage: Eukaryota > Viridiplantae > Streptophyta > Magnoliopsida > Ranunculales > Menispermaceae > Stephania > Stephania cephalantha. Next base: position 20,248,710 of record CM077574.1, on the reverse strand, counting down.
ATGGCTTGAGGGAGAGCACGTGTGTGAGTTGTGGAAGGATGAAGACGATTGACAGGGAGGGAGACAGCTAGAGAGAGCTGTGACAAGTTGGGGAGGTTGGGCCAAGACGAAGAACAAGGGCAGAGTGACGAAGATGATGAAGATGGAGATGATTTTCTCGAATGAGGGCAGAGGGAAATCGATGGAGATAGAAGATCGAAATAGGGATTCCAAAACTCCTTGTTTCGTTCACATTGAATTATTAGTTTTGGGGTACAAATTACCATTTTGCCCTTCCTATATTATCCATTCCTTTGTAATCCAACTGCCCTCCAAGGTCATTGCACACTTATTTTTTTTCTTCATGTTTATCTCTTTATTCACCCTCAATTTAAACCCCGAAAAAATACCTCAATTTCTTCAAAAATTGAAAAAATTCCTAACGCGCTCTGATACTCGCGAACATCGCGTCTATACCTCAAGTTAACCCTATTTCGCCTTGAATATAGTATAATAAGTCCACTAGGCACGCAACAAACATAAATAATATTTTTACTTGTGATATTCGGTCTGTAACACGTGTGTCCCACCTCGGATACTTTAATCTTAATTTAAATCCAAAAATATTTAATTAATCGTTTGATCAAGTTTATGAAATTCTCGAATTTTACAATTCTTCTCAACTAATTAAAAATTTGTCCTCGAAATTTAAACTTACAAGTTACTGAACCAAAAGAGATATGAGAATATGATCCTTCATATACAACTCTTTTTAATCATAACCTGTAAAAATCATTTCCAATGTGAAACCGTTAAGTGGACCTAATCACTTTCGTTGTAATCAATAACTCAATGGTAGAGATCATAAACATTTCAACTTTTCATTTCCAAATTTTTGGTTTAATGAAAAGTGATCTATGTTACTTTACCAATCCTGACAATTTGTGAATTTCTAACGAGTTAAACGGACAACTTTATGGAATACCTACTAAACTTTGTTGTACTTCACATTTTTTATCTTAAGTCCGATTCAAGATTCAACACTTAGCAAGATCTAGCATATCTTGCTTTTCATAACACAGTTTTTCATTCTTAACTGAAAACAATTCCACAAATTGTTGATAATTCTTTCTCTATTCACCAAACTCTGGTATAACCATTCCAGTTTACTTTCTCATTATCGGTCATCTTTTCATCAGAATTATCAATCGATCAATTTTTAGACTATCACCAATCTAAATATTTATATAGTAATACAAATAATATTTGAGCACGACATTAGAAACAAAGTAGAGTTGCATTTTTATCTGATCCATCACCATTTCCAGCGTTTCTCAACAAAAACCTAGAATTATATAAGTCATCTCATGACTACAGATCTCTAATTACATCTGTCATCCCATGACAAGAGATCTCAAATTACAATCCGATCGGAAAATGAAACCTGACACATCATGCAACTCTTACTCATTCTCCAAATATCTACTCACAATATTATTTAGATTGTGGAGTAGAAAGCAATTACCAATTCTAATTCATCAGCCAATTCACTTAACTTTTCCTTTGACTAGTTATAAAAATTAACGACTATTCTAACTTCGTCAAATCACTCTCTATTCATGAGTTCACCAAGAACCTCATTTCATTCATTTAACTGCCAATCTCTTTCAGATTGGCTTGATAACTTCTCCGATTTTCACTATTTCTCCAATTTATAAAATTTCCCATCATCTCGATCATTATTATTCACCAAACTTCTCTCACTACCTGAACAGAGACAGTTTCCTTAACTTGAGTAGACATACGTTTCTAAACAGAGATATCAACATATTTGATGATTATACTCTTATAGTATAGTTTTTAACTTGTATCGCATACAAGTTTTGAATATGTTATCTCTTTTCATATTATTTGCATCTTCACCATCATACATGTATCTTACATCAATTTCAATTTACAATAACTAGTGTTTTAAATTTTACCACGGACTAATCACGTGGTGTAGCACTACATTTGAACCAATATGCAACATATTCGCTGATATCAATTTTTTTTTACAAAATTAACCGATTTCATTAATAGCTCTCAACTTACATCAAACTTTAAATACACATCGGATCCATTACCCGATATTTGGGATTCTCATGACATTTTTCGAGCTTTGCCATTCAGTGGGCAACCTCGTTCACTTGTCTACTAGCATAGTGAACCTTCCACTATGGAAATTCACGTAACACACTTGCAGTCCCTTATTAATTGATCCAATTCACTTTCGTCCGTGGTTGGATTATTCACACCTCTCGACACCACTTGGGCATCGGTCTCAAATAGCACTTGAGCTTCTCTTCTCTCTTTCACCCATTTTAGGGCTTCCCCTGCCGCCTCAGCTTCTTTGGAATCAGCTCCTTCATTCAGAACTTGAGTGAATCCCTGAATAAACTCTCTGTCTTCGTTTCTCAGAACAGTACCCACTCCAATCTGATGAGTGTCTCTTTGTCTAATTGGACGATGTGTTTGTACATCCGGTTGAGCTTGTTGAGGTAGTTGGTCTTGCGATGAATCACGTCGAGTAGATTGTTGCGTTTCCTCCGGTTCTTGACTCGACTCACCTCTCGCTCTTGATGATACCAAAAATAGGAGGTGGAACCATCCCGAAATACGAAGCTTCTGCATGGGGTGGGGGAATGGAACATGAGGTCATGCGACATGGTCAACAAGTTCATGAATGAAGTGGTCTCCACTATACGCCATATTGTAATTATATGGAGTAGGAGTATATGGACTAGGCATGTATGGAGGCGATGATGGATACGTTTGATGATGAGGCATTCCATGGTCCAGAGATATGAAGACGAAGGCCCAAAAAGTGCGTAAGGATCAAAATGGTAAGTGAGGAAGATTCACGCTCATGCGGCCGGGTACAAACATTCGAGGTTCCGTCAGTGCTGGAAGATGCAGGAATGTACCCATGAGAAGAATGACTACTCTCGCCAACATTCTCATTCTACTCACTCTCGAACGAGATGAACGTGCTTGGAGGAGAACGTCTGCTTACTCTCCGCAAGAATCTCGAGTCCGAGTAGATGGACGCAGGGACGAGACGCGTCGGTGCGTTCCCGACAAGCTCTCGGTCGTGTTCGTTCTTCTTCTCACATCTATGTTTGGTTCGCCCTTCAGTCGTCTTCTTCATCTTCTTGTTCATTATCCTCATCTATGTCTTGTTGGACGTCAATTCCGTCATGCGAAAGATTAGACCTTTGTCTTTCATCTTCGTCCAAAATTTTAATCTCTTCATCAAGTAATGCAAGACCTTGCTCGTACCCATCCTCAATGAACACACGCCAAATCGATGCACCAAGTTACGCTTTGATATACAAAAATAAGAGCTCAAATCACGCAATATAAAATATTAAATGTTCGAGGAAAAGTAAGAGTTAGAAGATTACCGAGTAGTCACGTAACGCCCTTCGTGTCCTATGAATCTCCTAAAATAGCACTTGAGCTTCTCTTCTCTCTTTTTAGGGCTTTTAGGGCTTCCCTGCCGCCTCACCTATTACGCAGAGCGCCGCAGGTTCCTGTCTCATTTCCACAAGCACAAGAATCTGAGGCGTAAGCGCCGGTAACCTCTGCGTGCCCTGCAAGCGTATCCGCGACAGCTTCTTTGGAATCAGCTCCTTCATTCAGAACTTGAGTGAATCCCTGAATAAACTCTCTGTCTTCGTTTCTCAGAACAGTACCCACTCCAATCTGATGAGTGTCAGTCTTCAACGTTACATATAAGCCACCCAGATGGCGGAGCGTTCTAGGTGAGTCTCGATTCGCTTTCTTTCCTTGTTGATCTCTCTGGCGTTGTTGGATTCCTCATTCCCTTCCATGATTGCAGTAGGTTCAGTCCTTGAGCGAATTCTAAGGAAATTGGCTTGTTGTCTTTGTTCCATACTTTGGCATTTCTGAAATTCCAGATCCCCCACATTTGAGCATAGAGTCGCCCAATTTAAAGTGAGTCATATGATTTCCAGAGGTCGAAGAACCAATTTTTGAGGTTAAAAGGTCTTTCCAGCGTCGGAGCTTTCATTTTGTCTGACCACCATCTTTTTGTCGCAGGACATTCCACCATTAAATGAGATATGGATTCAAGGCTTCTTTCACAGCATGCACATAGAGTGTCGATCTGAAGTCCCCTCTCGTTTAATCTGGCCCTTGTATGTAAGCATCCTCGAGTCATACGCCAAACAAAATGCTTGATTTTTTTTCGGTATTCTTAGATCCCAGAGTTTATTCCATTCCCCAGCTGATTTGTGAACATTGATGGTGAAGAGTTGTTCCTTATACCCCGATTTCACCTGATAGTTTCCATCCTTTGAGAAATGCTTGATGAATTTATTCTCTCCTGTTAAGCTGAGTGGAATTTGTTTGATGAGGTTTGCAACTCTAGCGTTGAACAGGTCTTCAATCTATTCGGTGTCCCATTCCCATCTATTAGGTATAAGTAGATCTTCAACTTGTAGAGTCTCCATTCCCTGAATCACTTCAGTGGTCACTTTTGCATTTTGATCATCCTTAAGTCATGAATCTCTCCACAAATTAATACCTTGACCATTGCCAATTCTCCACCTTTATCCTCTCTCTAGATTGCTTCTTGATGTTATGATTCCCCTCCAAATGTAACTTGGGTTATGCCCCACCTTAGCCTCCATGAAGTTACTTCTCGGATAGTATTTAGCTTTCTATATTCTAGAAACCAGCGCATTAGGGTTACTTAGAACACGCCACCCTTTTTTAGCCAACATAGCAAAGTTAAAATAGTGAAAATCTTTGGAATCTATTCCCCCATCTTACTTCCTAACTCACAATCTTTCCCAGCTCATCTAATTTAGGCCTTACTTCTCAGCTCTGTTCGAACCCCACCAGAATGAGTTCATCATCTTCTGTAAAGCATCACATATGGACATGGGAATCAGAAAAGTGCCCACACAGTATGTGGATAGGGTTTGTCCTACAGACTTTAGGAGCACCTCCTTCCCACCCTTTAAAAAATATCGATGATTCCATGAGGATGATTTCTTCCAGTCTTTCCTCCAGGTAGGCAAATATCTCACATTTATTTTTGCCTATCAAAGATGGGAGACCTAAGTATTTGATATTCTCAATATCTGAGTAGACCCCAATTGTGTTTTTGATGTGTGTTTCTAGTTCCATGAAAATATTCAAAAAGAAGTACATAGTAAATTTCTGTAAGTTTACTACTTGTCCTGAGGCTCTCTCATATTTATCTAACAATTCCTTCATAGGTAGTGCCTTTTCTGTAGTAGCCCTGAAAAAGAAGAAATTGTCATCTGTGAAGAGAAGGTGAGTGATCGTTTGGGCTCCTCTTATAACCCTGCACCCGTTAAGCTGTTTGTTCTCCTCAGCTTTAGTAAGTAATGCAGATAGGCCCTCAACACATAAGATAAATAAGTAGGGGGATAGAGGGCATCCTTGCCTTATTCCTCTATGTGGAAGTATGGGACTAACTAGTTCATCATTCAACAGGACTTTGAATTGTACAGACCTGACCAAGTGCATAATCATTTTTACCCAATTTACATCAAAACCCAGCTTCAGTAGGATTCCCTCCAAGAAGAACCAGTCCACCCTGTCATAGGCTTTGCTAATGTCCACTTTCAAAGCTACATTACCCCTTTTGCCTTTAGTGTTACATTTCATCGCATGTAACGTCTCAAAAGCTACCAGTACATTTCCACTATAGACCTTCCAAGAACAAAATCTAATTGAAATTCTGCGATGATGCTTTGGAGATGGGTCTTTATCCTATTTGCCATAACCTTTGCCATGAGTTTATAAATCACATTACACAAAGATATAGGTCTAAAGTCTTTCATTTGGTATGGGTTCTCGATATTTCTAATTAACACTATGATAGTTTCGTTCAGATCTGGTGGGAAATTCAGCTGTGTTAGCCAATCGATACATTGTTGGCTTACCTCATTACCTATTTTTCCCCAAAATTTTTAGTAGAAAGTAGGATTAAAGCCATCTGGTCCTTGACTCTTGTCTCCATGCATTTGCTTTAAAGCTTCTGTGAATTCATCTATGTGATATGGGCTCGTCAAAGCCTGGTTCATATCTTTTGTAACTTTCCTTTATATTGCATTTAGGACTTCATGAGGATCAACATTGGAAGGAGTGAATAAATTATTGAAATAATTAGCTGCAATTTGGGACATTTCGTCAGGGACATCAGTCTTTGTACCTGCATCATTCAACAAACTCGTTATGTGGTTCTGCTTCTTCCTAGAGTTGGTTGTTGAATGGAAGTATTTTGTGTTGGCATCTCCATCTCTCAACCAATGAGCTTTTGATCTCTACTTCCAGTAGACCTCCTCCTTAAGGAGCACATCCCCAAGATTGTTTCTTTCAGCCAGTGTCTCTTCTGCATTATCAGAGTTCTCGGTCACCATAAGCTCCTCTAACCTCTTCTTACTCTCCCTTATATTTACTTTGAATTGCCGCGTAACATCCCTTCCCTAGTTATCAAGAGTAATTGCACATGTCGTTAGTCTCTCCAATAGAGGTAGGTTTGAGTTAGTGTTCCACACTTGGTCAAACACTATTACTAATTGTTCTTCATTACACCAGGCATTCTCAAAACGAAATCTGTGCTTATGTCTTTTCTTCATTTCAATTAATAATCCTAGGGTCAGATCACAACGAGAACTTACTCCACCAATATAATATAGTGATGATTCAGAAGGGGAGGGAGTTGACAAGAATCCACAAGTTACTTATAATGAGGATAATTTAGTTAATGCTAAAGTTCTTGCTAAAATGAAAAGTAATATTAGGAAGAATAGAAAAGTAATCCTGGAGAGGGGATTCAATGTAAAGAATGAATTAAATTATGGACCGAAGATTTTAAATAAAATAATGTAAAGGAAATTGGGATTGTTGACTAGGGATTATAATCATGATGATTATGAGGATATTCCTAGGGAGATGAGTTGAAAAATTTTGGTTCGATAATTTTATGCTGATGGGCATAGAAGTGAGAATAAAAATTTATCCATGGCTAGAAGAAGACTAGTGGTTTATTCTCCTGAAAAGAATAAACCGACATTTCAAATTGCCGAAATTTTATAAAAGAGAAAATAATGATTACCCAAATCCAATATATGGATTTAAGCATTGGTTTTCCCACGAGATAATTAGGAGTAGATTATCCAAGGGGATGGATTTACTTTGGATAAGTATGGGTATCCCAAGCACATTCAAACAAAGAATTTTAAGAAAATCACAAAAACGTGGAATTATTTTATCAAAGCAAGCATGCAGTCGAGCTTTCAATATTATGAAGTTGTGAATTATAAGGCGACTTTATTGATTCATATGTTAGGGCATGTGCCTTAGGTCAATCTACAAACATTGTTTATCATATAGTTTTAGTTAATAAAATAGATGTTTTATTTGATGTTTTATTATAAGTGATTGCATGTTTACCTTATAGTAAGATCCATGGGTATTTGTTGAAATATCATAAATGTCCCTAGTCGGTCATTATACTGGGAACTATAATGAATTAAGACTAGTGTGAATATTCATTGATGGTCATATGATGATCGTGCGTATAAGGATACGAATCAAGATCATGAGTACTTATTATGGAATAAGATACTGGACCGACCCGCTACGAGAACACCACATGGATTAAGTCATAGGTGTTACTCATGATATGTATATCATTTAGTCCTTCGACTTGTGATTACCATAGAGTTCAATATTAGGAGCATGATAATTTAAAACAATCAAATGTTGTCTTTAACCGGACAATTATAAAGACTGTGATTGGTTACCGTGTGAATAATATGTGAATGTGTGTAAACAAGATAGAATTTGTCACTCTCGTATAAAGAGATATATTAGTGGATCACTCGATAAGATAAACTGATAATGTCCAAGTCCATGTGAATTGATATGATCAATGTCACTTGGATGTTTTTCAGTTTACCTAAAGATCGAGACTTGTAAGATTGAACATTAAGGGTGACTTTCCATGTCTTATGTTTAATCAAAGGATATCGCACGACAAAATGATATGATATACATTATTAATTGGGTTGTATCGATGTTGATATTCATGCTACTTGAGTAGTCATAATGTCTTGCTAGAGACCGCTTATGACTTGTGTACCATAATGATTTTTGGTTAACTGACAACGTTGCATGAGCCTATTGGGTCGCACACAAAGAATGACTTTGCACAATTTCAATTGGTCCAGAATAATGAATTTTATATGATAAAATTCATGACATAAAAGTCTTTACGATTTGTTATATGATAACTTATTAATAGGGGCGTATGTGTAATTTTTTTAAACTGTGTAAATACAATAGTCGTATTACGAATACGATTTTAAGTGGGGCTTATCTACACATATAAATAAATGGTGGATCCCTAAAAAATGAAATAAGATTTTGTTTTACAATTTTTCGAGTTCTTTGGATTTAGGGATAGAAAGAAAAATCATTTCTCAATCTCTCTTGGGGCTAGCACTTCAAATTATGGTCACCGTTCGTGTGTGGATTTCTGATAGATGACGCACACTTGAACGTCTTGAAAATCGAACAATCAAAAGGAAATCACGGAATAAGGTATTATTTACTTTCGTAGATTTAGTTTAATAGAACTTATTTTCGATCCTGTTGGGGTTTTTCAAATTTTGTTTTAATTTTCCGCTACGTATGAACCCCCAACATCATATTGTTCAAGGGTTAGGTTATATTGAAGTTGACAAGGTCAATTATGATTCTTTCAGAAATGCCATGTGTGACGGCCACATTCTAAACAGGGTACCGCTCGGCCTAATCCCGTAATCAAGCCTTAATCATAACCACATAAGACTTAATTACGTATTAGACAGTCTTTCGTCCCTATATTTCTCAAAACACATGTTCATATATTATTAAATTTCAGAGTTAATTAAAATTCCTTTATCGTTTTCATGATATTACATATTATCATGTATTTTAAAAATTATGCGAAAGCTTTCATTATCCAAAATCCTAAATGCGGGAAACCAAGAAAATACAGCATCACATGCATTTATATATATGGAACTATTCACTAAACTTAATGTACAACTCAAAGTGTATAGTAAATACATAAACATTAATAATACAACAACAGTCAAGTCATACAAAATGAGATAGGAGAGTCGCCGAATGCTCAAAGAAAGTCGTCGATCTTCTCTTTCTCCGGCTTGTTGCTGCTCAACGGACCTACACTCACCGTCACAAACTAGACGGTGAATATAGTAATATTTAAGTAATAACAGGAGAATTTTATGCCACATTTTCAAAATATAAGAATGGTATTTAAAAGCATAAAGTAGCGAAAGAATTGCTGAATCAAGTAATGCAAGTAAATACCACATGTAAAAATGTATAGACTGGCACATACTAAGTCGAGATGATCTACGTTCGGTCGGCGGTGAGAACTATTACCTAACCTTTCACACTATTATATGATGCGCTCAACATATCTCACATAAATAGCGGAGCTGCGCTCTAAGCTTATACAACATCAATCTCATTCTTGTCGATCACCCGAGTCTCATAACTGGTGTATCGCGCAAGTGTAGTGGCTAGTGCAGGAACCCCGCTAGACTCATGTCCCCATAAACCGCGCATCTCTCGTGCAATGACACTAGATAATCCCCTACTTTAGTTTTCAAAGACAAATAATGACAAATCTCTAGGATTCCAAGACTAGATAGGCTACAAAACCCAAAGGAATATAATACAAGTTTAATCCAATCCAACTTATTCCAATAGCATGTTTTTCATCAATTATCTATCAAAAATGACATCAAAAATAGAAATCAGAATCAATGAAACATATCACAAGGCATCATGTCACAATATTCAATTATAAATAGAAACAAGAACAACATGATGTGAGATTACAAGTAGCAATGTCTACAAATAGACCATAAACCAATAATAGTGAATGAAATGAATGAAATGAAATATAGAATTCTCACGGCTTTACTTACAATTTACACGCTTGTCTTAGCCTATCTGACATTTCGACACTCCGAAATGCGTTCCTAAACTCCCGAGATCTCCCCTTAGTTCCCTAAAGTTGTTTGATAGGTTTTAGTGTGAGCTTGAACTCATTTATAGTGTTTAAACCATGTTTGGACATTGCTGATTTTTGTACTAATAGAAGTAAATTAGTGTGCTATTTTATGGTGTGGAGAAGTTACCTCACTTGATGCGACACATAGGCCTTGTTTTAGCCTATGAGTTTGTGCGACACATAGGCCTTGTTTTTGCCTTAGGGACCCTCATACACATTACAAGAGGTCTGTAACACCATACCCAACGTAAAACAGCAACCACAACATCAAATTCATGAATTCACAAAGTTTATGGTGTGGAGAAGTTACCTCACTTGATGAACTCCTTCTTCCTCACCAAAGCTTCAATGAATTCTCTCATCTTCTCACCAAATCACTCCAGAAACTCTCTCCTTCTTCTCTTCTTTCCTTGCCAAATCGATTTGATGAAGATAAGAAACCAAAAACATTGACTTATATGTTGCATTTGACCATGTTGATATGTTTGAACCTAATCCATTGATTCATGTGTGCACACGTATCTCGAGGGTCAACTCATGGACCACCTTCTCCCACTTGTCCCTTAAGTCACCATTGAGTGACTCAATAAGTTGACACCTTGTCTCTTGACGAGTTAATGCGTGTCTCGATGCACATCTAATGCCTATTGTTTTATTTCACAACTTTAGGCACATTAATGTTCATATTTGAATGTGACCACATTAGCCACTTATAAAACCAACATAAATTCACATTTACCTCAAATTAATTAAGCTTACATCATAAGTCGCTACCTCGGTCCTACGTCGACACGCGACTCGAGGTACATCCTCGCTCGTCTCGATACCTATGTACCCGTATAAAATTGACTTAATAGTCTACACATATATAATACATTAGGTATACATCACAACAAATATAAAATATACATCGGCCCTTGCCTCGGTAAATGGACATATCACGGTGTGGGTCCCATAGTACGGGTCGTTGATCATGTTTAAGGAATTAAACGCGGTTAGCGATTTTGGGCCGTTACAATTCTTCCCAACTAATGAAAATTTCATCATCGAGATTCGAAATTCGAACTAGGAGTTATACCTCACTCGAATAGGTACGGAAACCTATCTCGCATATAGTCCTCCCTTTCCCAAGTGAGTTATGTATCATCGTGAAACTGCCACTTGACAAGTATTTTTGGGATAGACTTGCCTCTCAAGTTCTATACCAATCGATCCGAAATCGGCACAGGCTACTCCTCATATGAAATATCCTCACTCAGATCTACCTGACTCCAATCTATAGTCAGACGATCACCTCGCTCTTTACTCAACTAATCGAAGCATGGATATATGAAAGACTGGATGAACTCCTCACATCTGTAGAGGTAACTCAAGCTCATATGCAACCTTCTCGACCCGTTTCTTAATCCTGAAAAGTCCGATGAATCTCGGTGCAAGTTTACCTTTTACTCCAAATCTCTGAAGACTCTTCCGAGGGGAAATCTTTAAATATACAAAGGATCATTCGGTGTATATGAGATCACCGTGATATCTGTCCGCATATTTCCGTTTTCTGTCATGGGCTCCCTTGAGTTTCTGATGAATCAGTCGTACCTTCTCCGTGTGATCAACAACAATCTCAGGCCCCACAGTCTCCCGGTCCTCTGGCTCAGCCCAACAAGATGGCAAGCGACATGGTCTACCATATAAAGCCTCAAAAGGCGCAATCTCAATACTAGCCTGATAACTGTTGTTATATGCAAACTCATACAATGGTAGGTGTTCCTCCCATGATCCTCCAAACTCTAAAACACAAGCCCGCAACATATCCTCGAGAACCTAAATCAATCTCTCAGTCTACCCGTCAATCTGAGGATGAAAAGTCGTATTAAACTGTAGGCGCGTACCATACTGCTCCTGCATACTCCGCCACATCCCGGACGTATACATAGCATCTCGATTTGACGTAATAGTTACAAGTACCCCATGCAGTCTAATAATCTTTCGCTCGAACAGTATACTCAACTGATCAAACATATAATGTGCGACCACTGGTAGAAAATGAGCAGACTTCGTCAGTCTATCAACCATAACCCAGATGGAATCATGTCTCCGGGCGGTTCTCGGCAATCCTCTCACAAAATCTATTACAATGTCTTCTCACTTCCATCGTGGAATGGGAAGAGGCTGTAGCAATCCTCCAGGTCTGCGATGTTCGGCTTTCACTTGCTGACAAATCTCACAGTTCCTGATAAATTTCGACACATCCGCCTTCATCCCAAGCCACCAAAAATGTCTCTTCATGTCGTGGTACATCTTGGTTCTGCTCGGATGAATGATGAATCGAGAATGGTGTGACTCCTGAAGAATCTTCTTTCGTAGTTCTGGTAACAACGGTATCCACAGTCTGCCCCTGAATCGCAAACACTGGTCATACGTCTCCGTCCAATCAACACAGTTTGCACTCTGCGCTAACTCACTAAACCTCGAGTACAACCTGTCGGTCCTCTAACCCTTTGACACTCTCTGTGTTGACACGGTCTGTATTCTCATCTGAGCGCAAATCTCAACATGAGTTTCGGTAGAAACCTTCGCATCTCCAACAGGTATCCTACTCTGTGCATCAGCAACTACGTTCGCTTTTCCCGGATGGTATTCCAAGGAAAAGTCGCAATCCTTTAAGAACTCTAACCATCTGTGTTGTCTCATATTCAGATCCTTTTGTGTGAAAAGATACTTCAGACTCTTATGATCAATAAAAAGTGTAAATTTCTCTCCATACAGGTAATGTCTCCATATCTTCAATGCGAACACTACTCCTGCCAGCTCTAAGTCGTGCGTCGAATAGTTTTTCTCATGTACCTTCAACTGTCTAGATGCATAAACTACTATACCAACACCCTGCATCAACACGAATCCCAAACCTCTATGAGAAGCATCAGTATACACTGAAAATCTCTGTCCAACCTCCGGTAATATCAGTCCTGGCGCAGTAGTCAATAATCTCTTCAACTGAGTGAACGCCTCCTCACATTCCTCAGTCCACTCAAATCTAACATCTTTTTAGGTCAATCTGCTAATTGGTGAAGCGATTTTTGAGAAATCCTTCACAAATCGACGATAATACCCCGTCAAACCCAGAAAACTCCTGATCTCAGTCACTGAAGTCGGTGCTTTGGCCAATCCATAATTGCATGAATCTTGGTTGGATCCATTGATATCCCTGTTGCTCCGACAACATGCCTCATAAATTTGACATTTGACAACCAAAATTCACATTTACTGAATTTGGCGTACAGTCGATGCTCCCTCAAAGTATGCAACGTCTCTTTGAGGTGCTGCTCGTGATCCTCCTTCATCTTCGAGTATATTAATATATCATCGATGAAGACTATCACGAATTGGTCAAGAAACGGTCTGAAAACGCGATGCATCATATCCATAAACATTGCTGGAGCATTGGTCAGCCCAAATGGCATGACCGTGAACTGAAAATGTTCATATCTCGTGCTGAAAGCTGTAATGGACCTATCCTCATCCCTGACCCTAAGCTGATGATACCCTGATCGCACGTCTATCTTGGAGAAAAATTGTGCTCCTCTCAGCTGATCAAATAAATCATCTATCATCGGGAGTAGATATTTGTTCATAATCGTGACTTTGTTCAACTGTCGGTAGTCGATATAAAGTCTCAATGTACCATCCTTATTCTTCACAAAAAGGACGGGTGCTCCCCATGACGACATAGAAGGTGTAATAAAACCTTTATGTTCCAAATCTTGAAGCTAAGTCTTCGATTCCTCTAGCTCTCGTGGTGCCATCCCGTATGGTGGTATTGAAATTGGTTTAGTACCCGGTACCAACTCAATAATAAAATCAATCTCTCGCGGCGGCGGTAAACCAGGCAAATCCTCTGAAAACACATCAGGAAACTCTCTCACCATCGATATGTCCTCCAGCCTAGGTCCCCGACTTTCTGGTATAGTTTATAGCGAGATCAACGTCACCATCTCCTCACTAGTCACAGGTCGACCTCTCTTACCTACTGTCCTCGCTGAACTACCTATATAGGTAAACGTCGGACGCCTTGGGATATCAAATATCACTGTCTTACTAAAACAGTCGATATGAGCATGATATGCAGCTAACCAGTCCATCCCTAAAATTGCTTCGAACTCCAAAAATTCGAGGACTCTAAAGTCGGTAGGTAGCTCTACCCCAGCTATCTCGACCAGACATCCCTCAATAACACTATTAAGGTAAACATATCCCTGGTTGCAGTACTCATAGTCAAATGTGTGTTAAGCCTAATAGCTTTCAACCCTAGGATGTCTACCACGCGATCAACAATGAAAGATACGGTAGATCCAAAATCAAATAATGCATATGCATCTCTACCGCAAATAGAAATCATACCCTCAATAAGACCTCGTGTGGCGTCGGCGTCTGGCTGGACCCCATGTGAACCTCCTTTCGGGCCTGCTGTGTGTACACCGCTGCAGGATGCAGGCACTCTTTCATTATGTGTCCGACCTGTCCACATTTGTAGTATGTCAACTGCCTGCGCTGACCCTGAGTCTGAGACTGGCCCTGTGCCTTATACTGACCCTCTCTCTACGACTGTCCCTGTCCATGTCTAGTATCTCAGCCTCGGCACCCTGCGGCTGCTACCGTGAAACCTGTGGGGCGGGAAGTGCAGAACAACAGGAGCTGGTAAGGCTAGTCTGATGAGAGGTGGCAAGGGAGGTCTGCCTACTGTGCTCTGTGCTGGAGCAATGGATGATACAAGAGGCACAACCAATGGGTGAGTAGGTGTCCCCGATCTCTGTTCCATCCCCTTGCTCCCTTACCCTTCTGTCTTCATCTCTCAAACTCCTTGGCCTGTCCTGCAGATAAAACTAGACCTAGTGCTCTGCCATCAGCAACTCTGCCAAGATAGTATGTCTCATATGCTAGGGCTCGCTCGTAAATCTCGGTGAGTGTCCCAGCGCCTGAACTAACCACATAATAGTCAATGTTTGGCCTGAGTCCATCACCGAAGTGGTACACATCCTCACACTCATCTCTCACCAAGTCCCCAGCAAACTGGCGAAGATAATCATATCTATCCATATACTACCTCATAGGCTCCTCTAGCCCATGTCTCCAGTCCATGAACTCTCGTCTCAATCTCTTCATTACTGAAGGCGGAAAATACTGCTGATAGAACTTCTGCTTAAAAGCATCTCATGTCTCAAACTCTCCATGAGTAGCCACTGTCATACGCCACCACACGTTGGCATCTCTCTCGAGAGTGTAAGATGAGATCTTTGCCCGAAGTCTATCTTCAGTCTTCAGTATCCTATAGAGCTTCTCTTGAGACAATCCATTTCTCTATCTTCTGGAAATCTCATACTTCATCGAAATAGATTGGTTTGAGTATGATGAAATCCTTCACCAGTTGAACTTCTACTGAAGTGCTGGAAGATGCGGGCGTGGGAGACGATCGCGCTCACTTGTCTCCACCATCGGTGCCACGGCTATCGACGCGTCGCTAAAACCGCAAGAGTAGGAAGTGTTGGCGCCTGGACAGTCGGTGTAGCAGTCGTAGGAGTCGATGTCGATGGAGCAAAACGAATGGTCACCATAGCGATGAAGTCAGTCAACTGCTGGCCCTGAGTAGTCACTCGGTCAGACAGCCTCTGTAAATCCTCCGCAATAGTAGGAGGTTGACTGTCACTAGGCTCTGCATCTCCTCCCCTTCGTGTATCAGCCATCTGGGTCTGCAATGGATATCGAACGCGAATCAGCTTCTACGTAATATAACGCATACATATATATACATGTAGCAATTAACAAGTACATATAAGAAATCCCCATCTCACTTCCCCACTAATGAGTTCTAGGCAAAGGTCATCTGGTTTCCACAACTAAGATTTGTGTGTTATACATATTGTTCTTTAAACCTATGCTCTGATACCAACTGTATTAGTATCATATTGCCTTAAGCCATATAGTTCTCTAAATCTGGCTCTGATACCAACTGTGACGACCCCAACTTCTAAATAGGGCACCGCTAGGCCTAATCCTGTAATTAAGCCTTAATCATAACCACATAAAACTTAATTACGTATTAGTCAGCCTTTCGTCCCTATATTTCTCAAAACACATGTTTAGATATTATTAGATTTCAGAGTTAATTAAAATTTCTTTATCGTTTTCCTGTTATTACATATTATCATGTATTTTAAAGATTATGCGGAAGCTTTCATTATCCAAAATCCTAAGTGTGAGAAACAAGGAAAATATAGCATCACATGCATGTATATATATGGAACTATTTACTTAACCCAATGTACAACCCAAAATGTACAGTAAAGACAAAAACAGTAATAATACAACAACAGTGAGTCATATAAAATGAGATAGGAGACTCGCCGAAATGCTCAGAGAAAGTTGATGATCTTCTCCTTCCCCAGCCTGCTGCTGCTCGACGAACCTACACCCACCGTCACAAATTAGACGTTGAGTATAGTAATATTTAAGTAATAACTGAAGAATTTTATGCCACATTTTCAAAATATAAGAATGGTATTTAAAAGCATAAAGTAGCGAAAGAATTGTTGAATCAAGTAATGCAAGTAAATACCACAGGTAAAAATGTATAAACTAACACAAGCTAAGTCGAGATGATCTACGTCCGGTCGGCGGTGAGAACTATCACCTAACATTTCCCAATACTATATGGAGCTGCACTCAACATATCTCACACAAATAGCGGAGCTGCGCTCTATGCTTATACAACATCAATCTCATTCTTGCCGACTACCCCGAGTCCCATAACTCGTGAGTCGTGCAAGTGTAATGGTGAGTGTCGGAACCCCGGTAGACCCATGTCCTCGTGAACCGCGCATCTTTCGTGCAATGGACAATAGATAATCTCTACTTTAGTTTTCAAAGACAAATAATGTCAAATATCTAGGATTCCAAGACTAGATAGGCTACTAAACCCAAAGGAATAGAATACAAGTCTAATCCAAAATAGCATGTTTTTCATCAATTATCTATCAAAAATGACATCAAAAGTAAGAATCGGAATCAATGAAACATGTCACAAGACATCATGTCACAATATTCAATCATGAACAACATGATGTGAGATTACAAGTAGCAATGTCTACAAATAGAACATAAACCAATAATAGTGAATGAAATAAAATATAGAATTCTCACAGCTTTACTTACAATTTACACACTTGTCCTAGCCTATCCGACCTTTCGACACTCTAAAATGTGTTCCCAAACTCCTGAGATCTCCCCTTAGTTCCTTGGAGTTGTTTGATAGGTTTTAGAGTGAGTTTGAACTCATTTATAGTGTTTAAACCATGTTTGGACTTTGCTGATTTTTGTACTAACAGAGGCAAATTAGTGCGCTATTTTACACCTCTAGTGCGCTAGTTTTCAACATTAGCGCGCTAATTGAACATTAGCGCGCTACTTCACATATCTAGCGCGCTAGATTATCGACCTAGCACACTCCGTGTAGCAGAACCCGAACTCTGCACTTCGAATTTTGGGTTTGTGCGACACATAGGCCTTTTTTTGTCCTTAGGGACCCTCATACACATTACAAGAGGTCCCTAACACCATACCCAATGTAAAACAGCAACCACAACATCAAATTCATGAATTCACAAAGTTTATGGTGTGGAGAAGTTACCTCACTTGATGAACTCATTCCTCACTAAAGCTTCAATGGATTCTCTCATCTGCTCACCAAATCACTCCAGAAACTCTATCTTTCTTCTCTTCTTTCCTTGCCAAATTGATTTGATGAAGATAAGAAACCAAAAACACCGACTTATATGTTGCATTTTTCCATGTTGATATGTTTGAACCTAAGCCATTGATTCATGTGTGCACACGTATCTCGAGGCTCAACTCATCGACCACCTTCTCCCACTTGTCCCTCAAGTCACCATTGAGTGACTCGACAAGTTGACACCTCGTCTCTTGATGAGTTAATGCGTGTCTCGATGCACATCTAATGCCTATTGTTTTATTTCACAACTTTAGGCACATTAATGTTCGTATTTGAATGTGACCACATTAGCCACTTATAAAACCAACATAAATTCACATTTACCTCAAATTGATTAAGCTTACCCCATAAGCCGCTACTTCGGTCTCACATCGACACACGACTTAAGGTACGTCCCCGCTCGTTTCGATACCTATACACCCATATAAAATTGACTTAATAGTCTACACATATACAATACACTAGGCATACATCACAACAAATATAAAATATACCTCAGTCCTTGCCTCAGTAAATGGACATATCACGGTGTGGGTCCCACAGTACGGGTCGTTGATCCTGTTTAAGGAATTAAACACGGTTAGCGATTTTGGGTCGTTACACCATGACCACGAAAAAAAATGAAAGCTTACATTTTCCATTGATGATCACAAAATTTTGTAAACAAGACCGAGTTTCTATGGTAGGTCTTGATATATATGTTTTTCCCAGCGAGAATATCAATGATGCCTACATAAAAAACACCAAATAGATGAAATACTATATAGGTTCAGAGGATGAGAGAGAGTGTGTGAGAGAGAAAAAAAAAGATACTCAGAAGTGAGATTAAAGAAAGAGAAGAAAAATATGTGCAGAGAATAGAAGAGTTTTTGAAGTAATGCAAACTGTTGCATATAATGAAAGAACGGATCAAAGTTCATAACTACCCACTAAGGATTATACTGGCATGTATACAGACGAGACACGGTTGGCCATGATGGGACCTATTCTGCGTAACCAGATGCGAACTCTGAGGAATTAAGAATGTATGTTTCAGAATCAAAGAAAAATAGCAAGGAGTTTGCATCAATTTGAAAGAAGAATGACTATAAGAATGCAAAGAAGATGAGCAAAAATTCCTGTATAATCTACCAAACTAAGTAACCAAATGAAGGGGTCTTTTTTTTATAGAATTCTAGAGATTGAAGTGGACTGCAAACTCTGCAATCCTGCGGCGAGTTATCGATATCAACAAAATGATCAAGGGGATGGTGGTGATGATCCAACTTCTAAATGACAGTTCTAATCTGTTTTCTTCTATGCTTATTTATCTCTAAGTGATCTTGTGTGAGGTCTTGATGTGTAATGTGATATTGAGATATGTGATCTATGATACTATGATAATATGGCTTATAATTAATTATGTTTTATTTGATGTGATACATTATTGTTATTGATGATGCTTAGAAATATATTTTTGTCATGATTTATTTGGTTATGAAAAATTTATTCATACGATAATTTGTTCATTAATTATTTTTATATATAGTTCGTTTATGCTTCACGAAGTATATTTGTTTTGTTGAAAACCTAACTTAATTTTTAAACTTTGAGGACAAAGTTCGGAATGAGTTTGGGGGTATTTAGGTGAATTGAAGTATAAAGAAGCGAAATATGGAAAACTCGAAATGTACAATCTATTTATTTAACATTCAAAGTTGACTGAAACTTTTAGTTAGGAAAATATGAATTGAATATAATTTGGATTTAAATAAAAGTGATATTTTTTATCACCCATGAAAATAGAAATTTTATGATAGAAATGAATTGTTATACCCTATTTGACTTACCTATATTATGTATGCACTAGAAGAGTTTAGAATGATTGATTGCTTTGTGTCATACACGGAAAATGGATAGAAGATCGAAATAAAAGTGTAAGATAAATAAGATATATTTCTAAGAATCTTGTCATACAAAGATTATTAGTCAAATATTACTTATATATAACAAAAAGAACTTATGTCACAATTAAGGGAAGAAATAAGAAATTAGCCAATAAAACTTTACTTAGTTGGAAAGAAAACTTCCTTAACTATAGTGAAAGTAACAAGTGCTAACAAGAGTTTTTAAATGAGAAAATAGAGAAACTTATAGGTGTCAAAGGAAAAGGAGCAGGGAATCTAGTGGTAGGAAAATATGAGAAAGAATTCTTATAAAAAAGAATAACGGTATCCAAAGGAAATGGAGCAGGGAACCGTAGGAATGAAAAAGAAAAATATACGGGAAGAAAAAAAAGAAAGACATATATAGAAAAATGGAATAATGTTTATAAAAACTCTTAAAATAAAAGATTTAGCCCGAGTACTTATAACTACGTTGAGTGAAGTATATCTTTTTCCAACATTCCAACGATTGAACATGATAATGATATTAATTGGTATCTTAAAAAGATTCCTATCGAATTTGATTGTGGTGATATTTTTAAAAGTTGTTTGAAATTGAGATCGATTAGGTGATTTTTGTATCTTGAGATTTTATATTATTCATCGTAAGCTCGATGCTTGTTAGTGGAGATTGAGAAAACTTATATAGTGGCCTAGACTTAACATTGATTGAACTTTGAATTTTGATGTATATTGCATAATGAGGATTGAGTTGTCAATTAAGAGGTTGTTCTTTAAAATTTTCTATTATATCATAATTTTTATTTTTATGAGGGTAATATGTTTCTATTTAATGATCGCTTTTGTTTAAGAATAAGATTAAGTAATTATGAGATCAGAATAAGGAATGAAAAGATAATATAATTAAAAGTATCCCTTTACTCGGGACAGCAAAGTGTTGAGTTTGAGTGTATTTGATAAGTCAATAATTAGACAGTGTTTATAGTATTTTTAGGGTGATTTTAGATGTAAAAGGCTATATTACACTGATTTTTCTCTTATTTTTATGATAAAGTTATATTAAAGTTATGTGAAGAAATTGAAGAAAAATAAATAATTCAGTCAAATGGAGAAAATGCACAGTGAATCCAGGGTGAATCAAGAAATGAACTAGGATTTACTATCAGCGAATCAGTAGCGAATCAAGTAAAATAATAAGAATCGCTACCCAAATCGGTGAACTACAGATAAATTTCCACCGATTTACACAGTGAATCGGGATAAATTTAAGGTTCTGTCAGGAATCGCTAAAGTTGGTTTCGAGAATTTAAGAGAAAAATAAGGAATTTTCGTTCGATTGGGATATGTACTACTTAGAACACTATATATATAAACCTTAGACTTCGAAATTAATTGCCCTTGATCACTCTTGGAGCCTTTGATTAGTTTCTAATTACCTTTGATTAGTTTAGGCCAGTATCAACCATTATCAATTGTTTTCAATTAAGTTTAGTTTAGTTTTATTGTTCTTGATTTTTAAGATGCTTTAAAGATTCAAGTATTCAATAAGTGCTATTTATTAATGTCTTTTATTTATTTTTTTGCAATGTTTATTTTGATCTGTGTGAGTAGTTTATTAATCTATACAAAATCTGAAAATGAACTTAAACCGTTTTGCAATATAGTCATAATAAAGAAGGATCTATACTTAATGCTTTAAACTTAATTGTATATGTCAATTCACGGTTTAAATATATTTGTTTTTGCGTATTACTATCAAGAAACTTTGTATTGCATGCATAGTTGTGAAATCTAATAATTTTATAAACTTGATTAAATGACTAAATAAGTATTTTTTGGATTTTAATTAGAGTTTAAGTATCCGAGGTGGGACCCTCGCATTTTGGACCAGAGATCATAAGGTATATTTTATTTTTGTGTGTTGTGTGCTTAGTGTGTGTATTATATTATATTTTGTCGCGAAGACGGGGTGCGTTAAGGTGTATCCTCAGTTTGTCATACTCGGGGTTGCAAGTGTGTGTTTGAAGGGTATGAGTGAAAATTAATTGTTAGTTGCTCAAAAACTAATTAACCAAGTGTTAAGTATCACGCGGGGATTTTACCTCAGTTTACGTGCAAGTTAGGATCGGTGGCAGTGTAAAATGATAATTAAGTTGGTGCAGGATCTTGCCTCGAGTTTCGTATCAGTTAAGGTGGTGGTCGAGGTTGAGATTGAGTCTAAATTTGTGTAAGTTTGTCTAAGTATGGCAACAAAGTTAGTCCGAAAGTGTTTGGTGTATTGCGGACAAAGTTAAGATTTTTAGGGTTTTGGCATGATCAAAATCAGTGTTATGGACAATATACAAATATGGACTGTTTCGCTGAGAGTATGGTTCAATTTGGTGAAAAACCAAATAAAAAATGAGCGCCGAAAGCTAAAACACGTCAAAATAAGGATTTTGGGAATTAATATATATATATATATATCCACTACTATTATAAAAGTGGCAAGTTTCAATTCACTATTCCTTCTACAGTGCGTTGCCCATTATACCCTTTTTATCTTTGTGTCTACTGTTCAATCTATAGTGTGTTCTCCATTATACCCTTTTCCTTTGACTCATTAGGTGATTGTTTCTTTCTACAGTCTTGCCCATTATACCCTATATTTTGTCTATGTCTACTGTTTTTTTTTCCTTTTGGTTACATACATGTCTCTATTGTTTACACCACACATAAATCCTCTCTCGCTTTCTATCCATAAATTTCTTTCTCTCCTTCATCGATCTCCTTTTGTGAATTTCGATTCCCCTATCGCTCGATCTCTCAAAGTAAGGTATTTTCCTCGCTTTCGTTCATGATTGTTTTGTGATTTCTTATTTTCTTGACCGTGATTTCGCTGAAGCAGAAATATGCACTGAGAGAGGCATACAAGAAGAAGTTTTTGTCGTTCGATCTCCTTTTTAAGAAAACCAAAGCCATTTGCAGGCACCTCACCAAGCATCAGGTGGTTAAAGTTGGTGTTTTTAATGTAGGAAAAACATATGTTTTGGTCTTTGAACTTTGAGTCTTTTATGCTTTTGGTCCCTGAACTTTTATTAGTGTACATTTGGTCCCTGAACTTTCGATGTTGTACATTTGGTCCCTGAACTTTTAAGTTTTTTATGCTTTTGGTCCCTGAACTTTGAGTTTTTTATGTTTTGAGGGAAAATTAATTTTTTTTTCGACTTTCGTTGGTCGATCTAAGTCGTTCGGTTCAATAATATAAACCACTTTACTCTCCTTGACTAGTCACACGACACTTTTGTTACCCACGTTGGTGGAATTTAACACTTTAAATTGTGGAAGGACCAAATGTAGAATCATTGTGAAAGTTCAAGGACCAATTGTGTAGTAATAAAAGTTTAGGGACTAAAAGCATAAAAAACACAAAGTTCATGGACCAAATCATTAGTTTTGCCTTTAATGTATTTAGGTTTTCATATCCTTTGATGAGTATTCAACATGAGTGCTTGATATAATCAAAACTGAGAAATTGAGTACATAGTGATTGTAAAGTTTCATGTTTGTTACTAATTAATTGTTGTTGTGACCTTGATGAAGCTTTGGTGTTAGTTTTGGTATTCGATTTCAGTGTGTAGGTATGAAACCTTTATGGTTGTCAAGCGTGCGAATGGTTTTTCATTTTCTCGTGGTGCGAGAGTTGCTACTACAGTTCTTGAAAAACTATAACAAAAGTATGGATAATCTTCAATAGGTCTTCATATATTTGGTTTTGTCATTTGTGTTGTTGTTGTGCTTCCAAATTGGATGACATTTGTAGGATTTGGTAGGTTCTTGAGGTGCTAATAATTGTTTGTTTGGGCCTTCTTCAACCTAATTCACTCTCAACATGATAGGCGCAATGATTACAAGAATTTTTTTAAGGTGGGAACCTTGAATTAGTTTTTGAAGATCTCTTAGGGCTATGACATCAAAATCTCCTTTTGTTGTGGGTCATCAGTGGGAGGATGGGTATATAAATTGGTGGATTTATGACGTTGAACTTATTTATTAGGAAAGATTTAAATGATTTGGGATTGAGGCTTTGTTGTTTTATAAGATATTTAAACTATTGGATGTAGAAAATGTTTCTTCCTAAACTTCTCAAATGATGAAATTGAGACAAAAAGTCATCAAATGATGAAATTAGTTTCCAATAATATCACGTACTGGTCAGACCTTTCAGTACTCTAATGGCTTCTTAATAATTAATTGAATTAGTGATAACAACAACTAATAGTCTTGCTAGGTCATGGAATTCGATAGGTCTTATGTAATATGATGCTTACAAAGGAATTGCATTTTAGGGCAACTGCTCCTATTTGGGCTTTACCTTTTTCCTTAATGTAAAAAATAAGTTTATCAATCAAATTTGGCAAAACCAATCTTTTGGTCCCTGAACTTTGAAGGTTTTACACTTTTGGTCCCTCAACTTTGAAAACAACACATTTGGTCCCTCAACTTTTCATAGTGTAAATTAAGTCATTTTGTTAGTCCAGTCATTGATATTGATGACGTGGCGAAAGTCAATCGCCACGTGGCAATCCTTTTTATCTGAACAGTTGGTTCAATGAACCAACCGGTTCAATGAAAAACCAAATCAAACTTTAAAAATAAGCCCTAATTATTTTTTAGGTGATCGAATGAAGTAGAAACCTCCCAAACCTCTCGCGCGCATCCCATTCTCTCCTCTATCTCTCTGCATTTTCTCTCTTCTCCTCTCTGTGCACATTTATCTCGCTCTCCCTCGCGCCTCACTCACGCTCTCTGCCTCGCTCGCGCTCACGCCCTCGCGCCTCACTGTACGCATCTCATTCGCTAGCAGTTCTCTCACGATCGTGGTCGAGGTTCTTTTTTGCGGTTCTCTCCCCATCCAATCTCATTCTCTTTGCAATCTTTTTTGTTCTGTTTATTCTTGTATCTTGTTTGGTATCTGAAAAATGGTGTCCTTCAACTTTACTCCCTTGACTGCAACATGTCTTTTCTTCTAAATCTCACTGACTTTTTTTTATTTATGAAGTAGGTTAAATTGCAATTTTTCCTATGATTTGTCGTATATATAATTTGTGCATTAGTCCATTGAATCTTTAAAAATTGGTTTTGACAAAAAATCTCTTAAAATTGGCATATCTAATAAAAGGACCTTTTGAGTGGCCGAAAGTGAAGTAGAAGGACCAACTCTTGAAACCACCTTGTAAATAAAATGCAATACAAGCAGCAGTAGAAGAAGAAGTAGTACTTAAAATCTTGTCAAAGGAGAGTTTCACTTTCAAGTGTAAATGTAACTTTCATTAGTCATCACATTGTTTATAAAGAAAGGAAATAATCAGAGCTTTTGGTCTTGGGAGAATCACACAAATAAGAAGAAAATTGTTTAGTGACTGACTACAAAGAGTGACACACTTCCTAACATTTAATTTATAAACGTTGATGCCTGACCTTCTATATGTGTATCTAAATGTAGGTAGTATCTCAAGGAACTTCACTACATTTCTCTGTATTTGGGAAGCAAAGTTTGAATTCTTGGGGAAGCTTATGTTTTGTCTGATATATATATATATATAGGTTGTGTTCTCTATTGTAGTAGTATAAGAACATTGTACTTGTGTCTTTCCTCTTTCCATGCAAACTCAACTATACAAAGACCCAATCCCAAATTAATTGAGGTCGGGAGCACCCATCAAACTCTTATGTTAGCTATCAATTTATCGCAACTTTCCCCTATTTTTTTAGTATGAAAAATAGGCTTGAGAGCCTTCCTTCTTTATTCGGACTTGAGACCGCTATTCAAGCCAACTCTCTATTTTTATTTTCTATTACATTGTAGTATCATATATGTAATGTAGCATTTTTTTTGTTCAATGGTATACTCCTCTAAAATGTAGGATTGAAGACAAAGTAGTTGTAAGCGTGATTATTCACAAAGTAAATATGAGCATCAAATTCAGATGGATCACAGTCTACTATAGAGGTTCATCATTAATGTTTATGAAATAAATATTTCTTCTCTTGTTTATTGCAATTGTTCTTGCTATATCAATGTTCTTGTATTTTGCTTCTTGGATCTCCTTGCTCCGTCCTTGATGGAAAAAGCTAACCATGTCGATGTGGATGAGGTCGTAAAGCTTCGAGCAGAGAATAATTTATTGAGGTCAAAAGTTGCGAAGTTGTATCAAGAACTTGAGGCACCGAAAAGATGATATTATGTATTAAAATTAATTGTACTAATTGCAATTGGATGGTGTATTTGGGTTTTATCACAAAAATAATTGCATTAAACTTGCTGAATGTGTCAAGATGTAATAGTTTGGTATCATGAATTACTCATGTGAACTATTTTTTTTGAAGCCTCATATGTACTAGTTTAAGATTTTATATACTTAACGTTATTTATCTACGTGTCTTCCACTATATTCTATGTTATAATTACTTATTTCTGTTGGATTAGGAAAAAATATAAATAATTGCTTATAATATACCTACACAGAGAGAGATGGAGACATGTCACACATATTGGATAAGAGAAGGATGCATGCGCCGCACAAAAGAGGGTCACATGTTTGACATTCATACATATCATGCAACAATTAAAAGTCAAGAGTTTCAACATATATACTATAATCATTATGAGATGAGTGCCTATATCAATCTCGACATTCAAATTCTTGTTTATGCGCACACAAATCGATATGCTATAAATGAAATGTGATGATTGGAATTATAACAAATATTTTCCATCATTCTCTTCCCCACCTCACTTACAAGTAGTATAACAAGAATTTTCCATCAATGTCTTTCCCACCTATCACTTACAAGTAGTATCTTCAAAATAATATTAAAAAACTAACAAAAATGTGAAAGATCTTTAAGTTAACACTTGAACATTGTGAAGAGCCTAAAGATCTTTGGTTTTGGAGTGAGTGTATAAACTTTGCGCCGGTGCTCCGGTGGGTGTAGAAGTTTCAGTTGGGGGCACACTGTTGACTTGCTTCCATACTTCTCCATACAAATATCTTGGTTTCTTGCCAAAAGTCTGCAAACAAGTAAAAAATATCTCTCAGCATGTAAGAAAGATTAAGCACTATTTTGACAAAAATAAATAGGACATATAGAACACATAAAATTTTGCCACTATAAATGAAACATTGAACTACACAAGATTGGAGTTAGCATTAACCTGCCATGTAACGGCTCCGTTATTGGAGTAACATACTCCAAATCCCTTACAGCCAGAATGTGGAGTTGTTCTTTCTTTCTTTGGCACTTGAATATCTTCATTGTGCTTCCTTTTAGTTAACTCGGTATTTCCTTGAGTATTTCCTTGAGAATTATCTCCATTGTTCTTCTTTTGTTGAATTTCTTTCTTGCATTTGTTCTTCTTTTGTCCATTTTCTTTGTTGCCATTGTTCTTCTGTTGTACATTCTGCAACAAAAAATTTGGGTGCCATAAGACATGGAACAAGACATAAGTTATATAGGAAATAAGCTAACAAGAACTGGCATCAACTCACCTCAACATTATTAGCTCAAAAGGGGCACGCCCCGTTTGTTGTGCCCTTTTGAATAACATATTCGACATGTCATGACCCTTCCTTCCCTTGACAATTTGTCGTCCTTAACCTTCCGGGGTCCGTCCTTATCTTTGCGCCGATTCTTCTTTGGTCTCCCGGCATTTTCTTGAACATAGGTGACTCAATTCTAATACCATCTGTCTCAGGCCAGAAATTCTTCCCTGGAACTACACCTATTATGTGCTTGTATGCCTTTAAGTATGTTTCTTTGTGATACCAATGAGCCACGAAATCCTCGGGTGTCTTAGACTGATGGTATATAGTACAAATACTATGAGGGCATGGAATTCCAGTCAAGTTCCATTCTCTGCATGAACATGTTCTTGCCTTCATGTCCACCTTGTGTTTGTCAACTCCATTGTACACACTAGACACTTCATATTCGTTGTGTCTGTTCCATTCGGCCCTCCAATCGAAAGATTTTTCCTTATTTTTCTCTAACTTAGACAAAACCCGAAAAGAGACATCACAATGCCACTTGGTTGATTCTTGTTTCTTCTTCACCAGCCTTTTCATGACCTTACGCCTTATGTCCTCCAACATCGATATTATGGACTTGCATCTTGCCTCTAGAATCCAACCATTGAATGTCTCGGCCAAGTTGTTATCAACGACATGACAATTAACCTATGATTACATGCAAAGTCTTTAAATACATAATTATTCAAATTAATATAATAGTTTTCATAAATAAATAATACAACCATTACGTCACCTTTTCATTGAAATATGTCTTTGACCATTTCTCAACTTCGCACCCCATTGCATCTTTCTCGCAACTGCTGCCTAAATCTGCCAACACACTCATTTTATCCTGTCGTCATGATATAAAATATAATTATAATAAGATAAATAGAATTGGATGTCGATACAAGATAATTAAGCGAGTTGAGACACACAGAGTACCTTTAGTTCTGGAACAGTTGTAGCTCGTGCACAGTTCCAAAATGCAATCTTTCTTTCTTCACCTCGCCATTTCTTTGCCCAATTAGCATAGACGTGCCTCGCACACCTCCTACGCTCTGCCTCCGGTAAAACTAATTGAATCGCACATTCTAGACCTTGCAAACATTAATGAGAAATGAAAAATGTCAAACAAAAAACAAGCTTATAAAACTACTTTGAAAAGTGAGGTAAACGCGAGCCACATATTACGTTCTGCATGTCAGACATAATAGTAATGCCTTCTCCATCACCAAGTTGAATATCGAGTTGTATGCACCTAATGAACCAAGTCCAAGTGGTCATGTTTTCAACTTGTACAACAGCCCATGCTATTGGAAACATCTGGTTGTTTCCATCTCTCCCAATTGCACATAAAAGTTGGCCTTTGCATAGACCTTTCATGAAACAACCATCAAGTCCAACAATCTTGCGACGTCCCTCGAGCCAACCTTTTTTACATTCTTCAAAGCATACATAAAATTTGGTAAAAGTTGGTATATCACCTCCCTCGTCCATACTAGACTTAACAATACAAGTTGACCCAGGACTTGAGGTGTGGATAATTCCTACATAGTAATGCAACAAAGCGTATTCACGTTGGTAGTCACCAATCAATTCCGTGAGAATAATATGTCTTGCTTTGGCCACAACAGAGATATTGACATGCAACTTCATCTCTTTTTGACATATGGTTGTCAACGTTTTCAATGTAATGCCAGGTTGATTGTACACATGATCCTTCAGTTGGACAGCCACATATTTATAATTGGCAAACTTCACCTTCTCCACTCTTTGACACTTGTGTGTGTGAACATAAGTCTTCATGGTAAGAGTCTCATCGTCGGTTTCCATAGAGATCAAAATTTTCCATGGGCACCCTTCCTTGCACCTTGCTCTCAACCTTCTTTTATCATTCTTCACCAATTGAACGCCAAGCCCCTTCTTTATGGCATATTTCTTCACGGCTTGTCGTGCTTCAGCCATAGAGGTGAAAATCATTCCCAAACAGAAAACCGAAATATCAGAGTTAGTGTCGAACCACAACCTACGGTTCTTCCTCCTTACAAACCTATTCTCATCTTCAGAACCAATCTCACTGCAATATGATCCCATATCATCACTTTCAAAGTACTCACTTTCATTACCATCACTATATTCCCCAATCGGATAATCACTCATTGCTCCTATAACTTCATCATCACTTACCAATTCCCTAACCAAATAATCATTCGCCGCTTCTTCACTATCTTCATCCCCCTCATCCCTTTCACACTCATCAATCTCGTCTCCTACTAGTTCTCCCTCATAAACCTGCAACTCTCTCCCTTCAACCCGAGATTCTACCCTTTCATCATGTATCTCTTCTCCATCCCCTAGTACACATTATATGTCTTGTCCATTATCATTTTCGGTCTTCTTTTTCTTCTCGTTTTTGTTCCTTGACTCCCTAACTTTTTTCCGAGCTTCATGTAACTCTTCATCATCATCTGTGAAGACGGGCACGTCAAATAGTATGCCATCAAAAGTAGTGCCATCACATTCGTAATCCTCAAGCAAAAAAAATATTGCTTGCATTAACATTCGTCTCCTCATATAGATCCTCTTGTGTTGTAACAATTGTCTTTCCTTTGTTTTTTTTAACCCCACTTCCTTTGCCTACAGCTCTAACAAAAGGTTGATGTTGCACCCCGCCACTAACATTTATGTCCCTCACATGTTCAATGAAAAATTCTAGCAAATCCCCATTCTTTTTCCCCTCACAAGCATTCAAAACATCAACATCATCTTTCACTATAACAAAGTATTTCTTACCACAATTAAAATAGTACAAGGCGCTAATAGTAGTGTAGCCCAAGTCTTTCACGTAAGACATGACGTTTGGATATGACAAAAGGTCAACATCAAAATGGGAACTAATGAGTTTTCTCTTCCCATTAATATATTGATCGCCTCTAAACTGACCCCATAAGATATGAAAAACCTCAACTTTTCAGCCATTTCTTAAACCCTGTCCACATTGCAATCACAAAAAAAAAACCAAAACACAATCATTCTTTAAAAGTTATAAAAAATGCAATAGTAAATTAAAAAATGTATAATTTGTGCCAAACATAAAATTACAAGCGTTGTTGTCACTTTTTTTTGAGAAGGCAACTAGAGTTTTCGTCACGCTTATAAATGAAAATTAAAATATTTATGCAAATTAAGAAAAAAAAAGATAAGCATAAGTCTTAAGCTAGTCGTTATCCCACACTACATTAGAGAACAATGGGAACAATAAATGTCAACTTCTATTATTAATATATGAGGTACAAGCTTTAATATGAGGAGTTCAACTTATAGGACCACTTACTATTTACAATGTCATATCAATATGGAGTAGGGGTCTCACTCATTCATGTGAATTTGACTAAGAAAAAAAAAAAACAAAAAAAAAGCTGACTTTGTAGGCGAGACAATAGTTGTGGTGTCATCCATCTATATAAGACTAGCATTGAAAAATGTTATCTTGTTAGATATAAAAGGCCTCTATATATGTAAGATTCCTTTTTTTTTTTAACCAAACAAAAAGTTGACTTCATATTTTTTTTATTTCTTGGGGTCATAAATTCATGCATGAACATGTATTGTGGAGGCTTTGTACTTCTCTATTTTAAAATACTCCCCCACAACTAATTAAGGTCCTCCACTTTAATAAAACCTAACTGACATTGTTCTTTATGGTTATACCCTTCCCTTATTTAATCAAAAAAGCAAGAATTAATGATACTTCAAAGGTTTATTGGTTTCTTTGTCTTATTAACACATATAAGCTTTGATTAACTGTGTAAATAAGTAGTTCACACATGTGGATTGTAGCACGTGTTATGATTAGTGGATATATTAAAATGTTTTGGTATTAACTAATATATTCACATAGGCTTATTACATTAATCATGGCCCTAATACATCGATCATGTAAATTTTTGCTTATTACATTAATCATGGCCCTAATATATACTATTATTGATTTGGTTCTTATAAGGCGGTTGATTAATTACATTATTTGACTTAATATAATGTTTAAGTGGTACTTATATACTTACATTGAATTGTTGCTTTCAAGGCATGAGAACCCAATGAAACTAAAAAATATGGAACCATGAACCACATGTTCAATTGTATAAATTAATCTGTACATGATGCATTTATATAAGCTCTCGTTGATGCACGAAGATAAAAGTATTGGGAAAGCATCATGTGGTGATGCTAATTTAAAATGCCAACCAAATTTGACTTAATTAGCTGAAATTGTGATGGGAATAAAAAACGTACTCAAATAAAGCCATGGATGATGGGGAGAGAACCGCAAAAAAGAACCCCGACCACGATCGTGAGAGAACCGCGAGCGAATGAGATGCGCACAGTGAGGCGCGAGGGTGTGAGCGCGAGCGAGGCAAAGAACGTGAGCGAGGTGCAAGGGAGAGCGGGAGAGATGTGCACAGAGAGGAGAAGAGAGAAAACGCAGATAAAGAGAGAGGAGAGAATGGGATGCGCGAAAGGTTTGGGAGGTTTCTACTTCATGCGATCACCTAAACCAAATAATTGGGGCTTATTTTTAAAGTTTGATTTGGTTTTTTATTGAACCGGTTGGTTCATTGAATCAACTGTTCAGATGAAAAGGATTGCCACGTGGCACCACGTGGCGATTGACTTTCGCCACGTCATCAATATCAACGACTGGACTAACATAAGGACTTAATTTATACTATATGAAAAGTTGAGGAACCGAATGTGTTGTTTTCAAAGTTGAGGGACCAAAAGTGTAAAACCTTCAAAGTTCATGGACCAAAAGATTGGTTTTGCCATCAAATTTGGGTATTTTCTTTTACAAACAAAGAAAATTATTAGGATATAAATAGACATAATATAGATCAAGTTAAAATTATAACAAATTTTTAAATAGTGAGGGTTATGTAAGAAATATGTTCTATTTGCACCTATAATTCTTTCTCATTTAATAAATATATTTTTCTCGGCCATCTATTAATTCTTTAATTGGCATGAATTTTACCAAGAACATGGTCATTATAAAGTCCATTAAATAAATTCTTAAAATCTTCATTCTCTATTGTTCTCATACAAATTTTCCTTTTATACATAATACACATGCCTAATATTCTAATTTATATTGTTGTAATTTATTCTTTATTGCACTTTGTACATACTAGGTTTGATGTAAATAGTTCAACATCACGTATACACAGAATAAAATTTTTACAAGTATGGCTGGCCAATGTTCAGAGGTAGAAGGATACCTTATATGTACTAATGTGATGTTTCTAATGTGAGTATATGATGTTCCTTTGTAAATAGCAAAACTTTTGTTGTGTTGATCATTTTTTTCAACAAATTATGTATAACTAATGTGTTTACATTACGGTTGCTTAGGAGACATCTAATTCGAACATTGGTCTTCTTTTGAAAAAGCAACTTCTTTTGGATGGACACCAAACAATAAGTTCAAGTAAGATTTATATTGGTTTGAGATAATACTCATATAAATATGTTAATGTATAATTTTTAACATGCAATGATGCAATCATTTTTTACGTAGACAAAGTTGTCACATCTCAAAGTTTTGATGATATGAACGATGATGACGAAATGATTATTCCTATTGCTGAATATACTTTTACCTTACCTGAAACTATTTTCCGTCATTATAGTGGAGCAAAGAAATTTGCTAATGAAAGTAAAGGTTTTTGTTGTTCTGATGGTAAAGCATTCTTGTCTTTACGTGATGATCTTTATGATCTATTTACTTCATCGTCTGTAATTCTACACACTTTATAAAATATATTCACAGCTATAACAATAGTTTCACATTCACATCCTTCGATGTCAAGCTTGATACTTCTATAATAAATGATAGTAAAGGAATTTACACTTTAAAAATTCGAGGACAAGTTTACCACTACATAAATGAATTATTGCCTTCTAATGAGCATCCAACATGCTTACAACTATATTTTTACGATACTAATCATGAGATAGAAAATCGATTGTTTAAGTATGATAATTTATGTAACATTATCCTCAGAAAATTGATTAAGATTTTGGAAGTTAATCAATATAGTGTATTTTTTAGAAGTTTAAGATTAATGGACGATTTAGAAAGTCAAGTAATTTATATTCAATCTGATAGTGGAGTAGACCAACGAATTTACAATGCGCCTCAATCATCACAAGTTGTAGCAATTTGGATTTATAATAATAGTGATACAGAATCAACAAAGCGTGATATACTTGTGTATGGTTATGATGGTCACTCTCATCGAGTTGATTATTACTATGGATGTTATGATCCATTACAATATCCATTATTATTCCCATTTGGTGAGAGTGGTTGGCATGAAGGTATTTTGAAGTAACTAAACTGCAAATAACAACAAATTTGTGTCGAGGAAGTTGAGGAACATTTCAACAATATCATTGGTGAAGCTGGTTCATCCACAAGTACACGTGAAGGTACTTCTTAATAATTTAGAATTTATGAGCAAATGTGATTTAAAATAATATAAATAAATTGCTTTTAATGAATGATGTTTGTGTTTCGTAGTTGTTCGTCCAACGAGAAAGATGAATGCAATTTCTTGCCGTGAATACTATTGTTACAAGCTCCAAATAAGACCACTAGGTAAATCCATTTTATTACATTGTGGTCGATTATTACAACAATTCGTTGTTGATATGTATGTGAGTTAGAAAGCTCTAGACTAGATTATATTCGTAATCATCAAAAGAAAATACTTTCTGAACTATATCAAGGTATAGTTGATAGTGTGGAAAGTGGTGAAATAGATGGATCAAAAATTGGTCGATGAATTGTTCTCCCTACATCTTTTATTAGTGGACTAAGTGCTATGAGAAAAAGATATATGGATGCAATGGCTTTAGTGCAAAGATTTGGTAAACCAGGTATTTTTTTAACGATGACATGTAATCCAAATTGGAAAGATATAAAACAAGAGTTGCAATATAATGATGATGGTCAAAATCGTCTAGATCTTGTTGCCCGAATATTTCATGCAAAATTAGAAGAGTTAAAGAAAGATTTAATTAAAAAACAACTATTTGGACCTGTAGCTGCTTATGTATACGTTATTGAATTCCAAAAACGCAGTCTTCCGCATGTACATTTTTTAATCATT
Organism: Stephania cephalantha; assembly: GCA_039657325.1. Classification (NCBI taxonomy): domain Eukaryota; kingdom Viridiplantae; phylum Streptophyta; class Magnoliopsida; order Ranunculales; family Menispermaceae; genus Stephania; species Stephania cephalantha. The sequence continues at coordinate 20,214,196 of CM077574.1, read as the reverse complement.
CTTCATAACAATTCAAGAATTATTGATCCTTGTGTTTTCGATAAATTTGTTTCTACAAATACCAAATGAAGATAAGTATCCTTATCTATATAGAACAGTAATAAACATATGATGCATGGTTCTTGTGGAGTGTTGAATTCAAAAAATGCTTGTATGACCTTAGACAATAAGTGTAAAAATCATTACCTAAAAGAATTTTGTTCTACAACTTGTTATAATCACGATTCATACCCAAATTATAGACGTAGAAATGACAGAAATGTTGCAAAGGTAAGAAATGCATATTTAGATAATTGTTGGGTAATGCCTTATAATCCATATTGACTTTCGAAATATAATTGTCATTTGAATGTCAAGATTTGTTCAACTGTTAAGGCAGAACAATATTTATACAAGTACATATACAAAGGTTATGATCGTATTGCGATTCAAGTTGCAGAAGATCAAGAAATAAATAATTTATATGAAATTACAAGATTTCAATCTGGTCATTGGGTTTCACCATCAGAAGCTATGTGGCGGATTTATGGTTTTCCAATGAACGATCTATATCAACTGTCATTACAATGCAATTACATCTTGAAGGCAAACAATTGATCACATTTAGAGATGATGATAATTTAGAAAATATCGTAGATGATAATTTTAGATCTTCATCGATGTTGACTGAATATTTTCAATTGAACAACAACGATGAATTTGCACGAACCCTATTATATAAACAACTGCCTAAATATTATGTTTGGAACCAACAATGCAAAACATGGAAACGTCGTAAACATGGAAATGTTACGGGAAGAATTGTTATAGCAAATCCAATAAAGGGCGAACGATATTATTTGCGTCTTTTACTAAATCATATTAAAGGTTGTAGATCATTCAATGAGTTAAAAATTAGTAACGGTATTCAAACTCCGACTTTTCATGAAGCTGTTTTGCTACATAAATTATTGGAATATGATAATAGTTCAGAATTATGCTTAAAAGAGGCTGCGACTTAATAAATGTCACATACATTATGAAGATTGTTTGCAACAGTTCTAATACATTGCAATCCTGAAAATGTTGACTACTTGTAGGACCGATTCAAAAATAATATGTGTGAAGATTATATGCAAGTAGATAACAACATTGAAGTAGTGCATATGTAAACTTTACAACAGCTTAGTCATATGTTAGAATCAATGGGTAGTAGTTTAAGCAATTTCAGTTTATACAATCGATTAAGTTCAAATAGTAATAATGATATAAACGCAATTGAAGTTTCAGAAGAACAAGGATTTTCGATTTCAACTCAAGAATTGACGTTTTTTTTACAATTAAATAATGAACAAAAGTATGCATATCAATGTATCTTGTTTAAAGTTATTAACAGTGAACCCAGGATCTTCTTTATTGATGGCCCAGGTGGTACATGTAAAACTTTTGAGGGCCGCTAAGGGCACCCCACCGTTTCATGAAGGCACCCAAATTTTTTGTAAAAATTCTAGCAAAAATGAAAAAGACCATTTTGCCCTTGTATATATATTGATTCAAACCCTACAAACCATTTTGACAAAGAAAACGGGGCACCCCACCACCAAGCTTGAACCATAAAACAACATTGCGTTTGGCGACCGTTTATCGATTCTTGCGGATTGACATCATCCGACAGCGATGTAACAATGTTTGACAACCATATGATGGTTTGAAGGAACTGTTTTTTGTCAACGTAGGGTTTCTCAAATTTTCAGACGTTTTTTCACGGGCGCGATTGATTCGGCCTCGCAGGACCGAGAGTTATGAAAACGTCTCGGTCAACATCCACCGAGGACTCTCGTGAAGTGGTGACCGAGACGACAATAAAAGTGTCGGTTATGGACAACCGAGAGCTATTCTACATTCTCGGTAGTACATCAACCGACATGACATAAACTATATACTAATGGTTACTCTCGTGAAGTGGTGACCAGAGATAACACAATTACTTTCGGTCATTCGTTGCGAGACTGTGTAAACTATTCTAGCTCGTCTCGGCGAGAACCACGAGTTCTCAAAAATTTCCCCTCGATCTCGACCATGCTTGGCCGAGAGCTAAAAAACAAAATCTCGGCTTTGTGTGGCGAGAACCACGAACGCCCAATAAATGAACCATTGAATGCACCGCCACACAAACATAACAACTACTCTATCAAATGCAACTTAATTAGACTACCAACGTACATTCAAACGATCGATTTCTTGACTTGAGTGTGTGAATGAAAAACTAGAACCGAGCCCTAATTTGAAGACGAAATCGGCAAACACCCCGAGCCTACAAACTACAAAAACCTCCTACAACGACGAAAAAACACACGGAGACGGACGGAAACGACGATTTCGGGGTATCCTCGCAAGGAGTTCGGTGGTGGTGGTGGGGGTGGTGGGGTGAGAGAGGTTTGTTCGAGGGGTATTTTGGGTATTTTGGGTCTAATTTTTTGGTGCCCCAGGTAAATTGGTTAGTGCCCACATTAACTGGGTGCCTTCATGAAACGGTGGGGTGCCCTTAGCGGCCCTCAAACTTTTTTGTATAGAGCACTTTTGGCAACAATTAGTTCAAAAATATTGTCGCTATTGCAACAACATCATCTGGAGTAGCTGCATCTATTCTACCAGGTGGTCGCACTGCACATTCAAGATTTAAAATTCCTACTAATATTGAAAACAATTATACATGTAATGTAAGCAAACAGTGTGGCTTAGCAAAGTTGTTACTTATAACAAAGTTGGTTGTATGAGATGAAGCAATAATGGCTACTAAACATTCAATAAAAGCATTAGACCAATTACTTAAAGATGTTTGTGAAAGTAATATCCCTTTTACAAGAAAAGTTGTTGTATTTGGTGGTGATTTCAGACAAGTTCTACATGTTGTCCAAAGAGGAACAAAAGAACAAATAATTAATGCAACATTCATAACTTCATATTTGTGGCCATTAATGACAAAAATCAAATTAACTAAAAATATGCGAGCAAAATATGACAACAATTTTAGTCAATTTGTTCTTCATGTTGGCAATGGAACTGAAAAAGAATGTAAAAAAAATTATATTAAGATCCCTCATACAATGATTATTCCATATAATGAACCAAAGCAATCATTAATGACTTTAATAAATCATATTTTCAATGACTTCAACACATACAACAATAACTCGGATGCAATGATTAGTAAAGCAATATTAACAACAAAAAATGTATACATTGACCAAATCAATCAAATGCTTATAGAAAAATTTGACGGTGAGTCTATTAAATATTATAGTTTCGATGAAGCAATTGGTGATAGTAAAAATCATGTCACAGAAGAACTTCTTAATAGTTTAGTATTGAATGGTATCCCTCCACATGAGTTAGTTTTAAAGAAAAATTGTCTAATTATATTATTATGAAATATAAATCCCGCATAAGGATTATGCAATGGTACTCGGTTAATATGTCGACAATTTGAGAAAAATGTGATTGATGCTAAAATTATACATGGTGATTATAACGGGAAAAGAGTATTCCTACCAAGAATACCCTTTATACATAATGACATATACAAATGTCCATTCCAATTTAAGAGAACTCAATTTCCTATTCGATTATGTTTCGTCATGACAATAAACAAAGCTCAAGGACAAACATTAAATTCAGTCGGTATTTACTTACCAGAACCAGTATTCTCTCATGGTCAACTATATGTTGCATTATCTGGTGTTAAAAGTGCTATCGAAGTTAAAATAATCATCAAACCATCATTGTCTAAAAAAAAGAATTTGATCAAACTAAAAATGTTGTATATAGAGATTTGCTTCAATTAGTCGAGGCTTCATCACAAAATGATTCCAACATTATCTTATAGCAACATTACTAAAGGAATTCTTACAAAAGTTTACCTTATTACAATTTACAACTGTAAATTTACTTTTACCTTTCTATTATTTCTCACTTTCTTTAGATACGCTTGATGTACTTATTAAACTAATGATATGTTAATTTCCTTCTTATATATATTATATGATTGCATTCACTTCAAGTTCATAAATGCTCAATTTCATGTTCATTGGTTGAATTTATAGACATGCATCATTCATGCAAGTTGCAACTTAACAATTATTTTTTATCAAAGCTATTCAGACCTGCTTACTCTCATTTTTTTTGTTTCTCAAGGTATTCTTCTTAATTTCAATAAAAAAAATGTTCTATTCATTTAGAAAAGTTTTCTATTAATGTTGTTTAATCTTATATGAATAAATATAAAAACCTTTGTGATGTTTTGAATTATTATAGCATTAGAAGGTCAATGAAAACATACCGATATAACCAATCAATTGAAAATGCAGAGCTTACATAGTTCATGATATTAGATTCAAAAATATAACAATAGGTAATCAGTAATAATAAAATCTCTAATCTCCATTTCCATTCAAATGTGAATGAATAATTTTCTATAGGTTACTTCCATTGTCGAAATACTCTTGTTAGCTTTACTTTCTCATTTTCTTTTCAATTAATATTCTTTTCTAACACTTATAAATGAATTGAACTTTTCATTGAAAACTAGATTTTTCAAAAAATTGTTTTGCAAAATTTGCAATTTGTATGTCTTAAACAAAATTTAGATTTCAACGGATATAGAAAGGAATGAAACAATTATTGAGTAATCTATACTTTATTCATCCCTCATTAATATTGTATAGAAAATATCATGTAGGGTAATCTTGAATTTTGCCCTAAAGTAAAAGTTCTTAACTAGCACAATGAAAAAAATTTCTTACCATATTGTGCAGATGCAGTCATATATGTTTTCAAAATAGATACAATGAAAAAAAAAATTCTTAATTACTACGAGTCAACATTGTGCAATATGCATGCCACATTTTTCTGTAAATTTTCTTCATTTACCTCAAATTTATGATGTTTCAATGTTGCGAGGTCTTAATGCCCACATAATTTTCATGAATGTACAGGGTTATGCATCTTGCTCTATTTGGGGTTAAGTATTTTCCTACAGATAATCAAATGCAGCAACTCTTGCATCTCTAGGCCGAATGTTGTCCAAAAACATTCACACGAATATTACTATCAATGCTTCAAATCAGACCATTGGTGTTCATCATGCAATCCTTGCCACGAGATCACCTGTCTTTCACGGTATGTTCTCACACAATCTCAACGAGAATGAGCTATCTAACGTAAATATCCCCAACATTTCTATCGAAGTTTGTCACGCCTTTCTCAACTACATCTATGGTAGTATTCAACACAAAGAGTTTCTGACCCATCGGCTTGCTCTTCTTCATGCAGCTGATAAATATGACATCTATGACTTGAAAAATGCATGCCATGAAAACCTTATTTTGAATGGCTTCAAATTACATCTCTTTACCAATTGCCAAGATTGAAGGAGGGCTACATGAGGTATGTTGTGAAGCTCGGTCAAATATTTGACATTCAAGACAAGTTTTATGCATATCACTACCGTCAGTCCCACTAAATAACCAACATTTGATTAAAAACTGAATGACATCTTAGAGCAGTTTTTGCAACAAATATTTATTTTTGGAGGAACCACATATAGACATTAAAATATCTAGATACAATATGATCTTTTTCAATCTATTTGTTACCATTTTTAATTACATGTTCAACTCATCACAAATTCCATTTATTACAAATAGAAGACAAGATTTACATACATCATGCCCAAAAACATTTTGAAGAAATTCATCTGTATAATAGACCTACGAATACATATGTTTTTTATAGATGTGAAGCTAACTTAAATTATCGAAAGGGAAATAACAATGCAAAACATGGAAACCTCGTAAATAGAGAAATGTTATAATTGCATTGTTAGACATGTGATTCTTTCCAAACATAAATTTGAAAAAAAATTCATGATTTTAACATTTTTAAATGTGATTTCGAACTAGGTTCTCCTTATTTTGGGGGTTTAATTTGATTATTAATTCAAACTGAATTCTTATGATTTTGAGATTTTCAAATGTGAATTTGAATTAGGTGTTCATGATTTTGGATTTTGGTGTTGTGAAGGACCTTGATAGTGGAAAAGAACAAAGCTTTGTACATAAAATTGTACCCAGTGATATCGAATCTAACGAGACAGAATGTCCTCCACTCACTTCGTTTGTTGTTCGAGTATTTTGTTTTGTCGACAATCAACACACTTTAATTCATCCAGGTAAATTCAATTTTGTTTTTCAATTTTCCCTTTTTTGTTAATTCAAATCTATAAACTTTGTTCCAATTTTTTTTAATCAAATCACAAGATGTTCTCAAACTGTAAATCTTATTTTATTTTATAGTAAATTCTCAAACATAGTATTTGATCATTTCGTACAAGACATTCTTTAGAGTTCTGAGGCTCTTCAATGGAAAAACTGGGTTAAGAGGGCAAGCCCCCATATGAAGGCCAACAATGCATGACCATGAATTATTCAGTACTGTTGATGTTGGATACTACGTGGAGAAGGAAAAAAAACTGCACAAAAACAATGGGAAATATTGGCCTTAACATACAACACTATTCATAGCTTGATTAGCAATGTTGTTTAATTATGTGGTCTTCCAAAAAAAAATTATTTTTTGAGCTCAAAGGCGTTAAATACATTTGATCAACAATTTTGTTTAAAATTTGACTTCCATTATATGCCTGTATAACTTTTAATGTTAAAACAAATAAAGATTATACATGCTCTTCTCTACCTTTTTTTATTATGATTTTTTTAACATGAATGATTTTCGTAATTTATGCCTTCATCAATTGCAGGTGTAACAGACAAACAGTTAAAAAACACCGACAATTTGTTTGGTCAATTGAAACTCCATTAAATGGGAAGTTCATCGTCGACATCAAGTTCTTTGATTTAAAAACTTCTCCAAACGTATGTTCTTTCATACCTACAAATTCCTTAGTAATTATATTACTTTCATTGTTTCTGTTTCTTAAGGCAAAAGCCGCAAGTTTTACAAAGTTCGATTGTCAAAATGCAAAAATATGTTGCTTATATTCATTCGAGAATTTGTGCAGATGATGTCGTGTATGTTTTCAAAATACGTACAATTAAAAAAAATTAATTACTAAGAGCTCTACAAGAATATGGTGGAATAGCATCAAAAAATTGTGACAGACAGAATATGTTGCTAAACAACAACAAATCAGCAACAGTTCTGCATCAAATAGTCTGTTTGACTCGGTTGACCGAAAAGCAATAATTCAGTGACATATTTGTGACAAAAATTGTGACAAATTGTATGTTGTCACAGATCTGTCGCTGATTTCTCTCGCCAAGGTTGTGACAGATCTGCGACAGATCAGCGACAGAAACAAGTCTGTCGTTGATCTGTAGCGAAGAAGTTTGTGACAGATCTGCTACAAATCAACGACAGACTTGTTTCTATCGCTGATCTGCGACAGATGATCAGCGACAGACTTGATCTGTCGCTGATCTGTCGCAACATAAAAAAGGGTAAAACCAGAAACCCATCCTACTCGTCCCCTCTCTCTGCAAACCCTTTTTGCCTTCGCCACCGCCAACGAAACCCTTCGCCGCCGCCGCATAATCCTTGCCACCACCGTCGCCGTCGTCGTCCACTGTCATCGTCGACGTCGACCGCGACTCCGCCGGTTCTCTCCTTCATCTGCAACGCACGCCGACGACACCACGGGTCGCGCCGCCGCTGCGCGCGATTGTCCTCCGGCGCCGCTGCGCGGTCTTCTCCTCCGGCGCCGCTGATCGCCTCTCGTGAAAGCCGACGCCATCGGGCCGAGAATCGCCCTGCCCCTGCCCCCCTTTTTCACCGCCGTGGGTTCCCTCCGTTTCCACCGCGGCCCCTCATTTTCGCCACCGCATGACCCTTTTCCACCGCTGCTGCTCGCCCCCGGCTCCTCCGCCGCCGCTGCTCGTTTCATATATCCTTGACTGAGTTTCGGGTCTCCTCTGCGACGACTCCGCGACTCGCACACCAACACTGTCGTCGGCCGAGCTTCACCCCTGTGGACAAGCACGGGCATAACGATCGTGGATTGCCTCGCGACCAGGTGGTGGACCTTCGAATCACAGTCCTAGCCAGGCGTAATTCCGATTCCAGTACATCATCACCGGAGCACTCGTGGTTTGCGTTTTCTTAAACTTCTATTTTGGAATTTTTGTTGAATTTGTTTTCATTACTACTGAAATTAAGAAATCTAAGTTTTCCCTTTTATATATCAACGAAATCGTACGTGTGTTATGCTTAGCATTCAAAAATAGCGACAACCTGCTAAACAACAACAAACCAACAACTCAACAATCTGTTGCTAAACAGCAACAAATCAACAACTCAACCATCTATTGCTAAACAACAACAAATCAACGTCTGAACAATCTGTCGCTAAACAGCAACAAATCAACAAGTAGAACGAATTGAATTTGAATTTATGTAGTTTCAATTTTCACTTAGCTTGTCGTATGACAATTATCATTTACTATTGTTAAATTTAGTTTATATATAGTATGTTCATTGAATAATAATACAGTAAATTAATAAATCTGTACATTGTTTAAATTATTGTTTGGCAGTGCATTTCCAACGAAAAATGATATTTTATTGAGTTATAACTAATATATTCTTATAATGTTTATTAATTGTTATTGTCATTTAGTTGGTACGTAGTTATATTTGAAATCTCAAGACTGTATATATATTAGGAATTGAAGAATATTTAGATTTATTTGTAAAATAAAGAAAAGTATATTAATTTATATACTTCATTAGTAAGAATTGATAAGAAATGTCGAGACTATATGGAAAATTTGAAAAAATAACTTGGGCAATTCATGGTGAGGAAAAAAATTATATAATGTTTGTACATAGCATGTTTGTAGGGAAAGCACACCTTAAGAAGCTTAATCGTATTTCCCTTTGCACTTTTAAATTCTATATTGTTTATTAATTGTGATTGTCATTTACTTGATACTTACTAGGTACGTAGCTATATTTGAAATCTCAAGATTATATATAATCCAATTTAATGAATATTAATTTGGATTATTTTCTAAAAATATAGTAAATTTTTAGAATTTATATTCTTTTTTTTTAAAGAGTTGATAAGATTTATCCATTTATCGGCTGAAAAACTTAGGATCGAGATGTCTACTAATCGAGAATGGATGTATAGTCGTATTGAAAATGGCTTTACTCGACGAGAGTTCATAAACGGCGTGAACGAGTTCATCACATACGCAAAGACGCGTTGTAGGACATTCGCCACTGAGGGAAAAATTCGGTGTCCATGCAACCATACAAAGTGTCGTAATCGTTCATACTATGATGTTGACACCGTAGAACTTCATATTCTTCGTCGGGGTTTCGTTCCGGGATATCAATGTTGGTCGGAACACGGGGAAGAAGATTATATGTACACTCAAAATGTACATGACGAACCTAGCAATACGATGAGAAATGATGACCACGAAGGGACACAAGCAACCAATTATTGTACATCGTATCATGAGATGGTGCACGACTTGGCTGGTCCGAGTTTCAATTGGTGTCATGCGGAACAACGTCCAAATCCTGAAACGGAAAATTTGTATGATATGTTAGACGCAGCAAGTCAGCCGCTATGGCAAAGGTGCGAGAACATGACGAAATTGTCGGCAGTCGCGAGACTCTTAAAAATCAAATCAGAACATCATATTTCTGAAAAGGCGTTCGATGAAATTCTTCAATTTTGTAAAGATGCATTGCCGAGTAACAATTGTTTAGTCGATAGCTTTTACAACACGAAACGACTAATGCAAGGGATGGGGCTACCAGTCCAGCAAATTGATTGTTGCAAGTCCATGTGCATGATTTATGGGGCGAGGATTCAGAGTTGATGACGTGTAAATTTTGCGGTGAATCAAGGTATGAACAAACTAGAAGTGAAGGACGGAGTGGCGTGCCGCGGGCTCGGAAAAAAATGTATTACTTCCCCCTAGCACCTCGATTGTAGCGTTTATTCGCATCTGACGCGACTGCGAGGCACATGCGTTGGCATGGGGAACACGTTTCAGATGGCATCATCATGCAACATTGTTCGATTCTATTGCATGGAAGCATTTGATATTGGTGTTGCTTATAGAGAAGGAGTTGACAAGGCTTCTTTGTTTTTGCTGGGTAAGAAAATTGTACCAAGTAAGTTGTCTTACAGGAAGTGATTGCTTTATAATCATTGACACAATAAATGTACCACATAGTGAAATGTTTCTCTTCTAGAGATGGCAAACTTGTAAGAAAATTTGTTGAACGTATCCGAGTGATTGGTCATATGATAAGTATGTTTTGTGTAAGAACCAAATACATCACTAATCTCTTATCCATCACGATTTCACGTGACAACTTAACTGAGTGCAACTTTACAAGGGTTGCACCTTCTTTTGAGAATCAGGGGTTGGGGCTTTGATTTCCATAGTTTGTTAGAAAAAATTTGAACTTTTTGGCATATCTTACAATTTTTCAACTTCAAGATGCCAACATGTTTCTTTAATCTTTGGGGTTCTTAATTTTGTATGTTCTTGATTTAGTTGGGATACTAATTTCCTTTCTTAGTTATATTATTTGTTATATCTCAGAGTGGGTTGTAATGAAACTTGAATTTTAGTTTTCACCTCTTATTCTGTAAGTTATTTATTTCTGAAACTTGTTGCTTTTATTTTTTGCATCTTGGTTTCCTGTGAAATGATGTGGATTCCCTGAAAATTCTCCATACACTAAAACCTTATAGGATCCTATTTCACAATTTCATTTATGCGTCTTTTGCATCACTTCCACACATTTGAGAAACACATTATACTTGATCAGACACTTTTCAAGTATTACTAGAGTAAAAGAGGGATTTCTTGTGAATATTTGAGTTTGCTCTTGCATGTTTGCTTAGGGTCTTTATATTTCTTTCATTGTGGAAATTACTTACCATAGTTTGCTCTTGCATGTTTGCTCTTGCATGTGTTATTGATTTCTCTTTTTTGTGACAGTTAAAGGCATTGGGTATAGATAATATCTTAGGGTTTGATTGGTTAGCATCTCCAGCGCCAGAGGCAATGATTAGGCCACTTGAAGTCCTCTATGCCCTTGGAGTTCTTGATGAGGATGTCAAACTTACATCACCAATTGGGTTTCAAGTTTCAGAGATTCCTTTGGTATGCAACCTTATGCCATTTATTTTATTCACAAAATCTCTATTGAACTCAGTCTTGTCTTGATCTTAAACATTTTACCATGTATGCTGCAGTGTTTATTATGAACTTTGGAACATTCAGATTGTTGCAATGAGTGGTAGAAGGGTCTTACAAAGATATGTTACAATACATTCTTATGTTATTACTTGTAATATATTCCTTTTTGAGATGTTTCCCTTTTTTTACTTTCTAATTGGAGTTTGTTTATTTTGTGTCAATTATATTACTATTTGTATTTTTCTTTCAGAGATGCTTGTGTTTTAACTTATTATTATTTTCGTCATACTTTGGTATTTTTAAATCTTTAATATAATATTTAATACCAGTTTCTTCAGCGTTTTCCATTTGTCATTTCATGAAGAAACTTGATTTTTGAATTTGTTCTTTGTTGTGTATGAAGGGAACATACAGTTTTTGCTCTGCCGCTATTGGAAAATATGATGGAATATGTATTTTACTCGTGTTTCATGCTGAAGATAGAGAACAACATGAGTACTTAGCGGCTTTATAATAAATTATTTTTGAACTAGATCACTATGATTGAATTATATATGTTTTGTAGGCAATTCTTAAGTCAAATGACTTCATAGACCTCTTTAATTTTTGAAAGTTTTTTAATTCGAAGACTTGGATCTCCTCTTTAAAAAGTTTTTTTAATTTTTGAGTAGTTTATCTAATCCTATATGGTCCATTTCATTTTTCTCGGTGAGATGGACACCCCATGCTGCTCAACTTGGTCTCTATATGTAATATGTGTCTCCATCTTTTTTAAGGTCATAACGCGCACTTTTAATTTATGGTTTAGAAATCCTTAACTCGTTGTGTGTTTTTTTGGAGTGGTTGTATATGTTGGTCATGTTATACATCGAGATAGAAAGACTGTGAAAGATAGTGTGTATTCATAGACAACACTGTATTCAATTTCACTTTAATTGGATGTGATGTTATTTTCATTTGTGTTGGAATATTTTGGTTGCATGTCGAATATTGTTCAAGTTCATTTTAATTTTCAGGATTTGGATGGGAACGCTCTCCTAGCTAAAGATTTTGTATAGTTCCTATCTTGTATCGGTGAAAGAATGTTATAGAGTAGTGTTATGTAAACAGTGTTTATAAACATTGTATATATATATATATATAAATTAATTTGTGTAGCCAACTTTGTGTACTATTTTGTATTTTGTTGAATAATGTTCATCTAGTACTATATAGTATACTACTAGTTAATTATGAAATGTTAATCTCATCCCTTTGTAGACATTGTTTGTCAAATTTTGATAATATACATACATTTTCCCAATTTTCGTATTATTTGCAGCAGGCAGAATTTGTTTTTGCAGATTTTACTGCAGCTTTTGATTTTACTATTTACTATGTACTGTTATTTTATGAAAATTACCATTCGAAAATTAGTATGTCGCTGACAGATCAACGACAGATACTTTTTTGTTGATCAAGTAAATCAACAAGCATCGAATCTGTCATTGAACAACAACAATCAATGACAAAGACTCGTCTTTCTTGATCAAGGGCAAATCAGCGACAGACCGTGTCTGTCGCTAAATAGCAACAGATTTGCAACAGACACGACTGTGTTGACTGGACTACCATTAGCGACAGACGTGTTTCTGTTGATGTTCAGCGACAGACGTTTGTCACAAATATGTCGCTGAACAGCAACATAACATTAAATTTGTCGCTGAGTTCAATCAGCAACAAAGAGTTTAGCAAATGATCGTCGTCATCATTGATCTGATCATGTTGGGTCGCTTAGCAACACAACCGTACCAATTCAGCATCAAATTAATTTGACCGGTCACCATTGCACAATATCCATGCCACATTTTTCTGTAAATTTTCTTCATTTACCTCAAATTTATGATGTTCCAATGCTGCGAGGTCTTAATGCCCACATCATTTTCATAAATGTACAGGGTGATGAGCCTTGCTCTATCTAGGGTTAGGGATTTTCCTAGAGACAATCAAATGCGACAGCTATTGCATCTCTGGGCTGAATGTTGTCCGCAAGCATTCACACGGATATTACTATCAATGCTTCAAATCAGACCATTGATGCTCATCACGCAATCCTTCCCACAAGATCATCTATTTTTCACGGCATGTTCTCACTTAATATCAAGGAGAAGGAACTATCCACCGTAAACATTCCCAACATTTCTATCAAAGCTTGTCATGCCTTTTCGAACTACATTTATGGTAATATTCAGCACGAGCTGTTTCTGAGCCATCAACTTGCTTTTCTTCATGCAGCAGATAAATATGACATTTATGACTTGAAAAATACATGCCATGAAAACCTTATTTTGAAAGGCTTCAAATTACATCTCTCTATCAATTGCCAAGATTGTAGATTTATAATTTTCACTCCAATTGTTCTCGTCAAATGGTTTGCTGAACATATCTTATTGTGCAATGATTGTTTCTAATGTATGAACATTCTTTTGTAATTTCATATTTCATTTACTTAAATGTCTTCTTCTCTTCTGGATGAAGCAAAGCTATATTTGTAAATCACAATGTTTTTAGGTTTTCTGTAAATTCAATTATAGTGAATGACTTGAATCATTAAAAAATATATGATCCAATTACTATTCTTTCTTTCATACAATGTTCATAACATTACTATGCAAGCTTTAGGCCGTTGAGCCAAGGTTCCATCATTAGGAGCATTTTACAAATTTCAGGTATACAAATTGCATTAAATACTAGAATATTAAATGTAATGCTTTGTACCACTATCAACAAAGTCTAAATATCAAGGATGCAAGGTCAAGATACTTAAATTGAAATATAAGCTACTACAATTTAATTAAAATACTCGAAATGTGACATATTTTCCATTGTTACTGCAGCAATGAGGCTTGTAACACAGAGCTTTCAGTTGAGACTTAATAATTGTGTTGTAGCAGGTAGCATGTAAAGCATGTCTAATGTCCCAAAATATACAGCTGAAACAAGATAAGGTATTTGCAACGACTACAGTTTGATCTAACTGAATTTGACAAGTTAACTTGTAAGCTAGGTTTAATATCTAATGCTAAAAATGATACAATATTAAAATAATTCTTGTCAAAGATGTCACATGTATTAAATTGGGAAGATTGTCTTCTATTGCATCAAATACAGAAAAACAAGTAACTTCTCAATGTCACCACTTATACCATTTTTGTCAATGGCTTTGCTATAGCTAGAGATTAAAAGGATACACTTGAAATATAAAATGTAATTCTCTTAAGCGATTGTCAACCTTTAATTTTTGTATTCACTACTGTGAATTGTGCAATTTACAAATCTTTTTTTAACTAAGGTTATAACTTTCTTAAAGATAAAACAAGTTTATAAACTTAATGAAAACATCACATTGAAAACTTCCCCCTCAAATATCGTGTAATATATTTATACTTCTATCTATGTCTTAATGTATAGCCATTTATTATTATACGAAAACTTTTACAAATTTTGAGTGAAATTGGCCTAAACAAAAATTTTAAATTATTAGTAGTCTATGTACAACCTAAGTCAATATTTTACATCCTCCACGTACATTATTTATTAAAAAAATATATATATACTCATTAAATACTTACTTTTAACTCTCTATGAAGCAATTACAATCATATAACAAAAATAAATCTATGCCAAAGTTAACTCTCTGTGAAAGCCTTACATCCAAAAATCTCCTGTTATACTATTTTAATTTAGGGACTTCACTAAATTGGTGGATACAACATTCTGCAGTTTGCCTTTTCATAAAAAATTATATTAGAGAACATTATATTACAAAAAATTAACAATCATTTTATTAACTAAAAAAATATTTAAACATAAATAATTTAAAAAAAAACTCCACAAATTCACACATTTAGACAATCCGAATTTAAAGTAAATCGGGTTTAGACAAGATACACTCATCCAAATTTTAAACTAAACCGGGTCTAGACAATGTAAATGCTCGTTTCATATCAAGACTGGTCCAAACCCAGACTCGATAAATTGACACTTCTACTCTCATTAAATTTCAACAAACCTTCATCGAATGAAGTCAACTTCATTAAGATAGCTTTAGGCGTGCCAAACAGGTACTCAAATGACACTTAAAGTGATACTCATATGACATGACGAAAAGGCTCGCATCAATGGGAGTCGTCATGCACGTTTCGAAATATATACCACGCATGTTATACATTAAAAGCTACATGATCACGTGTCGTAGTGGTAAATATGGGGTCGAATCCACAGGACTTGAGTTTTACTCTAAGTTAACTAAAAATGGGGGGTTTTCAGAAAGTTCAAGGAAATAATTAACTAAACTAGCACAAATAAAAAGTTCGCAAAAATAATATCAATGAGAAGAAATCACCTAAGTCTACGATTCCACAAGCACGAATCATGATTCAATGGCATTTAATGGTCCTCAATCATTCCAAAAAATTATTAATTCAATTTCTCCTAGATTAGTTATGAAAAATCGACGTCCGCCAGAAATTCCTAGTTCTCCTAATCTCGATAGCTAGGACGTTCGTCACTAACTACTTCCCTAATCAATGTATAACCCTAGACATCCGCCAATCGGGTTTAACACACTAACTGCAGTAATTTGGGTCTATGGGAACACTAATCCTAAATAACCGGATCGCATCCGCTTCCGATTTAACATAGATTCAATTGTTGCACACACTCAAGAACCGAAAGGGTTTTACAGCAAACGGGTGAGTGTTTGTCACTTTATTGGTCCAAAAGCACAATTACACGGATACTAATGGTCCAAATAATTGTAGATTGTCCCCCTAAAAGCATGCACTGGCCACATACATACCATAGATCTAAAACATATACTTTAAAATCAACAACAATGAAATAGGAGAAATTAAATCAAATTAAATAAAAATCATAGATCTCACATAGTATATGCCATGAATCATGAATCTCACTTGTTTCCCCTTCGACCTAGGCGAAAATTGGTCTGGCGGAACATCATATTTACAATCTCCAAGTATGAAAAGTTGTGTGTGGCTCCAATGTAGTATCCTCGTATGAATACCCTAGTTCCTAATATGAAAAACCACTAAAAATTTCTCTTTGGAGATAAGAGAAACTAATTTTGGGGGTTGGTCTCGTAACACGTGCGCCGATGAGCATCTAGGGACTATTTTGAGGTAAAAATGGGTTTCGTACACGTAGCAGCGCGCGATTGATCCGTTTTCCTGCCGTTCGCCGACGTGGCGCGTTCTGGTTGGTTGGTAGCAGCTGGAGTGGCGTGCTGGGCATGGAAGACGTGACGTGTGGCAGCAGGCGATTGGCCGAGTTTGCTATTTAAGTTGACGTGGCAACGAACTGGACGAACTCGGGAGGTGACATGTGGCACAGCTGGAGAATGGTTTGTCGCTCAAAAACTCGGCGAAAAAATGGGAGAATGTGCTGACGCGCATCCCGAGTCACATCCTAAAGCAGCTGAAGCGTGAGAAAACTGCTGGTGAGCTGGACGCTGACGACATGTGGACGAATCGGTTGCTGCCGCGTGGCTGTGCTTCAGCGAGCTGGGCGAATAAACGACTGCCACGTGGCAGCGAGCTGAAAATCGCACACATTATGTGAATGTGTGGGAGAGAGTGTAAAGCGGATCTCGAGGCAATCCAACAGCTGCTCAACTCAAGTGACCGAACTGTGTCACTCCCTGCATCATTTGGTCTGTTGTCTCTTATTTTATCTACCGCGCAACGCGTAACTCGAGGTAAACTGTCTGGTGTCCGATCACTGCATGTAAATACTTCATTTTGAGTATTTTTTTTGCCACGAATTTGAACAGCGTACTCCGTTTCACCTGAAACGACCAATAAATATACTTAAATATATATTTTAGAAACTTTTTACATTAAATATACTAAAATAGCCTACTAAAAGCATATAAAAATCAACTTATCACTACACACTTATTTTTAAGCAGGCTCCACACACCATATCATGTGAATGTCACTTGAAGTGTCATTTCATATGTGATTCTAACATTTTTCAAAAAATTAAACCTTAGATAAACAAGAGAATGCTCATCATGATAATAATGTATTATATAATAAATAATTTGTTTTTTTTTTCTCAACTGTTTCTATGTTGCATACATCTGTACATGAACATAATTACTTCACTCTTTTTAATCCACCTCACAATACACCTCATCCTCCACCTAAAAGTATCAAAATATCATCAGCTTCCTTTCTCAAAATATCTTCTGCTCCTCCATATCTACATCTTCACCAAAATTCAGGTATTACTTCCTTTGCTTTTTTACTCTCATGTTTATTAGAGTCGTTACACCACAACTTATAATTCCTTTTCTATCTCTCCTTTTTACTAACTTCTTAGGATTCTCTTTCAAATAAAAGATGACTAAAGACAAGAAAATGCTAAGGGAAATCAACAAAACAACAACAGATCGGATGGCGAATCTCCTCGTGGTTAATAAGCTTCCTCCAAAACTCTCTCCTGATGGAACAATACACCACCAAAAAGTCATTTTGGCTGATGAAGAGGTAACTTACATCTATATATAAGGCCCATTTTTTAAGAATTCCTGACGATGATCTCTACTGGGTCATCTCTTATTCAAATTTTTATGGCAGATTTTTAATGGGTTTTCCTTCTTTTGTTATTTTGGGCACAAATTGTATCAAAAGACCCATTTTTTGACAATTCCTCGTCTAGGGTTTTTGTGTGCATCTCAACAAAAACTGCTTACTCAAAGGATCTACTAGAAATTCATGATATTTCTCCAGGACTTAATTAACCTAATGGTTATAAACTTTAAATATTGTTTAATATTTGAACCGTTTACTTATATTTCTTCATTATACGATTTTTAAGTCATCCCCACATTATATTATATTGACATGGAGACGGAGGAGAGGAGGTGCGGCGGCTCACCGGAAGCAAGGACCGGCGACTTTCGCAGCGCGACGACGGTACGTGGAGGCATTTTCGTGGCAGTGGTGCGTGGAGGAAGAACAGCGGCCCAGCAGGCAGCGGAGGAGGGATCTCCGGCGGCGGCAGCGGAGGGAGGAGACGCGGAGGCAGCGGCAGAGAATCCGGCAGTGGAGTGGAAGGAGGAGGTAATGAACTTTGTTTAAGTTAGTTAAGTGTAGTTTAATTAGTTTGTTTTAGTTAGTTAAGTTAATTTAGTTAGTTTGTTGAAGTGAGTTTAGTTAAATAAGTTTAGTTAATTAAGTTGAGTTAATTTAGTTTGTTTAAGTTAGTTTACCGAAGGAGGAGGTATGTTTAGTTAATTATGTTTGTTTACGTTAGTTTAGTTAGTTTAGGTTAGAAGTTTAGTTTAGGTATTGGTGGTTAGTTTAGTTATTTAATTTTGTTTAGTTAGTTAAGTTAGTTTAGGTTAGAAGTTAAGTTTATTATATGTATTTATGTTTGTTATGGTTAGTTAGTTTAGTTTGGTTAATTTAGTTTAGTTAGTTTGTTTAGTTTGTTAAGTCAATTTAGTTGCGTTATTTTTGGTCTTAATGTTAGTTAACTTTGTTTAAGTTAGTTAATATTTGAACCGTTTACTTATATTTCTTCATTATACGATTTTTAAGTCATCCCCACATTATATTGACATGCAGGGTAACAAAGTACAGGCACAATATTTAATCGAGATGCCCCACTGTATGATAAAATACTCGAAGTCGACAACGTTTATACTATATCAAATGCTACTGTCAATACAGTCGATGCTGAATTCCGGTTAGTACCAAATGAATTTCAATGGATACTAAACAGAAGGATATGTGCAAAAAAAGTAAGTGAAGCTGAGAAGTTCAAACTTACTAAAGAAATTAAGCCTACACAATTAAATGAACTCCATCAGTTTATTGACTCTGATCTCGCATCTATTGGTATGTACATACATCTCAAACCATTGTATTAATACTGAAAGTTAACATATTTATTATTAAATATGACTTACAGATGTTGTCGCAATTGCACTGCAAATTGAAGAACCACGAAACATTTTGACAAAACGTGGCGACACAAAAAGAATTCAAGAAGTCACACTCATCGATGAAAGTTATTAGAAATTCTCCTTTCCATGCCTACTTTAAATTCAAACATTCTAATTTATCGTACAATAAACTATATGAATAGATCACACGTTAATTTCCTTCTCTACATTGATGTAGCATGTTACCTGTTACTTTGACAATGTGGGATCAGTTTTCAGTTATATATGGAAAAGATATTTCCAATGCAATCTCTTCAAGACCAATCATTATAGCTCGTTGTTTAAAAGTTACCACATTTGATGGTAAGAAACTTCATGACAATCACTGAAATTCCAATATTCTATGAGAAAAATATATCCATACAATTTTTATTGCCATACTAAGTACAACTTTAATTAATAGGAATGTCATTCTCGACAAAATTTCTTACTGCTATTGACAAAATATGAGATAATAATAGAGCAAAGTATCTCCGAACATGGTATAAGTTCTTCAATACAACTAAAATCTTTCTATTACAATATTATGTTACAAAAAGAATTGATTCCTTACCTCACTGGAAATTTAATATTGCAGGTGTGAGCTGAACAAGTCGAAATTAGACAACATTATCGATGATGAGACACCTTTATCTATTTCGATTATTTCTTCAGCTGAAGCAATCACTGCTCCTATAACCCATATTGCTGAAGTACCTCACACTTCATCAAAAGTAAATCACTCTTCAAACATTGCAATATTATTTTATATATCATACCAATTTTATTATTTTCACAAAAAATCACTTTCTGTGTCAAAGCAAAAATCATATCAAACCATCCAAATCAACCTTATTGGTACAAGAGTTGCAATGGATACAAAAGATTCACAGATGCCGAGCATAAAGAACAATTCTATTGCTTCCACTGCAATGACGACTCTTGTATTGCATTTCTAAGGTATGCATTATACATATTTAACATCTTTGTAGATACATACATTAAAAACACTGAAAATGTATTGACAGGCGCAAAATTCAGGTTGAATTGAAAGACAACTCAGGTTTAATTGAGGTTGTTGCATTTAATTTCTCTGCACGCCTACTTCTACAAAACAGTGCAGTAAATATTATGGAAATGCAGAAACAGGTACTACATAAGAAAGCTATATATTGTCCATTACTTCTCCTCAACATTTTTCAACTACTTGCTTACTTATATTTGCTAAATTATTTCCAATTATTGTATAACATAAGACCTCACTAACATTGTTATTCTTTACCCATTATTCAAACAGGAAAAGCAATTTGATCCCATAACAACATCCCCACTTCTTAACAAAGATGTGGATTCTCTCATCTAGTTAGCAACTGAACAAATGGAAAGGAATACAATTGTTCCACAAGATATATTATCTTCTCAATCTTTTCATGTTTACAGGGATCTTCTTCTTCAAATACTTTGCAGGCACACCAAAAGCTTGCAGATGATCAAAAGAACGCATCTCAGCAAGATTCGCCACCCATCCAAAAAGGAAAAGAACCTGCTATTATTGATGAAACTGGTGAAATCATCTTTCACATTCCTATGTCATCCACAAAGACCACAAAGAGAGGAGCTTCACTAACTATTGGTGAATCAAAAAAACTGGCAAAGCATGATAATACTATATAGGTTCTTCAATCCTAGAACGTACTTTCTTTTGTAACTGATGTAATAAACATATCATCACATGGCACATTTTGCATAGTACTGCTAATATAATATATATATATATATATATATATATGTGTGTGTGTGTGTGTGTGTGTATATGTCTTATTCTCTATGTAAAAAAAAAAAAAAAATTGTTGTATAATATTTGTAATAATAACCTTACATATATCCATGAATCGTAATACTTAACTCTAACATCTTTACTCTAATACAAGTTTATCTTCTAAATATTCCCAATAATCTTATTATATATATATATATATATATATATATATATTGAATCAACTAAATTCTTGTGGATTTCTTCAACATCTCATATATTAAACACAAATTATGCAATTTTTTCTTATGATTAAGAAAAACCTAAAATACACATTTACTTCTCATTTTAATGAAAATTTCCTCACCAACGGGCAACGCAAGTACTCAACTAGTATACATAAAACAAGGAAAATGAAACGAAGTTTCATTTCAAATGCAACAGAACGAAAGTACGTTTCGTTCCTCAACCCTCTCAACTCGGTCTCTCGCTGTGCGATCGCCCAACTTTCGATTTTCGCTCGGTTTTTTTCTGCAAAATTGTAGAGTGTCGTGAGACCGTCAGTTCGAGCTAAGTTTCCGCGATAGAGACGAGGTATTCGACTAGGAATTTGGTAAATTGTCAATTCATGACATTTTTCCTCAATTCAATTTGAATTCTCGGGATTTTTCGATTTTTCGCAGGGTTTTGATAGGCATTGGTTGGGATTGTTGAGAATTGATGCATTAAGCTGATTTGGATCAATTTGGGATAAGTTCCACTAGCGTAGGTTAGGGTTTTGATGAATTGAACTAATGTGATTCAGTTGATAACTATTTTGGAGGTGTTTTATAGTTGATATTGATTTACGTTGGGTTTATGAATGAATTGACTATTGGTTTTGATCTAATTTGACTCCACGAGCTGAGAAAATATGTAGATGTTGGTATCGAGTGGTTTCATGGTATTTGGTGTTGAGTTTTGAGGATTTAATTGCGAAAATATTGATTTGGAGAAGTTTTTCAATTCAAAATAAATAAAGTTTGCCTAGTTGACAGACCATATTCAAAAATTTATAACTTCTTTATTAGTGATCCGATTTGAGTGTTCTTAGAGTCTATGAAAAGTAGGACATGAATACTATAAGTTCCTTTTAGGTCATCATGACAAATATTGAGGTTTTCAAGGTTAAAAAGTTACCCCAAATTGGCTAGTTGAAAACCAGTTGAAACAGTTATATAAAATAATATTTTTGAAAATTGTTCTCAACGTACTTTAGCCGCAGTTTTCATTAGGTTTCGTGATTTGGTTTCACTTGAAGCTTGACCCGTAATATAATTAGATATGCAGGGAAGCTATTGGAACCATTTGCAAGGTGATCCGACACTTCGGGAACCCCGAGAATTTAGCTCAAAGTTGGTTGGTTGTAATTAAACCTTATAGCGGTCTTTACTATTTATGGAATTATCTTTATACATGCATTTGAGTTTAGTCTGCATTGTATTTCTCATCATTCTTGGTCATGCATACATAGCATCCGGATAGAGTTGCCCATACTTCGGTCGTAAGAGTGTAAGGTGCTCCACTTCAGACTAGACGTAATGCAGGCATTTAAGGAGGGTAATGTCAACTCTGGAGTAGCATGTTGTAACGGCCCAAAATTTATAACTGTGTTTATGTCTTTACACAGGCTCAACGACCCGTAATGTGGGACCCACACCGTGATATGCCCGTTTACAGAGGCAAGGGCCGAGGTATATTTTATTTATGTTGTCATGTATGCCTAGTGTATTGTATTTGTGTAGACTATTAAGTTAATTTTCTACGGGTGTGTAGGTATCGAGACGAGCGGGGACGTACCTCGAGTCGCGTGTCGACGTGGGACCGATGTAGCGGCATATTGGGGTAAGTTTAATTTATTTAAATAAAATGTGAATTTATTGGGTAATGTGTGGCTTTAATGTGGCCACATGGAAATTAAATTAGTAAATGGCCTATAGTTAGGAAAATAAATCATGAGGCATAGGATGTGCATAGAGACACGCGTTAACCCATCATGAGGCAAGGTGTCACATTGTTGAGTCACTCACAAGTGACTTGGGGAACAAGTGGGACAATGTGCTCCATGTGATGAGCCTTGGGATACGTGTGCACACCAAGATCTAAGGCTAAAGTTTAAATTCACATTATATAAATATATAAGTCAATTGGAGCATCTTCTTCTTATCCTCACAAAAAAAAAAGAGAAAATCGGGAGAGGAGAAGAGAAAGAAAAATCGTTGTGGAGGTGGAGGAGAAGGAGAAGGAGAGAACCCGAGACGACTCAAGGTGAGTTTGTTGTTCCATTGATGGGGTGGAGTGGTGTCGGTGGGGTGTGGTGAGGGAGCTCCCGTGCTCCCGAGGAAGGAGACTGTGACGGCCCCAACTACTAGACAGGGCACCGCCCGGCCTAATCCCGTAATCAAGTCTTAATCCAACTCACCTAAGACTTAATTACGTATTAGTCAGCCTTTCGTTCCTATATTCCTCTAACTTCATGTCTTGATCTATATTATCATTTTCATATAGTTTAAAGATTATGCGGAAACCATGATAATTCAAAATTCATAAGTGTGGAAAACCAAGAAAAGACAATAACACAAGCACATATATATAGGACACTATTCACTCAACCCAATGTACAACCCAAAATGAAATAAAAATAATACATCAAAAGTCAACACATACAAACGAGTGAGGAGAGTCACCGAACTGCTCAGAGGAAGTCGCAGATCTTCTCCTTCCCCGATCTGCTGCTGCTGACGGACCTACACCCACCGTCACAAACTAGACGGTGAGTATAGTGATATTTAAGTACTAACTAGAGAATTCTATGCCACATTTCCAAACTAAACGAATGGTATTTAAAAGCATAAAGTAGCGAAATAAAGTGCTGAAACAAGAAATGCAAGTAAATACCATAGTTAAAGATGTAGAAACAGACACAGGCTAAGTCGAGATGATCTACGTTCGGTCGGCGGTGAGACCTATCACCTACCCTTTCCCACTACTATATGGAGATGCGCTCAACATATCTCACATAAATAGCGGAGCTGCGCTCTACGCTTTACAACATCAATCTCATGCTTGTCGACCACCCCGAGTCCCATAACTCGTGTGTCGCGCAAGTGTAGTGTAGTGGTGAGTCTGGGAACCCGGTAGACCCATGTCCCCGTGAACCGCGCATCTCTCGTGCAATGGACACTAGATAATCCCTACTTTAATTTCAAAGACAAATAAGTCCAAAATTCTAGGATTCCAAAACAAGTTAGGCTACAAAGCCCAAAGGAAATCGAATACAAGTCCAATTAAGTCCAAATTGTTCCATTAGCATGTTTTTCATCAATGTTTTCAAGAATGACATCAAGTGTAGGAATCAGAGACAATGAAACAATTCACAAGGCATCATGTCACAATATTCACTAATGAATAGATACAAGAACAACATGATGTGCGAGTTCAAGTAGTAATGTCTACCAAGAGACCAATAAATCAACAAGAGAATGAAATGAAATATAAAATTCTCACAGTTGTACTTACAAGTCACACGCTTGTCCTAGGCTATCCGATCCCTCGACAAATTCGTAATGCGAGCCCAAACGCCCGAGTTCTCCCATTAGTTCTCTAACATTCAATAATGTCTCACTTAGGCCAAATCGAAGTCCAGACAAATTCCTAAAGACCTTTTTTTTTTTTATTTTCGGCCATTCGGCCCATTTCACGTTTTTCGAGGTAAAACCCCAAAAAATGCTCGTCCGAAATTTCAAATCTTATATTTTTCATAGAAATTTATCACTTTCTAGTTGTTTTGTCGAAATATAATTTTTCGGATTTTTTCCTAATTTTTCTGGAATTTTTCCCAATTTTCCTACATTTCATTTCTATTTTCTGTTTTTTAATTATTATTATGGTTTTGGGTTGAACCGAGCCGAGCCGGTTTCGAACCGACCCGGTTCACCCAACCCAGCTCTCATCTTCTCTTTGTTTTTTTTTTTTCCTTTGGGCTTTGAACTGAACCGGTTCGGCTCCCGAACCGGCCGGTCGAGCTCATTTTCTTCCTCTCGCAAAACATAGCATCGGCTCTGTTTCCATTTTTTTATTTTTTTTTTGTCGTTGGGGTTGGGCTTCCATCCCCAACCCCAGGTTGGGTCTCCTATGCAGGGGTGACTACTCCCCTACCTTCCTCGAGCTCGGAGGAACTGTCATGGCAGTTCGTCCGAGTTCGCCAACTCGAACAACAACAACAACCGACACAAACAACAACAACAAACGACAAAACAACAATGGAAATTCACTCACCTTGCCTTACGTCGAGCTCGGTCTCTCTCTCTCTCTCTCTCTCTCTCTCTCTCTCTCTCTCTCTCTCTCTCTCTCTTCTTCCTCCTATCTTCTCGGTTTCTTCCTCTTTTCTCTGTTCGTCACTGTTGTTGTTATTTTTTTCCACAGCCTTTAGAAACCAAAAAAACAAATGGGATAAGGTTGCACTTTGGTTTCATTTGACTTATATATTTGGGTGGCTTGAATGTGATCCACACATCTCAACCCACACACGTATCTCGAGACGTATCGTGTGGTTCTTGCTCACACCACTTGTCCCTTGCGTCACTCTCGAGTCACTCCAATGCTTGACACCTTGTGTTGAGATGTGTGTGTGTGACTCTAGATGTATATCTAGTAGGGGTGGGCAGCGGTTTTCGAAAAACCGCCCAAACCGACCAAACCGCGCGGTTTGGTCTAGTTTTTAAAGCTCGCGGTTTGGAAAACGACCAAACCGCAGAATCGCGGTTTGGTCCCGGTTTTCATTTTGGGAAAACAGCGGTTTAACCAAACCGATGGCATTTTGGTAAATACAAACCAAAAACCCTAAAAACAAAAAAAAAACCACTAATAATCTTCCTCTCGACGCTCATTCGCTCATTCTCCCTCACCGCGGTCTTCCACTTCCTCACTCACCTCCCTCACTCACTCGCTCCTCACTCACCTCCCTCTCCCGCCGCCGCTCCTCACTCCCGTCCTCTCACCGCCGGCTCCTCCTCTCACCGCCGTCTCTCCTTTCACTCCCGCACCGCAGCCACTCTCGAGCACTCTCACCGCCGCCGTCGTCGCCGGTGTTGTGCTTGTTGTTGTGCTTGCTTGTTTTTTCTTGCTTTTTTTTTTGCTTGCTTTTTTTTTCTTGCTTGTTTTTTTTTTTTTTTTTTTTTTTTTTTTTTTTTTTTTTTTTTTTTTTTTTTTTTTTTTTTTGCTTGCTTTTTTTTTTTTTTTTTTTTTTTTTGCTGTTTTTTTTTTTGCTTGCTTTTTTTTTTTTTTTTTTTTTTTTTTTTTTTTTTCTGAAAATAGAGTGCATGAAAACCGCGAAACCAAACCGACCAAACCGCGCAAACCGCGGTTCGGTTTGGTGCGGTTTTGGTGATTCGCGGTTTGGTGGTGGTTTGGAAAATCACCAAACCGTAGACCCTCGGTTTGGTCGCGGTTTGATGGTTTTCACCACCAAACCACGGTTTGCCCACCCCTAATATCTAGTGATGTACATTTTTTCTTCCTTAACTTTAGGCCCATGTTATATATATATATATATCTATTAATAGATGTGGCCACATACAAACCACACATTACCAAATGATTTTCAATTAATGTAACTAATTCACTCGTAACCCAATATGTCGATACCTCGGTCCCACGTTGACACGCGACTCGAGGCACGTCCCTACTTGTCTCGATATCTGCATACCCGTAAATGACTTAGTAGTCTACACATGTACAATACACTAGGCATACAACACACAAATATAAAATGTACCTCGGCCCTTGCCTCGGTAAACGGACATATCACGGTGTGGGTCCCACAGTATGGGTCGTAGAGCCTGTGTAAAGACAATACCACAGGTAAAAATTTTGGGCCATTACAGAGACGACTCGGGCCTCCCTACACGAGCTGGGGTGGCTCGCCAACCCCAGCTCGTGACCAAAACAAAAAACAAAATGTTAGAAATTTGTCTCGACTTCGATTTAGCCTAAAGTGTTATATTATTAAATGTTAGGGAACTAAGGGGAGAACTCAGGCGTTTGGGCACGCATTTCGAATTGTCGAGGGATCGGCTAGACTAGGACAAGCGTGTGAATTGTAAGTACAACTGTGAGAATTTTATATTTCATTTCATTCACTTTTATTGATTTATTGGTCTTTTGGTAGACATTACTACTTGAACTCGCACATCATGTTGTTCTTGTATCTATTCATGGGTGAATATTGTGACATGATGTCTTGTGAATTGTTTCATTGACTCTGATTTCTACACTTGATGTCATTCTTGAAAAGATTGATGAAAAGCATGTTAATGGAATAATTTGGATTTAATTGGACTTGTATTCGATTTCCTTTGGGCTTTGTAGCCTAACTTGTTTTGGAATCCTAGAATTTTGGAATTTATTTGTCTTTGAAAGTAAAGTAGGGATTCTCTAGTGTCCATTGCACGAGAGATGCGCGGTTCACGGGGACATGGGTCTACCGGGGTTCCGGCACTCACCACTACACTTGCGCGGCACACGAGTTATGGGACTCGGGGTGGTCGGCAAGCATGAGATTGATGTTGTAAAGCATAGAGCGCAGCTCCGCTATTTGTGTGAGATATGTTGAGCGCAGCTCCATATAGTAGTGGGAAAGGTTAGGTGATAGTTCTCACCGCCGACCGGACGTAGATCATCTCGACTTAGCCTGTGTCTGTCTCTACATCTTTAACTATGGTATTTACTTGCATTTCTTTTTTCAGCAATTTATTTCGCTACTT
This sequence comes from Stephania cephalantha, assembly GCA_039657325.1. NCBI lineage: Eukaryota > Viridiplantae > Streptophyta > Magnoliopsida > Ranunculales > Menispermaceae > Stephania > Stephania cephalantha. Next base: position 20,186,416 of record CM077574.1, on the reverse strand, counting down.
TATGCTTTTAAATACTATTTGTTCATTTTGGAAATGTGGCATAAAATTATCCAGTTAGTACTTAAATATCACTATACTCATCGTCTAGTTTGTGATGGTGGGTGTGGTCTGTCGAACAGCAGCAAACCAGAGAAGGAGAAGATCGGCGATTTCTTCTGAACAGTTCGACGACTCTCCTCACTCATTTGTATGTCTCGACTTTTGTTGTATTATTATTATGTCATTTTGTGTTGTACATTGGGTTGAGCGAATAGTGTCATATATATACGTGCTTGTGATGCTGTCTTTTCTTGGTTTTCCACACTTATGAATTTTTGGAGAATGAATGCTTTCGCTTAATGATAATGGAATTGGAATTACCTTTAAATTGGATAATATATCAATACATGGATTTGAAGGAATATAGGGACAAAGGCTGACTAATACGTAATTAAGTCTTAGGTGATTTGGATTAAGGCTTGATTACGGGATTAGGCCGGGCGGTGCCCTGTTTAGTAGTTGGGGTCGTCACACATGCATTGAACTCATCGTGAGCGAGCCGCTTGTTATGAGCTTAGAACAAGAAATGAAGGATCCACGTTGTTATATAAATTTATTATTATTTGGAAATACAATTACATGTATCCATGTATTCGGACTAACATTTGCAGGAGTACAGAACAGTGTAGGAGTTTATTTACCTAACATCTTGGAGTTGTTTTTTATGATGCCAGGTTCTTTGTGAGGAAAGGGAAGAATGAACAAGACTTGAAGACCTTGGTGAATGTTTTCATGTTTTAAAAGTTTAATTTTCTTGTTGTAATAATTTTATATATATTACTTTGGGTTACAGGGTGAGCGTAGGTCGTGAAAATACTTTCAGATAGGTTTAAGAGAGTCTCCTAAATTGATTTAAAAGTAAGTTGATAGGTTTATGATCGAGTTTTTGGTTTATTTAGAATTGTAAAGTTGTAACTAATGTATCGAAAACTCTAAGTTAGTATTTAAAGTTTAAGTTTGATATATATTATGAACTGCGGGGAGTTGTGAGTTCTTCTAGGCATATCCATATTATGTTGTCTATTAGGTGATATTTTCGTCGAGCCACTTTTAGGGGAGGTGCTACCAAATTTTTACAAAATATAGATATGAATTCTTAATTTTCTCCAATAAAATAAATTAAGAATCAAGGTCAGTTAAGGATCTAAATTATGATTTGGAGCTTTATTAAGGATTAAATTGAAAAGTATTTTGAGGCATATAGTTAATTGTATTTATTAAGTATCTAATTAGGGTAATTAAGGATAAATCGGGGCTTAGTGAGACGGGTCTAGAATGGGTATTGTGATATTTAGTTTCTACATCTAATATAAAGTAGTAACTAGGATTAATTTAAAAGGTCTTTTACCGTTTAAATGTCTTAAGTGAATTGTGTTCTAAGTTTGATAGTAATACGACTAATTCCGATGATATTGGCCTAGTAGTAATAAGTTTTCATATAACTTAATGTTGTTTTACTTCTATTAATTATCTTTGAGCTTTCGAAGGATAAATGGTAATAAAATTAGAAAATGGTTTTTTCATTGTTATAAGGAAAACTGGTGGCTAGATAAAAGCTATCAATCTTACTTATAATTTAGGTGTAGTGATTCAAGAATATTTTGTAATATAATGAAAGTACGATTACGAATATACTTTAATTAATATGTTTGAATTCAAAATGGGTTTTATGTTTCATTGTTCTGAATATTTGTTTAGATGTTTGTTTTATATTGATTTGAATTGAATTTAGTATTAGTGAATTTGAATTGTGTTAGTTAAGTTAGTTTAATTAGTTTAATTGATTGTTATAGTTTGTTTAGATAATTTTAATTCTCGTTTGAATTAAACTAAAATAGAATAATAAAAACTCTTGGAAAAACCCTGTTTCTTAAGAAATTCGCAAATTATTAAGAAGACAATCACACTTACCACTACTATAAATAATAAGGATATACATAAAAACTTGTCGTACACGCTCGATAAGTGTCACCTTAAAATTTTGAGTTTCAATTAATCCATTGGCTTCATTTGATTGATTTTCATAATTTCTCGGCTTTTTAAGATCACCTACAAACCCATTGCAAGATTCATATAAGTTCCAAGTCAAATCCAAGTCATTTCAATATCATTAGGTCCTAAAAACCAAGCTAAACCAACGATACAATTTTTTTTTTCGAAAACCGAACCCCAAATTCGGCTTTAGCGACCCCGATCTTCATAAATACGAGTGTCTCAACTATTTATGAGGACAAATTATCAGTTATACACATTTTTGAGTTAAATCGCATGTTTTATGGTGCAAAAACATTGATCAAATGGGAAACCAATAAGAAAACACTGATAAAACTCTCATAAAAAATCCCCAAATCACACTTTTCTAAAGAATAACCCATTATTTTAATTTCAAATTAATTGTGCAAATCTTGAAAAATATTTAGGTCCCCGACGAAATTGGTCGAACCTAGGGCAAAAGACCCAGGTTGGCTTGGCAAACCTTTTCCCGCCCTCTTCCTCTAGTTTACTTGCACTTTCCAAAGAAATTGAAAGCATATTAAGATAATGAGACATTTTTTGGAGTAGGCTCCGTTAGGCGGCAAGTCCTGTCAAAGGGGGTGTGCTCCATTTGACATCAACACATCCAAACGCACATCGTGTTGGTTTTCGAGGTTTTAAAAGCAACAAAAATTTTAAGATTTTATTTTCAAAAACCCCAACATGATCAAATTTGAATTCCATTAAACTAATTAACAAAAGTAATTCCACCTAAATCACTAGTTTCTTTTTTCGTGTTGATCGATTGGTAAGATGCTACCAGAGACGAATGTCTTCTATCAGTGATCCGCACACGAACGATGACCAATATTTCAAGTGCTAGCCTGAGAGAGTACACTTGTTGTTCTCTCTAAAACTCTAAAATGAAAAAAAAAACTAATTCGTTTTCTAAAAATGAAAATTAGATTCAAACCTTATTATTCTCGTATTATGTTCTCACTTAATGCACATATTTATACAACCCTTGTATATAGGCGGGTAAGTGAATTACCATTATATGGAATTTTTCCACATCTATATCTTGGTGCCAAAAGATCTACACTTATGACATCATCTCAAAAGATTTGCTTTTATAACCCTTTTGACTCATTAACATCAAATTGATGAATTGAAAACACGTTTTTAAAACATGCCTTTTAAAAGCGCATTTTCTAAACATTCCTTTTGAAAGTGCATTTTCAAAATGTGCCTTCAACTACTTATGCTTATCCTGATTTGCTTACGTGGCCAAAAAGTGTCAATTAGCAAGTCAAAGAGGTTATAAGTGCAAATCTTTTGAGGTAGGTGTTAAAAGTGTAGATCTTTTATCACCAAGGGATATATAGTAACGACCCAAAATTTACTAATAGTAAATTAGTATCTAATCAGGGTTACCGACCCGAGACGTGGCCCGAGAGCGGGTACACAGTCTAAATACTCGGTGTGAGGACCGAGAAATGCATTAGATTTGATGTGATGGATGCCTAGTGTGGTGTATTTGTGTAAACTTATAAAGTCACTCCTACTTATATATAGATGTCGAGGCGTGAGAGAGGACGCGCCTCAAGATGCGTGTCAGCGTGGGACTGGAGTAGAGAGTGATGAGGTAATTTTATTTAGGCTTAATATAACTTAATTAGTGATTTTCATATGGTTATAGTTAGTTTTATATTAAATGTACATAAGTTAAGCAACTTAGAACAATAGTCATGTGATGATTCTCAAGACACGCGTTAACATATTTAAAGGCCAATAGAGTTTAAATTGGTGTTATTTAGATCAAGTGGAGAGTTAGTGGGACATGTGTTGAGGTGTATACCATTAGATAAGCCTCGAGATATGTATGTACATTAAGATCAAAGGTTATAAATTAACCTTATCCATAGCATATATAAAGTTGAGATCAAAACATACAATTCATTCATTTCATTTACAAAGCTTAGGAGAGAAGTAACTTGCTAGAAAGGGAAGAAGAAGGTCAGCAAGATGTTGAAGGAGTTTGGATGAAGTTGAAGGTGTAGATCAAGCTAGGAGTTCATTCAACTAGGTAATTCTACTACACTAGCAACTTAGTCAATTTAATTCATGAATTAGATGATATGTAGGGTTGTTTTATGTTGTAATTGATGTCTTGGGACTCTGAAGGTTTGTATGGGAGTTCCTAAGGCATTGGTACACCCTATGTGTGGAAAAACTCAGAATTCTTACTTGACAGCACAAAATCTGAAATTTTAGAATTCTGGGTTTTTCTGCACATAATGTGCTAGGTAGGTCAACTAGCGCGCTAAGTCATCCTATCCAGCGCGCAAGGTGCTTTGACAACACAAAATCTGTAATTTCTAAAATTAACTCAAACACTTTAAATAGGTCCAATACCCTAAGTAAAGGTCTATACACATTCAAAAACATGTTATATGACATCAGGAACCTAGAGTAATGTCATAGGGGTTCGGATACGAGTTTTGAGGTGTCGGGAGGCCGAAAAAGCTAGGAAATTGACATGTTTGTAAGTGAACTGATAGATATATTTATTTACATTTCATTCTTATTTATATGTTCATTTCCAGTCATTTGGACTAATTTTCTTTTGTACTCTATATGTCATGACTTGTTGTCCTTAATCATTTCATGAGTTTGCTTTCATGGTATAGATTGTTGATTAAATGATTTCATTGACTCCAAATCATGTGCTATGTCACTTTGATTGTTAATATATGTGATCGGTGAAATAGCATGCTATTAGGTAATAGTTTATAGTATTATATATTCCATTTCCTTTGTGCATTAGATATGCAATTGCTTTGTTGGATTCCAAAACCATGTCGTTCATTGTAATATGAAAGTAGTTCTTTTATCTATGACCATTTCATGATAGAGGTTCGGCGGACATACAGGGGTCACTAGACGTTCAGGGTGATCGAGATCTCTCCACTATCTTGTGCAGCACACGAGGTATGGGACTCGGAGTTGTTGGCAAGCATAACTTGCGTGACTTCACGAGTTATAAGACTCGGGGTTGTTGGCAAGTATATATCCCAGGTAATTGGCATTAGGGATAATTATAAAGGCGTAAAGCACAGTTACGACCTTCACAGAGATGTAGAGCATAGCTCCATCCTTATATAGTGGAACACGCATAGGGATATGACTCCCGGCCAACCGGCCCTAGATCATAACTACTTAGCCTAGTGTTAGTTTCATATTGATTAGCTGGAGTATCTTATAACATGATTTCCTTTCAGCTTTAATTCTTATTATTATGCTTTCAGATACTTGTCGTATATTTTGGAAATGTGAACAAATGTCTCTCAGTATTACTTTCTACATTATTGTAATCACCGTCCTTTTTATGACGGTGGGTGCAGAAACTTCGAGTAGCAGACCAGGGAAAGATAAGCTCAAGGATTAGTGTTGAGCCATCAGAGGAGAGTTTATGCTACTTTTGTAGGTGATCACCTTATGTATATAGTACTTATGTCTTTTTGTATAACTTTGGGTTGTATATTGGGTTGAGAGACTTGATTTCACTACTGTTTCATGTATTACTTTAGTTGGATTTATATTATCTTATGTTTACCTGGTTTCCACAGTATGTGTTTTATGAATGCTTCCGCTAATTTATTAAGTCTTCCGCTGAATAATGGTCTCTTAATTAATTCTGATAACATTGAAATGAAAATTAAACTAAGTTGTGTATGTGATATGTAGTAAATAAGGTGAAAAGGCTGACTGATTCGTTGTTGAGTCCTATGTGGCGTTGATTAGGGCTTAATAACGGATTAGGCTAGGCGGTACCTGGTTTGGGAAGCCGAGACGTCACATATATGTTCAAACCCCCTCCGGTTATACCACTACTTAAAGAGGTACTAAAATAACACATCTTAGAGTCTTTATGTCATAAATTTTATCATATAAAATTCATTGTTTTAGCCATTTGACACGTGTCGAGCGTGTACAATAAGTTTTCCCATATATCATTATTATTTGTAGTAGTGATAAATGAGATCGTCTCGATAAGGATTTTGTAAACTTCTTAAGAAAAAAGATTTCAATGGTTTTTATTATTTTTCTTTAATTTAATTAAAAATAAATAAAATAATCTAATTAAACTCTAGCAATCAATTAACTAATTAAACTAACTTAACTAACACAATTCAAATTCACTAATAAATTCAAATCAAATCAACAAAAATTAAACATCTAAACAAATATCCAGAACAATGAGACATTAATCCATTTTGAACCCAAACATATTACTTAAATTATAGTCAAAACCATACTTTCATCATATTACGAAGTATTTAAAGATCATTAAACCTAAATCATAAGTAAGTTCATAACCTTTTGATAAGTTGGTTTTTATATGCCTATAGTAGTTTATTTTAGTATATTTAGTTATACAAAGTATCTAAAATATATATTTAATTATATTTTTTGGTCATTTTTAGGTGAAACGGAGTCCGCGGTTGAATTCGTGGCGGAAATATACTCAAACTGAAGTATTTACTTGCAGTGATCGGATGTCGGACAGTTTGCCTCGAGTTACGCGTTGCGCGGTGGGTAGAATAGGAGACAGCGTATTTCAACCAATTGGGACCTGCCACGTCAGCGCATATCTTGTCATGGCCCAAATAATTAATACATGTTTACTTCGTTAATCATGACAAAATGACCCGTGACGTGGGACCCGCATCGAGATACGTGTCACTCTCGAGGCACGGTGGCCGAGGTAAATATTATATTTGTTGTGTTGTTTGACAAGTGTATTGTACATGTGTAGACTACTAAGTCATTTGCGGGTATGCAGATATCGAGACGAGCGGGGGATGCGCCTTGAGTCGCGTATCGACGTGGGACCGAAGTAGCGGCATATGGGGTATGCTTAATGTATTTGAGTTAAATAAAAAAATGAAATGAAAAAAATGAGTGGCTAGCATTAATCTTATATATATAGATATAAATATATATATATATATATGGATAATGTGGGGTTTTATCCACACTTCACAAAAAAAAAAAAAAAAAATGGCGAACAGAGAAGGAAACCGAGAGGAAGGAGAGAAAAAAGAAGAAGAAAGAGAGCGGGAAGGAGAGAAAGAAGAAGAGACCGGAAAGAGAGAGAGAGACCGACAACTCGACGCCGAGAACGCAAGGTGAGTTGAGTTGCTTTGGCGTTGTTGTTGATTGTCGTTGTTGTGTTGGTCGGCCATGGTGGTGGCGCGGCTTCGTTGAGTAAGGAGACTGTGAGGTCATCTCCCTCCCAAAGGTGGTCTAGGGTTGGGGCCGAACCCAACCCCAACAAATCAAAGAAAAAAAAAATTCCAGCCGAACCGGGGACCGCGTCCCTGGTTCGTTGGAGAAGATGCACGAGCGCACTATGCGCGCGCGTGTGCATCACCCATATGGGCCAGGCCAGGAAACCTGGGCCGGACTCGGCCCATGGGGCGAGCCAGGCCCAGGGCCCTGGCCAGGGTCTGGTCCGACCCGGTTGGGTCGACCCGACCCAAATAAAAAAAAAAAAAAAAAAAAAAAATAGAAAATAGAAAAGAAAAATAGAGAAAAATATGGAAAAATTCAGGAAAATTCCAGAAAAATAGGGAAAATTATATTTGTGAAATCAATAGAAATTCGAGATTTCCATAAAAAGTGAAGAATTCGGAAGTCGGTCGAGACGTGATACGGGCGTTTTACCTCGAAAAATGTGAAATGGGCCGAATGGCCGAAAATAAATAAAAAAGGTTTTTCGAAATTTGTTTCGACTTCGATTTGGCCTAAGTGAGACATTATTGAATGTTAGGGAACTACAGGGGAACTCAGGTGTTTGGGCACGCACTTCGATTTGTCGAGGGATCAAATAGACTAGGACAAGCGTGTGACTTGTAAGTACAACTCGTGAGATTTTATGTTTCATTTCATTCACCCTTATTGATTTATTGGTCTATTGGTAGACATTACTACTTGTCATCTGACATCATGTTGTTCTTGTATCTATTCATGGATGAATATTGTGACATGATGCCTGGTGAATTATTTCATTGCCTCTAATTCCTACACTTGATGTCGTTCTTGAATACAATTGATGAAAAGCTTGCTAATGGACTACTTTGAATTTAAATAGACTTGTATTCGATTTCTTTTGGGCTTTGTAGACAAACTTGTCTTGGTAACCTAGAATTTTGGAATTATTTGTCTTTGAAATTAAAGTTGGGATTATCTAGTGTCCATTGCACGAGAGATGCGCGGTTCACGGGGACATGGGTCTACCGGGGTTCCGGCACTCACCACTACACTTGCTCGGCACACGAGTTATGGGGCTCGGGGTGGTCGGCAAGCATGAGATTGATGTTCTAAAGCGTAGAGCGCAGCTCCGCTATTTATGCGAGATATGTTGAGCGCATTTCCATATCGTAGTGGGAAAAGGTAGGTGATAGGTCTCACCGCCGACCGGACGTAGATCATCTCAACTTAGCCTGTGTCTGTCTCTATATCTTTAATTGTGGTATTTACTTGCATTACTTGTTTTAGCAATTTATTTCGCCCATTTACGCTTTTAAATACCATTCGTTTCTTTTGGAAATGTGACATGAAGTTCTCCAGTTAGTACTTAAATATCACTATACTCACCGTCTAGTTTGTGACGGTGGGTGTAGGTCCGTCGAGCAGTAGCAGACCGGGGAAGGAGAAGATCGGCGACTTCCTCTGAGCAGTTCGGCGACTCTCCTCACTCATTTTGTACGTCTCGACTTTTGTTGTATTATTATTCTTTATGTCATTTTGGGTTGTACAATGGGTTGAGTGAATAGTTTCATATCTATACATGCGTGTGATGCTGTCTTTTCCTGGTTTTCCACACTTATGAGATTTTTGGAGAATTAATGCTACCGCTTAATATTTGAATTACCAATGCTTCCGCTTAATAGTTGAATTATCATGGCTTTACCTGCCAATGTGATAATATAACAATACGTGGATGTGGAGATATATTGGTATGATAGGCTGACTAATACGTACTTAAGTCTTAGATCATGTGGATTAAGGCTTGAGTACGAGATTAGGTCGGGCGGTGCCCTGTTTAGAAGTAGGGGTCGTCACAGTTGGTATCAGAGCTAGATTTAGAGAACTATATGGCTTAAGGCAATGTGATACCAACACAGTTGGGATCAGAGCATAGGTGTAGAGACCAAAATGTATAAAATACAAACCTTAGTTGTGGAAACCAGATATTTAGTGCCTAGACACCATTAGTTGGGAAGTGAGTGACAGTGAGATGGGGGATTTCGTTTATGTACTTGTTAATTGCTATATGTATCTATCTACTTATGCGATATGTCACGTAGAAGCTGATTCGCGTTCACTATCCATTGCAGACCCCGATGGCTGATACACGCGGGGGAGGAGATGCAGAGCCTAGTGGCAGTTCGCCTCATACTATAGCGGAGGATTTACAGCGACTGTCTGATCGAGTGACAGCTCAGAACCATCAGTTGACTGATTTCATCGCGATGACCGCACGTTTTTCTGCACCGACATCGACATCAACTCCTACAACTGCTATACCGACTGTCCAGGCGCCGGCACTTCCTACTGCAGCTTTAGTACCGCCGATAGACGTGACCGCACCAGTGGTGGAGACAGTTGACGCAGTACCGTCTCCCACGCCTGCATCCTCTAGCACTTCAGTGAAAGTTCAGCTGGTGAAGGACTTCATCAGACTCAAACCAACTTATTTTGATGGAGTCAGGGATTTTCAGAAGATTGAGAAATGGATCATGTCTCAGGAGAAGCTTCATCGGGTCCTGAGGATTGAGGATAGACTTCGGGCAGAGATCTCATCATATACACTCGAGCGAGACGCTGATGTATGGTGGCGTATGACAGTGGTCACTCACGGAGAGTTCGAGACATGGGATGCTTTTAAGCAGAAGTTCTATCAGCAGTATTTTTCACCTTCAGTCATGAAGCGATTGAGACTGGAGTTCATGGATTTGAGACATGGGCCAAAGGAGACTGTGATGCACTACATGGATCGATATGATTATTTGCGCCAATTTGCTGGGGATTTGGTGAAAGATGAGTCCGATGATGTATATCACGATGGACTCAGGCCTGATATCGGATATTACGTGGTCAGTTCAGGCGCGAGGACATGCACCGAAATCTATGAGCAAGCCCTAGCGCATGAGATCTACTATCTGGGCCGAATTGCTGATGGCAGAGCACCGGGCCCAGTTTTTTCTGCAGAGCAGGCCGTAGAGTATGACAATAGGAGACAAAGGGGTAAGGGAGCAAGGGGATGGAACCAAGGATCTCAGGGTTCGGGGACAGCTACGCGCCCACTGGTTATGCCTCCTGTATCATCCACTGCTTCAGCACGGAGCTCTGTGAGCGGACTTCCCTTGCCACCTCCCATCAGACCAGCCTTACCAGCTCCTATAGTTCCTGCACTTCCCGCCCCACAGGCTTCACGACAGCAGCCGCAGGGTGGCAGAGGTCGAGGCAGAGGCAGAGGCCGAGATACGAGACAGAGACCAGAACAAGTGCAGAGACAGGGTCAGTATCAGGCACAGGGCCAGTCTCAGACTCAGGGTCAGCGCAGATAGTTGACATGTTACAGATGTGGACAAGTCGGACACATCGTGAGAGAGTGCCTGCATCCTACAGTAGTGTACGCACAACAGGCCCGAGATGAGGTCCACATGGTAGCCCAGCCAGACGCAGACGCTACACGAGGTCTTATTGAGGGTACGGTTTCTATTTACGATCACGATTTATATGTTTTGTTTGATTCTGGCTCTACCGTATCGTTTATTGATGGTCGCATGATAGACATCATAGGGTTGAAACCTGTTAGGCTTAGCGTACATTTGATCTTGAGTACTGCAGCCGGGGATAGAGTTTACCCTCATAGTATTGTTGAGAAATGTCTCGTCGCGATAGATGGCGTAGAGGTACCTGCTGATTTTAGAGTCCTCGAATGTTTGGAGTTCGACGCGATTTTAGGGATGGACTGGTTAGCTGCATACCACGCTCATATCGATCAAGTTTCAAAGAAGACAAATATTTGAGATCCTAGGGCGTCCGTCATTCACTTATAAAGGTAATGCAGCAAGGACTGTAGGTACGAGAGGTCGACCTGCGACTAATGAGGAGATGGAAGCGTTGATTTCGATGTACACTATACCAGAGAGTTAGGGACCTAGGGTGGAAGATATATCGATTGTGATAGAGTTTCCTGATGTGTTTCCCGAGGATTTCTCCGGTTTACCGCCGCCACGAGAAATTGATTTCATTATCGAGTTGGTACCGGCTACGAAACTGATTTCCATACCACCATATCGGATGACACCACGAGAGCTAGAAGAGTTGAAGACCCAGCTTCAGGATTTGGTACAGAGAGGATTCATCACACCTTCCATGTCGCCATGGGGAGCAACCGTCCTTTTTGTGAAAAGAAAAGATGGTACTTTGAGACTTTGTATCGACTATCGACAGTTGAACAAAGTCACAATTAGGAACAAATATCCACTCCCGGGATAGATGATTTATTTGATCAGCTGAGAGGTTCTCCAAGATAGACCTGTGATCAAGGTATCATCAGCTTAGGATCAGGGACGATGATAGGTCCATTACAGCTTTCAGTACGAGATATGGACATTTTCAATTCACGGTCATGTCATTTGGGCTGACCAATGCTCCAGCAGTGTTTATGGATCTGATGCATCGTGTGTTCAGACCGTTTCTTGACTGCTTCGTGATAGTCTTCATCGATGATATCCTAGTATACTCGAAGACAATGGAGGATCACGAACATCACCTCAGAGAGACATTGCAGACTTTGAGGGAGCATAGACTGTACGCCAAATTCAGTAAATGTGAATTATGGTGTTAGATGTCAAATTTCCGGGCATGTTGTGGGAGCAGCGGGGATATCACATGGATCTAGCCAAGATTCAGGGTGATTATGGATTGGCCAGCACCGACTTCAATGACTGAGATCAGAGGTTTTCTGGGTTTAGCTGGGTATTATCGCCAATTCGTGAAGGATTTTTCAAAAATCGCTTCACCAATTACTAAATTGACTCAGAAAGAAGTGAGATTTCATTGGTCTGAGGAATGTGAGGAGGCATTCGCTCAGCTGAAGAGGTTATTGACTACTGCACCAGTATTAGTGTTACCAGAGGTTGGACATGGATTCTCCGTTTATACTGATGCTTCTCATAGAGGTCTAGGATGTGTGTTGATGCGGTACCGGTATAGTAGCATATGCATCCAGACAATTGAAGGTATGGAGACACTATCTGTATGGAGAGACATTTACACTCTTTACTGATCATAAGAGTTTGAAGTATCTCTTCACACATAAGGATTTGAATATGCGGCAGCGCAGATGGTTAGAATTTCTGAAAGATTACTACTTTTCCTTGGAATATCATCCGGGAAAAGCGAATGTAGTCGGTAATGCGCTGAGTAGGATACCTATCGGAGATGCGGAGGTTCCTACTGACACTCAAGTTGAGATTTGCGCACAGATGAGAGTACAGACTGTATTTACACAGAGAGTGTCAGAGGGTCAGATGACCGATAGGTTGAATTTCAGGTTTAGTGAGTTAGCGCAGAGTGCAGAGTGTGTTGATTGGACGGAGACGTCTGACCAGTGTTTGCGCTTTAGGGGCAGACTGTGGATCCCGTCAATACTAGAGCTGAGAATTCTTCAGGATTCACATCGTTCTCGATTCACTGTTCATCCAGGAAGGACCAAAATGTACCATGATATGAAGAGACATTTTTGGTGGCCTGGGATGAAAGCGGACATATCGAGTTTATCCGTAACTGTGGGATCTGTCAGCAAGTGAAGGCTGAACATCGCAGATCTGGAGGGTTGCTACAGCCTCTTCCCATTCCACGGTGGAAGTGGGAAGACATTGCAATGGATTTGGTGAGAGGATTGCCGAGAACCGCCCGGAGACATGATTACATCTGGGTTATTATTGATCGACCGACAAAGTCTGCTCATTTTCTACCAGTGGCCGCACATTATACGTTTGATCAGTTGAGTATAATGTTTGAGCGGGAGATTATTAGACTGCATGGGGTACCAGTGACTATTACGTCAGACAGAGATGTTATGTATACATCAAGGATGTGGCGGAGTATGCAGGAGCAGTATGGTACGTGCCTACAATTTAGCACGACTTTTCATCCTCAGACTGACGGGCAGACTGAGAGATTGATACAGGTTCTCGAGGATATGTTACTAGCGTGCGTCTTGGAGTTTGGCGGATCATGGGAGGAGTACCTACCGTTATGTGAGTTTGCATATAACAACAGTTATCAGGCCAGTATTGAGATGACGCATTTTGAGGCTTTGTATGGTAGACCGTGTCGCTCGCCATCGTGTTGGGCTGAGCCGAAGGACGGGAGAACGTGGGGCCTGAGATTGTTGTCGACCACACGGAGAAGGTACAACTGATTCGTTAGAGACTCAAGGGGGCCCAGGATCGACAGAAAAAGTATGCAAACATGTATCGCAGCGATCTCACGTACGATGAGGGAGCTTTAGTGTATCTAAAGGTTTCTCCTCGTAAGGGTCATCAATGATTTGGTTTGAAATGCAAATTAGCACCGAGATTCATCGGGCCTTTCAAGATCAAGAAACGGGTTGGAAAGGTTGCATATGAGTTAGAGTTACCTCCACAGATGTCGGGAATTCATCCGGTGTTTCATATATCGATGCTTCGACTAGCTAAGTCAAAGGCAGGCGAGAGACCGACATTGGATTTGAGTCAGATTGATTTGAGTGATGATATCTCATATGAAGAGCAACCAGTTCAGATTCTTGACCAAAGGGTACAGCAGTTAAGAAGCAAGTATATGCCGAAGGTGTTAGTCAAGTGGCAATTTCATTGAGATTTAGAACTCACTTGGGAACGAGAAGACTATATGCGAGACAGATTTCCATACCTCTTCGAGTCAGGTATATTTTAATATTCGTTTAGTTTAAGTTCGAGGACGAACTTCCTATTAGTTGGGAAGTATTGTCATGGCCCAAATAATTAATACACGTTTACTTCGTTAATCAGGACAAAATGACCCGTGACGTGGGACCCACAGCGAGATACGTGTCACTACCGAGGCACGGTGGCCAAGGTAAATATTATATTTGTTGTGTTGCTTGACTAGTGTACTGTACACGTGTAGACTACTAAGTCATTTATGGGTATGCAGATACCGAGACGAGCGGGGGACGCGCCTCGAGTCGCGTGTCGACGTGGGACCGAGGTAGCGGCATATGGAGTACGCTTAATGTATTTGAGTTAAATAAAAAAAATGAAATGAAAGAAATGAGTGGCTAGCATTAATCTTATATATAGATATAAATATATATATATATATGATAATGTGGGGTTTTATCCACACTTCACAAAAAAAAAGAAAAAAGAAAACAGTGGCGAAAAAAGAAGAAAACCGAGAGGAATGAGAGAAAGAAGAAGAAAAAGAGAGCGGGAATGAGAGAAAGAAGAAGAGACCGTGAGAGAGAGAGAGACCAACAACTCGACGCCGAGAACGCAAGGTAAGTTGAGTTGCTTTGGCGTTGTTGTTGATTGTCGTTGTTGTGTTGGTCGGCCATGGTGGTGGCGCGGCTTCGTTTAGGAAGGAGATGAATGTGAGGTCATCTCCCTCCCAAGGGTGGTATAGGGTTGGGGCCGAACCCAACCCCAGCGAATCAAAGAAAAAAAAAATTCCAGCCGAACAAGGGACTGTGTCCCTGGTTCGTTGGAGAAGATGCACGAGTGCGCTGTGCGCGCTCGCGTGTATCACCCATATGGGTCGGGCCAGAAACCCGGGTCGGCTCCTTATGGGCGAGCGAGAGCTGAAACGCCGGCTCACGATGGGGCGAGCCAGTGCCCGGGCCCTGGCGAGGTCGAGTCCGACCCGGTTGGGTTGACCCGACCCAAATAAAAAAAAAAGAAAAAAAAAAGAAAATAGAAAAGAAAAATAGAGAAAATATGGAGAAAATTCTGGAAAATTCCAGAAAAATAGGGAAAAATATATTTGTGACCTAAATTAATAGAAATTCGAGATTTCCATAAAAAGTGAAGAATTCGGAAGTCGGTCGAGACCGTTATACGAGGGTTTTACCTCGAAAAACGCGAAATGGGCCGAATGGCCGAAAATAAATAAAAAAGGTTTTTCGAAATTTGTTTCGACTTCAATTTGGCCTAAGTGAGACATTATTGAATGTTAGGGAACTACGTGGGAACTCAGGCGTTTGGGCAGGCACTTCGATTTGTCGAGGGATCAGATAGACTAGGACAAGCGTGTGACTTGTAAGTACAACTGTGAGGACTTTGTATTTCATTGCATTCACCCTTATTGATTTATTGGTCTATTGGTAGACATTACTACTTGTCATCTCACATCATGTTGTCTTGTATCTATTCATGGATGAATATTGTGACATGATGCCTGGTGAATAGTTTATGTCGAGCAGTAGCAAACCGGGGAAGGAGAAGATCGGCGACTTCCTCTGAGTAGTTCGGCGACTCTCCTCACTCATTTTGTACGTCTCGACTTTTATTGTATTATTATTCTTTATGTCATTTTGGGTTGTACAGTGGGTTGAGTGAATAGTTTCATATCTATACATGCATGTGATGCTGTCTTTTCCTGGTTTTCCACACTTATGGGATTTTTGGAGAATTAATGCTTCCGCTTAATATTTGAATTGCCAATGCTTCCGCTTAATAGTTGAATTATCATGGCTTTACCTATCAAAGTGATAATATAACAATACATGGATGTGGAGAAATATAGGGACGATAGGCTTACTAATACGTACTTAAGTCTTAGATCATTTGGATTAAGGCTTGAGTACGGGATTAGGCTAGGCGGTGCCCTTTTTAGAAGTAGGGGTCGTCACATATCTTCTCTCAACCAATCCCATGTCGCCACATCAGTGCCATGCGTCATCAACACAGCACAATGTGTCCACCATTTCTTGTCCTCGCACAGTTGTTCATCGATTTGCCTCGGGATGCGCATCCGCACAAGCTCCCAGATCTTCGCACGAACTTGCGCGATTCTTCATTGCCTCCCATGCGCCACGTGGCGCTCGCTCCCACTACACCAACACGTCATCACATGTCGGTTCGGCCTATCAGAAGCGACACGTCAACGCTCTGCAAGAAAACAGCCAATAGGCTGCGGACACGTGGCGGACAATATTTTTGAGCCAAAAACAGCCTTACGATGCTCCTCGGCGTATGAGTCACCTCCCCAAAATTAGTTTCTCTCACCTCCCGAGACCAATTTTTGTAGTTTTATATATTAGGAACTTAGGTTTTATTATTTTGAACACCGTCTATTATTGTTTTGTTATCGAATTTCTTCGACGATCATGTTCGGCTAATCAACTCCTTGCCTAGGTCGAAGGGGAAACAAGTCGGGATCATGGATTCATGGCATATTATGTGAGATCTATGATTTTATTTAATTTAGTTTAAATTCTCTATTTCATTGTTGTTGATTTTAATGATTATGGTTTAGATCTAGGGTATGTATACGGCCAATGCATGCTTTTAGGTGGACAACCTATAGTTATTTGGACCATTAGTATCCGTGTGATTGTGCTTTTGGACCAATAAAGTGACAAACACTCACTCGTTTGTCGTTAAACCCTTTCGGTTCTTGAGTGTGCAACAATTGAATCTAGGTTAAATCGGAAGCGGATGCGATCCGATTATTTAGGAATAGTGTTCTCACATACCCATATTACTGCGGTTAGTGTGTTAAACCCGATTGATGGATGTCTAGGGTTATACATTAATTAGGGAAGTAGTTAGTGGCGGACGTCCTGACTATCGAGATAAGGGGAACGAGGAATTTCGGTGGATGTCGATTTTCTATAGCTAATCAAGGAGAATATAAATTAATGACTTTTTGGGAAAGATTGAAGACTATGATTGTCATTGAATCTTGATCCTGATTTGTGGAACTGTAGACTTAGGTGTTACTTAGATATTAATTAATTGTTTTCAAAATTAGTTTAGTTATTTTATTTATTTAGTTTAGTTAGATTAGTTAGTTAAATTAATATTTATTTTAAAACCCCCGATTTTCTTTTTTTGTTGTTTTTAACCTAAGAAAGACTACCAATCTTTGTGGGATCGACCATTTGCCACTATTCTACAAAATAGTTGGTTTATGAACTTTACTTTATTGACGCGTTCGGCGCGCGTCACCTTTATTAAGCCACCAATTTTTCTTATATCAATGAATAGACACATCATAATTTTATTACATTAATCCTTCAAAACCTCAAAGATAATTAATAGAAATAAACAACATTAAACTCTGTGAATACTTATTACTACCAAGCCAATATTATCGGAAAGTCATATCAATATCAAACTTAGAACACAATTCACCTAGGACATTTAACGGTAATAGACCTCTTAAATTAATCTTAGTTACTACATTATATTAGATATAAAACCTAAATATCACAATACACATTCTAAGCTATGCATGCAATATAAAGTTTCTTAATTGTAATACGCAAAAAAAAATCCATTGAAACCGTGAATTGATGTATACGATTAAGTTTAAAGCACTAAGTACAAATCCTTCTTCAATAACATTACAAAACGGATTAAGTTCATGTTCGAACTTTGTTTAGATCAATAAACTTCTCACACATATTCATAATAAACATTGCAATAAAATAAATAAAAGACATTGATAAATATGTCTTTATTGAATACTTTGAATCTTCTAATCGTCTCCAAAAGCAATGAACAATAAAACCAAACTAAACTTTATTGAAAATAGTTAATGTGGCTTCAAGAGCAATGAAAGATGATCTTAGATACTCATGGGCACTTAATTTCGAATCCTAAAGTATATATATATATATATAGTATTTTATATAGTACATATCCAATCAAACTGAAATTCTTTTATTTCTTCCAAAATTCTCGAAACTGACCCAACGATTCTTGACTGAATCCTCTATTGATGATGATTCGGTGTGTAAATCGGTGGAAAATTGATTTCGTGTTTCATCGATTTGAGTAACAATTCCTATATTTTCCCTGATTCACTGTTGATCCGCTGGCAATGAATCCCAGTTCATTCTTTGATTCGCCATTGATTCTCTATGCAATTTCTCCACTTGACTAAATTCTCTATTTTCTTTTTTTTTCTTACTTTTTTTCACATAACCTTAATATATCATGAAATCATAAATACGAGAGAATACCCAGTGTAATATATCCTTTTACATCTAAAATCATCATAAAATATACTATAAAACATGTCTAATTATTGACTTGTCAAATACCCTCGAGCTCTGCATTTTGCTATCCCGAGCAAATGAGTACTCTTAATTATATCTCTTTTCATTCCTTATTATGATTTCATAATTATTTACTCTTATTCTTAAACAGAAGTGATCATCAAATAGAAACATATTACCCTCATAAAAATAAAAATTATGATAGAATAGAAAGATTTAAAGAACAACCCTTTAATTGACAACTCAACCCTTAGTTATACAGTACACCTCAGAATTCAAAGTTCAATAAATACCAAGGCCATGCCACTATATAAGTTTTCTCAATCTCCACTGACAAGTATCAAGCTTACGATGACTAATATTGAATCTTAAGATGCAAAAATCACTAAATCAATCTCAGTTTTAAATATTTAAAAATACCACCACAATCAATGTCGATAGGAATTTGTAAGACACCAATAAATATCATGTTCAATTGTTGGAATATTGAAAAAGAGATACTTCAGTCAACTTAACTATAAACACTTGAGCTAAATCTCCCATTATGTGGGCCCCACTTATATTAATTTCTCTCTCTTTCTCTCTAAGAAGTAACACTTCTTCCCTTAAATCTCATTACCCCTCTTTTTATCTCTATATGTAATAAATTAATAAAACCTACACTTTTTTTTTCTTCTAGAAATCAATTATCATTTTGATTGAAAAAATATTAATTATGTACATAAACTTAATAGTATGAATTTTGTGCAATTAATTGTAATACATTATCAAAACTAACATTTTTTCCTAGAAATTAATTGATGTTTTGATTAAAAATTTAAGAGCGCCGCTATGGGCACCCCACCTATTAGCGAAGGCACACCAATATTGAGGGCACCAAGTGGTTTACCAAAGACACAAAAAATTGACTGAAATCTCGAAATTGCCCCTAAGTGTACCCAACTACCGATTTAATAAAACGAATAAGGAGAAGCTTGGTTTTCTTTTGAAACCCTAGGCTCTTTATCGATCCTTGGCAAGGGCAAGCTCTATTTCTCTTCGTTTCTCTTTTGTTTTTGGTCCGTTCAAGTGGGGTGTTCTTCCTGTTTGAAGGTTTTTCGAGTTGTCGAAGTCTGGCTCTGTTTTAGGGCTCGGTTTTAAGGTTCCAATCTCACAGGAGGCATTAATTTGACAGTTTATAGATATGTATAAACTCAATTTTAATGGATTATGGTTCGGTATTTGTTTGTTTTGTGTAGTTTATATTCTAGGGTTTATAATTTTCAAACCCGTGTTTCTCTGCCATACAGGTCAGAGAGTATGTTAGTATTCTCGACTAACTATAGCCAAGAGTTAGGTTTAAGCGTCGTTGCACAAAGTCACGTTTACATACTACCGAGACTTACATTGTTGTCTCAGTGGGCACTATCCGAATGTTTTAATGAATTTGCAATCAATCATTGATCGTCTTGGCTATCCAAAACTGAGATCGTGCTCAGGTTGTAGTGTATTTGTTACCATGACACTCGGATTTCTCTCGGTCACTACATTTTGAGATTTCATTAGAATGTAGAGTTAGGTTAGTTTTGATGATGTCCAACCAAAATTGAACCCATTGTTTTGGTCATCAATTATCGTGACTTAGGTTACTATTTTAGTCACTAATAACTGTGACTGTAGCTATTTTCCCGGACATGCTTGACCAAGACTACAGAAATTGTTGGTTTTTCTCTAGTTTTTCTGAAGTTTACTAAACTTTCTATTCAAGGTGCGTACATTCAACTATTTTATCGGGTTGTGCTCATCCTAAGACCTCAGTGAGTAGGAGGAGGTTGGTGTTGAGCCGTTGAGGGGTAACTGCGGGCGAGGTGGCCAGAGACCCCCGACTGCATCTTATTGGAAAGGGAAACATATTTTAGATGTGAAAGGAAAAGGAAAGGCTACTGGAAAACGTGCAAGGTATGCTGAGGTGCACGATGAGGGTTCCAATGTTGTCGTGCGTCGGCAAAATGATCTTGTAAATGCCCGAGGTGAAAATGAGGCTCATGCATCAGAGTCTAGTAGTAGTCAGTCCTTAGAACGAGCATACACCACTAGTGGGCATCGCAATATGGGTGGAAGTACTAGTGGTGGAGGTAGCCTGAATGAAAGGGAGTCACAAGAGCAAGAGCAATAATGTGATTCTTTCCCCGGTGGTCCTTAAGATGGATCATTGCTGAAGAATTTTAAAGATCATGTCGCCTTAGCAATTTGGAACAATGAGATATTTAAAGTTTCATTGAACAAAATACTTAAAAACTTATGGTTTTCATGTAACTGATGAAATGTTTTTTTACTGTTGTAGGATCGCCCATTACTCAAATGTATCAATCACAGTGCTCAGATCCAAGAATGAGATTTGCAGTCATGTCACCCTGACACCGAGAGCCTTCAAAGGATTATCCAGCGGTCCATGTTGACTATACTAGATAGATTGCTCATACCGTAAGGGAAATAAGGAGGTCATATATGCCTTTATGGAGCGATGACATCCGTAGAAGAACACATTTCACTTACCATTCAGTGAAATGTCAATGTCCTTGGAGGATGTGAGCATTCTCCGAAGATTCTTGTGACGGGCAAAGTGGTTGCAGTTAAAAACTTTGCGAGGTACACCGAGGAATCCCGCGCGAATGCGATAAAGCTTGTATCTAAACTACTTGGGGTTAGCATTGAAGATGCTGAGGAGGAAGTGAACATCAGTAAGGGGCTCACCATGCAGAAGTGTTGGTTGAAGACTCGGCGGTGCCCCAAACCTGCTTCGAAGGACACTACTTATCCGCCCATGGAATGCACTAATCGGGTGTACTCGTTGTACCTACTTTCTTACACTCTTTTTGCGGACAAGAGTGGATCTCAGGTCTCTATTGCCTTGTTGAAGCTTCTTGAAGATTTGGATGATGTGGGCAAGTATGCACGGGGTGCAACTGCGTTAGCGTATTTGTATCGTCATTTAAGGGTCTGCCACTAAAGTACAAATATCCCAAATTGTCGGCTACCTCACATTACTTAAGGTAATAGTTCTAAATCTATGTACATTGTTATTATAGGAATTTTAATTAGATTTTGATTTTTTCCAACAACTAACCTTATATGCATTGTCAGGGATGGGTGTACGAGCACTTCAAACTCAAGCTCGCCACATCCAATGCAAAGTACATGGACAACATGCAGCCTCATGTCTCTAGATGGATTCAGAAACACAAGACAATTATGAATGTTGACAAGCTACGGTCTATAAGGAGGACGTTGGACAGGTTGCGACCAAGCGAGGTGAGTTAGTTACTCAATCGTATTAGTAAAAGTTCAAGTTAGCTTATGTATACTAATTACATTTATTTATGTTTGATTAGGTCACTTGGGACCCTTATGTTGATACCAGGGATAATGGAGTTGTGCACCTGATAGCCTTCTATAGTGGCACATTTAAGTACATGGACGTGGAGGAGCCCTACCATCTAGAGAGGATTCTGAGACAGCTTGGCCACGTGCAATCTAGACCTGACCCTCCGTACTGCCCATTGGAAGTAGTTCGAATCACATCTGCACTTAAATATTATGTCAAGTATGGGTTCCAACAAGACAATTAGGAGCGTTGGCGTAACCATTTGTTGGCCCCCAAAGTTCGTGGCGAGAAAGCGCAGTTTCAGTTATTGGCTACACCAAACTATTTTCCTTGGTTCTTGAAGGTATCACACCCAATGATCGAGAACCTGAGCCATGAAGATGAAGACCTTATTGCCAATACTATCACTGACAATGAGCTATAGGAGGTATGTTAACTATTTTAGGTTGTCTGTTGATGTGTGCAATAAGAATTGTGTTCTAATTGTTTTCATTAACTCGTTTCATTTGTCTTCAACAGCGGAATAGCCATGCGTTGGATGCCACTTTACGATGGATGGACTCGCCAGCGGAGTTGTGCACTTTGGAGTCCGCGAAGAAAATGGTGAGTGATGTCATCATTTTTTTGTTAGGGAGGAGTTCGCGAAGAAAATGGTGAGTGATGTCATCAATATATCAAAATTGAGTTTATACATACCTATAATCTGTCGAATTAACTCCTCTTGTGAGATTGGAACCCTAAGACCGAGCCTTAAACGAAGTCGAACTTCGACTACTCGGAAAACCTTCAAATTGGAAGAACACCACCACTTGAACGGGCTAAAAACAAAGGAGAAACAAAGAGAAATAGAGCTTGCCCTTGCCAAAGATCGAGAGAGAGTTTAGGGTTCCAAAAGAAAAACCAAATTTCTCCTTCTTCGTTTTATCAAATTGGTGGATTGGTGGTGGGGTGCACTTAGGGGCAATTTCGGGATTTCACTCCAATGTTTTGGGTGCCTTTGGTAAACCAATTGGTGCCCTCAACACTGGTGTGCCTTTACTAATAGGCGGGGTGCCCATAGCGACCATCTATTTTTTCTAGTCAAAGCGAGCCTATATATGCGTGTATTTCGTTCCACTCAACGTACACATCTTTGTTGGGGCTTGCTAAATGCACACACACAATTTCCTTGCACACACCAAATTTTAATATTTGACATATTTACCCTTACCCCAAACACACACACCCACACCCACCACCACCACTTCTGCCCTCCATTGTCGCTGTTGCCTCCATCATCGCCCTATGCCCTCCATTGCCGCTGTCGCCTCCATTGTCACCATCTGCTTTCCAATGTCGTCGTCGTCTCCACCGTTGCCCTCCACCACTATTGCCGCCCTTCACCACCTTTAGCATCACAAACCACCGCCCTCAACCTTAAACTTTCATTAATACCTTAAGTCTCTCCATTATTCACTAACATCATCACCTCTACCTCGCCCCCATCTTCCGTCGCCGCACTTGCCACCCGCCTTATCCATTATTCATCTTTATCATCGTGTTCGGCCATGAGTTCAGCCCGAGCGGTCGAACATCTACACATATGTTCAGTTTGGGTGGCTGAACAAGGCATCGTGTTTAGCTCTAGCGGCCGAACACGGTGAACCGAGAGAGAATGAAAGAGATGGGGAGGAGGAGGCCGATGGAAAGGGAGAGGAGGGAGGGTGTCGATTCCATTTTGGAGGATCGAAGAGGGAGATCAAATAGGGTGGAATGAATAGGAAGAGGAGGAGGAGGAAGAGAGAGAGAGAGAGAGAGAGAGAGAGAGAGAGAGAGAGAGAGAGAGAGAGAGAGAGAGAGAGAGAGGACGGCGGGCGACAACGACGGGTCAGAGGTGGTCAACGGTGGACGACAGCGGTTGGCCGGTGGTGGCGGTAGGTCGAGACAACAAGGTGGTGTGTGTAAGGGAGATAAGGGTATTTTGGTCAAAAGGGAAAAAAACGGTGTGTGTAAGGGCATTGCGTGTGTACATTTAGCAAGCCCTTTTTTTAATTCGATCGGCTGTTATTACGGAAATAGAATAACTTTGAGCAAAAGTGAGAATAAAAATATAACTCGACGTTTCAAGAGAAAACGCTCCTTCATATAGCGTTTAAAAAAGAGGGCCACTAAGGGCACCCCACCGTTTCATGAAGGCACCCAAGGTATTTGTAAAAATTCCAGCGAAAATGGAAAAGACCATTTTGCCCCTGTATATATATTGATTCAAACCCCACAAACCATTTTGAGAAAGAAACAGGGGCACCCCACCACCAAGATTGAACCATAAAGCGACATTGCGTTTGGCGAACGTTTATCGATTCTTGCGGCTTGACATCATCCAACAACGAGGTAACAATGTTTGACAACCATATGATGCTTTGTTGGAACTGTGAATTTGAGTAAAACTGTGAAAATGATGATTTGTTTGTCAACGTAGGGTTTGGTAATTTCGACAAATCCGAACTTGTTTGCACTATATAATAGAAGATTGTACTGCTACGGTGCAAGAGGAGATTGAACTTGAGGTAATTTTTCAAATTTAATGTGTTTTTATGCGGTTATTCGAAGTTTCTGTCGATGTGCGATATTGACTCGGCCTCGCAGGACCGAGATGTATAGCAACGTCTCGGTCATAAAGGACCGTGATGTGTGCGTAGTTCACGGTATGGGACGACCGAGACTACTGAGTAACTCTCGGTCGTACGTGAGCGAGACGCTGATTAAAGTATCGGACCTGTACAACCGAGAACCTATTTTTTTGGGGTTTTTTGGTGATTGTGCTGTACATTTTGGTTGATTATAATGTTACAATGTTTGTATTGCAGGTAATGTCGGTTTCTACCTTATTTGCAGACTACAAGGACACGTTTACACCTTGTAGGCCATTCCCCTCTAGAGAAGCGGTTATTTCATGGCTTCAAATGATAGGCCGCAAGAACATGTTTGTGCTAGTGACAAAGCACTCTGATGTCGGGGACATTAAGCGCAGGGGGAGGGTGAAACTTGCGTGTGAGAGGTCTGGAACATATAGGGGAATGTCTCAGCGGGTAGGGAAGGGGAAAGCGGCCAAAATTTATTTGAAAGCAAGAAATGATGAAGAAGAGGAAAAGGCGAGGACTCAAACTGGTACGAAGAAATGTGGATGCCCTTTCCTTATCAACGTAAAGGAAAATGCTGACTCCTTGTGGTATGTCACTGTCATATGTGGGAGGCACAATCACGACCCCGCAAAAAACTTGGACGACCATTCATTTGCCGGAAGATTGGATAAGGGGGAGCAGGAGGTTGTGGGGCAAATGACAAAGGGGAATGTGAAGCCAAGAGACATCCTAAATACGTTGAAGCAAAGAGATGTTAGAAACGTATCGACAATGAGGACAATATATAATGCAAGACAAAAAGTCCGAAATGAGGATGCGGGTGGGAGGACTCAAATGCAACAAATGTTGCACATCTTGGAGAAGAATAAGTGGATGTCCTGGCATAGGAAGCATCCCGATACGAATGTTGTCACCGATTTATTTTGGTCACATCCCGACTCAATCAAGTTGCTAAGGTGTTTCTCATCGGTAATTTTGATGGATTGCACGTACAAGACAAATAGGTACTGAATGCCTTTGTTGGAGATTGTCGGCATCACTTCTACGCACTTGACATTCTCCGTTGGGTTTGCATTCATATCATCAGAGAGTCATGCGAATTATGTTTGGGCACTTGAGAAGTTGAGATCCATATTGGATGGGTGGCCTAAACCTGACGTGTTTGTTACCGATAGGGACTTAGCCCTTATTAGTGCCATTGAAGAAGTATTTCGTCGGCGTCTCTCACCTCCTTTGCTCTTGGCACATCAACAAAGTAGTATTGGCCAAGACTAAGAAGATGTTTGGGGAGAACGATGGTTTTGCGCGTTTCATGGATAGGTAGACGAGCGTGATGTATGCCAACTTCGAGGTCTTATTCGAAGTTAGGATGAATGACCTGCGTTATGAGTTTGGGAATGTCAAGGGTCTTACTAAGTACTTGGACAACACATGGGTAAAGAACTACAAGGAGAAATTTGTCCCCGCTTGGACAAATAGAATTATGCACTTTGGGGAAACAACAACGCAGAGGGTGGAGTCTGCGCATTCCATTCTGAAGCTACACCTTGGCAACAATCAGGCCAATTTTGAGACTTTGTGGAATGTGGTTGATGGCTTCCTTAGAATCCAACACAACAACATCAAGACATCGTTTGAGCTAAGTTTGAATGTGGTCCAACATGAGTACATTGATGAGTTATATCGACGATTGCCTGGTTATGTCTCTCAACGGGCGCTTAGGCTAATTAAAGATGAATTGACACGTGGAGAGGATGTTGGTCACGACTCCACTCGTTGTGGTTGCGAGATACGTACCACACATGGCCTTCCTTGTGCACACGAGCTAAACCATCATATATTTGCTGGGTCGTCCATCCCTCTCGAGGACATTCATGTTTACTGGCGAAAGTTGAGTATGATACCTGAGAATCCTGTGGATCGGTGTGGATACAACGTGCACGATGAGATTGAACGGGTGTTGCAAAAGTTTCATGCTTGCACTGATGAGGACGATCGCCTCAGGATTATTCAGCAGCTCAGGGAGATTAGTCGACCTTCGTCTACATCGGTGTTGTGCGCCTGGCGAAAATAAAGACAAAGGGAAGGACACCGGGGTCTTCAATCGGAGGCAAGGCATGATCGAAGAGAAAACACGATAATGACGATTCTTCCACGACTAGATTGCCGAGCGGATTTGAGTACGTGCTTTCCACAGAAGAGGCCTCTACTTCGAGGAAGAAGAAAAGCAAAGTTGTTCCTAAAATGCGTCGTGCCAGTCGACGCACGCAAAGTGCATCTAACATGGCTTATGGTCATTGCATAGAACCGGATTGGTTGCCACATGTTGAGGGCACTATCGATGTGGTTGCCGATGGAAATTGTGGATATCGGTGTGTTGCCTCCGGCTTGGACTTGCCGATGTAGACGGTTGGAGGATTGTTCGTAGAAGGATGTATGATGAGATTATCGGGTATGAAGACCTTTGGCGGGAAGTGCTTGGCACGAGTTACGAGATCACAAGATTGCGGTGCATTGTCCGATAATCAAGTTGGTGCATCTTTCAAAGAATGGTTGACACTTCCGGACATGGGATTGTTAGTATCCACTTGCATTCAATGTCATTCTTGTAAACCTCTCGCATGGGAGTGCCTCGACATTTCTACCTCTACGTAGTGCTCCACCGTTGTCGCTTGCACAACAGACCTATCATTGCCATGATAAATGACAGGGAATATCCATTGGGTTAGGGTAAGTTCTATGAATTTTTTGAATTGTTATGTTTCCCCCGATCGGGTTTGTGACAATATCTTCTATGTTATATTGTTCACTCTGACAGGTGAAGTTGCGTGTGAATGCACTGTTGCCATCCTTATATCCATCGTGGGACCTAGGTATGTTGAGGACTACGCGCCAAAGGTTGGCGAGATGGATTCGTATTTCGAGATATCGCGCCCTTGCAATCGTTGATGAAGGCACCATATCCGTTGTAGATTTAGGTACACCGTAGTGTAAAACTTGTACATAGCAATCTTGATGGTTATACATTTTGATTATTAGAAAGTTAGTTTGAATGTTATATTGATATACAATGAGTTAAGTTTCGGTGCAAATTGTTGTATTGTTGTACATTTTGATTCTTGTAGAGTGAGTTTGAATGTTATATTGATATATAATGAGTTAAGTTTCGGTTCAAATTGTAGTACATTTTGATTCTTGTAAAGTTAGTTTGAATGTTACGGAGGATCTATAATGAGTTAAGTTTCGGTTGAAAGTGACGTGTCGGCCCTGAATGACCGAGACTGATGGTATAGTCTCGGCTATACTCCACCGAGAACTAACGTGACGCATCGGCCGCTCAATGCCGATCTTTATGCCTCTCGTCGACCTATGCGCGACCATACTCAGGGATTCTCAGCCATGAGTAACCGCGAGTTTGTCACCCATCTCGTTACCATCGCACCGAGAGCATTTGGTCGCCATGTTCAACAAATGCAAAGGAATAGCTCGTCGACCAGTGCCCGAACGCACTGGCATAATGTCGGTTACGACTCACCGATAATCTCACAAAAGTTTCGTCCGTTAGTGACCGACACATTGGAAAATACATGATCGACGGACATTCTCGGCCAGGCCACACCGAGAATCCAGCGTTTGTGTCGGTTGGTCGGAACCGACAATTGAAAATATGTTTCGGACCTGCTTGACCGAGACACCCTCTGAATCAAATAAAACCATGTATTCTAAACCAAAATTGACCAAGATACAACTATAACACTCATCAAACATACAACTACTCTACCAAACTGTCACCACGAACATTAATCAAATGATCCAAACTGTCATAAAACACTCATCAAACATACAACTACTCTACCAAACTCATAAAACATTCATCCATGTACTTAATCGTATCAAGTCATCATAAACTGTCATCAAACATTCATCAAATATTCATCAAAGTAGGCCAAACAATAAAATAAATTTCTAAGTTCCTCAAACACTCATTGCTCATTGCTTTGGTTTCTTCAAATTCTTCCTTTGATACTCCTTCCCAAGCATTCTCTTCGAGGGCGAGCATCAACCGCAAGTGGCGGACGGAGCATTGGCGGGGTGGAGTGTGTAGAAGTGCTACCATGCTTGGGGACCGCCTCGGCCTCGTTTCAGGGGGGCGGATGTGGCGGCTGTGCTGTTGCGGTGCCGGAGTGGTAGTCGTGGTGGTGGGACCTATACTCCTCCCCGAGAGGAAATTGACGATATCACTCGCCATTGTCCTCGCAGACTCAATAGTACACAACTCAAAGTGGAGGTCCATCCATCGCAATGCCGCGTCCAACGCACGCCTATTACGCCGATGAAAATAATCGGGTTAGTGTTAATGTAAAACATATCGATGAAAACAAATGGCAATCTATTGAAAACAAATGATGAAAATAATCGGGTTAGTGTTAATGTAAAACATATCGGGATGAAAACAAATGACATGTGGGCATGCATAAAACAAACAAAGGTTAGCAATACTTGGAACCACACCTAGTTCGAGAGATGAACTTTTTGATCCAAATCGCCTCCTTTGATGCACGGACGTTTGCAATATACTCAACTTTCTGTTGTAGAATACCGCCATACGCTTCTTGCTTCGAACTTTTCCAACTTTTCATCGCACCCCCATTCAAAGTAAACACATATCCAAATCACGATCTAAAATCATCTATATCGGTTTGAAAACTTGCATCTGTGTAACCATTTACAACTAGATCATTTTCAAACCTCCATAGACCAAGAACACTTCCTTAGTCCTTCTTAAGTACTTAAGGATGTTCTTTACTTGCTATCCAGTGACTCTCACCTGGATCCGATCGATATCTCGCTTGTAGTGCTCAAAGCATATGATACATCAAAGTCGAGTGCATAACATGGCATACATGATAAATCCAATAGGCCGATGCATATGGAATCTTATTCATACGGCCTCGCTCATCATTTGTCTTAGGACATTGAATCTTGCTTGAGACTTATGCCATGAGACATTGGCAACAATCCTCTTTTAGAGTCTTGCAAACCGAACCTATTCAACACCTTGTCTATGTAAGCACTCGACTTAGACCTATTAGCCTCTTAGATCTATCCATATAGATCTTTATCCCTAGGATATAAATTTGCTATCTCCTAAGTCTTTCATTGAGAAACACTTCCCTAACCAAGACTTGACATTTTGCAATGTTGGGATGTCATTTCCAATGAGTAATATATCATCAACATACAATTACAGAAAAACAACTACACTCCCACCTGACCTTCTTGTATACACAAGGCTCATCTTCGTTCTTAATAAAACCAAAATCCTTGATTGCTTCGTCAAACGAAGATTCCAACTCCGAGAAGCTTGCTTTAATCCATAAATGGATCTTTGAAGCTTGCATACCTTCCTAGAATTCTCGGATGTACAAAACCTTCGGGTTGTGTCATATACACGTCCTCAAGCAAACTTTCCATTAAGAAATGCTTTGTTTATACATATAACAATTTCAATACCTCCAAGAGCTCGTTGTCATGCGATGGTTGTGGCGACCATGTCTTCGTCCTCATGGCTCGGAGATCCACATCCCAGGAATCACTAGTAGATAAATTAATTTCAATAACATAAATACTTGTAGTGGTAGTGCACTACCCTTTTCTTCCTTAGATCTTCCAGATAGAGTTTGCAATTTCGAACCAATGTCCAGTGCATGACGTAAATGACAATTTCCTTCTTTTTCTTTTGGGTGTTTTGAAAGCGAGAAGCAGTGCCGGGCTTGACTTGTTCCACAGGCTTTGCGGCAGTCAGTAAAAGAACAACTTGGCAACTCTAGCCTTGCCTTTGCCTTTCTTCTTCATTCCCTTTCCTTTTGGACCATCAACACATTACTGTAGGGGTTTCTTGACATTTTGTTCAATGAGCTTTGAGCATCAAATGCAACTCGAAATTGATTTCTCCATATTATTCATATTGTAGTTCATCACAAATTGTGAGTAACTCTCCTGGTAATGAATTCAAGATCAAATCCGTAGCCAACTCTTGGCTTATGGGAATCTGAGTCTATCAAGTTTGGTCAACATAGCCACTTCATCTTCGTAACATGAGGACTAATCGACGCACCTTCACTCATCTTGCAAGAATGTAGGTTTTTGACTGTCTCGATCATTTCTTGCCTAGCTTCTTGTTGGAACATTTCCTTCAGCTGCTATAGCCATGTCGTAGGCTTCCATTAGTTCCATGTCCTTCAAGTTCGGGAACCATAGTTGACAAGATATAATACATGCAACATCGCAGAATCGTTGACATGCTTACTATGCGCATCCTTCACAAACTTTCGTAGCATTTTGCTGGTGGGTCCTCGGGGATTGGAGCATCCAGGGACATACAACTTTATGCGTTCATGCTTAAGAACAATTCTCAAGTTTCGAACCAATCAAGAAAGTTAGTCAAGATAGCTTATCCTTCTCGGGATGGATCAGCGATGACAGGATTATTGTTACTTGAAGAGGCCATTGATCTACAATAAAGATTATGCAAAGTTTATTTTAGTATAGAGGAATAGACTCCCACTAAATTAACAACCCTCCTAAAACATATTGTTTATTTAGGGGACTAAAATCCATATTTCACCTAATTCTATGACAACATATGGCATGAAACACGAACTAGATTATTTAGGTAGGTAATTGATTACCAATTACATCTTATGTAATTTTTAGATCCTTTTATGAGATACGGGACATCTTATGTCTTAGCATGTTTTTATCCTCATGGCTGGCGGGATGGATCACGGGATGAGACACTTTGAGGAACCAAGGTAGGTAGTCCGGTGTAGCCAAAAACTCGAACTCGCCTTGTCACCACGAACTTCGGAGCCAACAAATGGTTCCTCCATCGCTCCCAATTATCTTGTCGGAACCCATACTTGACCGAGTATTTGTTCGCGAGATGGGCCTCGGTGTGCTTCCAATGGACTGTACGGAGGATCGGTATAGATTGCACGTGGCCAAACTGTCTCGTAATCCTCTCCTGGATGGATGGTAGGGCTCCACCACATCCATGTACTTGATCGTCCCACTCGTAAAAGGCCATCGCGTGCACAACTCCATTTTCCCCGAAATTCACATATGGGTCCCAAGTGACCTAATCAAAATGCAACAACCATTGTTAGCAACCAAAAATACAAAAACATCATTCATCACAGGATATGGATAACCATCTCACCTCACTTGGCGCAACCTATCCAAGGTTCTCCTAATGGACCCGAGCTTGTCAACATTCGCCACGGCCTCGTGCTTTTGAATCCATCTGCAGACACGAGGTTGCACGTAGTCCATGTATTTCGCATTGGGTGTGGCGAGACCAAGTTTGAAATGGTCGTACATCCATCCCTGCAAATACATACAACGTTAGTTAGTACAAAACCACAAGTTGGCGTAATTATTATACCAAAAAGAAAGTAAGTCTATTTTATAACAAACCTCAAGCAATGTGAGGTAGCCAAAGAATCGAGACACTTGCACTCTCGTGGCAGACCCCAAGTGTCGATACAAGTAGGCCAACGCAGCCGCACCCCATGCGTACTTTCCCACGTCGTCCAAGTCTTCAAGAAGCTTCAGCAGCGCGATAGACACCAGAGACCCACTCTTATCGGCAAATAGGGTGCAAGACAAAATATACAACAGGTACGCTCGGGCTGTGCATTCCACATGAGGATAATTTGTGGGTCTCGAACCAGCTTTGGGGCACCATCGACTCTTCAACCAACATTTGCGCATCATGAGCCCCTCACGATATTCACCTCCTCCTCAGCCTCATCGACACTAACCCCAAGTAGGTTCGAGACCATCTTAATAGCGTCCGAGCGAGATTCCTCCGTGTACCTCGCAAAGTTCTCCACTGCCACAACTTTGCCCGTCATAGGAATCTTCAGGAGGAAGCTCACATCCTCTAAGGAGATAGACATTTCACCAAAAGGTAAGTGAAATGTGTTCGTCTCCGGCTGCCACCGCTCCACAAATGCAGAGATAACCTCCTTGTTGGCCTTGCGGTATGAACAGTCTATCAGCGTATTCAACCCAGAACGCTGAATAATCCTCTGAAGTCCCTCCGTGTCAGGGTGGCACGTCTGTAAATCCCATTCTTGTATCTGAGCTCCGTGATTGATACACTTGAGAACCGGACGCTCCTGCAACAAAAAAATACATCTCGTCATATTTGTGAAAACCCTGAGTTTTAAATTACTCCGTTCAATGAAATTCTCATTACCTCATTGCTCCAAATCGCTAATGCGACATGATCCTTAAAGCTCTTCAACAACGCCCCGTCTATAGGACCAACGGGGAAAGGAGCACGCACTTCAACACGCACTTCTGGCTCTCCTTCATTATGGCCGCTCCACCACTACTACTCCCGTGTACATTACGACCGCTTTTGTCGTGTTCCCCGCCGCCGATGAGTCATCGCTACTAGACTCGATGCATGACCCTCCTCTTCCCCTCGAACAACAACAAGATCCTTGGTCGCCGAGCGTTGATGTTCGAACCCTCATCGTGCAATTCTAACCTTGCACGATTTCCATCTACCTTGGCCTTTCCCTTAACATCTTCATTCTCCTTCTCTTTCTCTTTCCTGGTAAGATGTTGTCGGGGTCTCCGCCGCCTCGCCCCGGTTAGGCCTCGACACCTCAACACCAAATTTCCTCCCTAGTCACCGGTGCCTTCGAACGAGCCATACCTGAAAAAAGTACAACATATAAGCGCATGGAACAGAACCCAAAAAAAATTTACTAAAAAAAAGGTTCAAATTCATCAATTTCTGATGTCTCGGTCAAGCAGGTTCGTGAAACAACCCATATTTTCGGTCCCTCTTGACCGAAAATGGGTCAACTATCTCAGCAGTGTACAACCGAGAGCAATTGAACGTTCTCGGTTGTACACCAACGACATTGCTTAACCAATTCATTTCACCTTACTCTCGTCCTGTGCCGACCGAGGCGACTGGCATTGTACAACCGAGAGAAGGAGTACATTCTCGGTTGTACACCACCGACACAACATTACCTAACACTAATTGTAGCTCTCGTCATGTCTCGGCCGAGATAACGCAAGTAATCTCGGCCATTCGTAACCGAGACTCTTTGAACTATTCCGGCCTTCCTGGCCGAGACGACGAGTTGCCCAAAATTTACCTTCAGTCTCGCCCATGATTGGCCGAGACAGTAAACACACTCTCTGGCCCGTGTGGCCGAGAACCGCGATTTTCCAATAATGGAACCATTGAACACACCGCCACACACACATTACAACTACTCTACCAAATGTAACTTAATTAGACTATAAATACCTTCAAACGATCGATTTCGCGCCAAATGTGTGTGTACGACGAAGTTCAACCGAGCCCTAATTCGGAGACGAAATCGCCCAACAACCCGAGCCTACACACTGGAAAAACCTCCTACAACGAACGAGGAACACACGGAGACGGACGGAATACACGATTTCCGGAACCCTCGCAATGGCCGATCTTCAACGAATTGGTTCTTCCACAATGAGTTCGCTGGTGGTGGTGGTGGGGGTGGTGGGGTGCGAGAGTTTTGAACGAGGGGTATTTTGGGAATTTCGGGTCCAATTTTTGGGTGCCCCGGGTAAATTGGTTAGTGCCCTCATTAACAGGGTGCCTTCATGAAACGGTGGGGTGCCCTTAGCGGCCCTCTTAAAAAATTAGTGTTTCAACTAGCTTATTTGAAAAACAAGCTACTAATCAAAAACAAGTTATTTGGTCAAGAAGCTAGTTTGGCCTACACACTTTCTCCTTCGAATAGGAGAAAAGGCGAGATAGGGTGAATGTTCCGTGGGGGCCTTTTTTGGGGCAAAAAATTTGGGGCCGGGACGGCTCTCGCTCGCAGCAAAGCAGTAACTTCACCATTCGATTCGTTCACAGGTAACAACCGAGAGTTTGTGTGTGTTTATTTCTCATGACGTTTGTCAAATTTTCATAAACAACAGGAATTGTTTAGCACTCTCTTGCCAAAATAAGAAATATTGTTATGTAGTGCGTAGTCGATGTAGTTGTGAAATGATAGTGAGTGTACATTGGAAAATCATTCATTGAGTGGTCTTGGTTTGCAGCGAAATTTAATGAATCAAGTAGTGGTTTTGTGATTGCTCAGCTGGTTGTTTATATAATTTCTTGCGTACTAGAAGCATTGACGATAAAAACCTAGTGACATCGCCTCACACTGACTAGAATGCATTTCAAGTTTTCAACTAACTGAAGGTTTGGAATAAGATTGTTATGCCCTTATTATTCGTGGTCCGATCAGTCGAGAGGGCATTCCAAATGTCCGATTGGAAATTGGGTACTTTATCACGGACAACATGGTAAACAGGATTGGTGACAGGGGCTGTAGCACTCGAGTTATCACATCAAATGTTAGGATAATGAGGTAGCTGAAAGTGCATGATAAATATGTCTGGTTAGGAAGACAAAGATCCCAGTTTAGCGAACCAAGTTTGCTCTCCTTTTATTTAGGGGTTTCACTCATGGAGTTGATTTTTGATGGATGCCAAAAGAAATGAATTCAAATTTGACAAATAATTTGATTAGAGAAGAACTGAGGTCTTTTATGTGTGTCTATACATCATATACATCATTGCATTTGTGGAAGCAAGGTGATACATGATAAAAAATGTTTCATTCTATAGTACAGCTTCTGAATTTCTTCAATATAATGTTTGTTGGATGCTATGTTTCTAAACACTTGAAAATTTTGCTGTCCCTACTGGTGCTTGGCATTCTTGGTACCCATTCTAAAAGATGGACGGACGCGGCCTAAAGTCTTGCCACCCCTACTGGCGGTTGGCATTCTCGACACCCATTCTAAAAGATGGATGTGTGCCTAAAAACCATAATACTAACATAATGGTATGGTATTGAAATTGTATGTATAAATATACTAACACAATTATATGGTATTAAAACAGTCCGTACACACCTTGTAATTCTGATGAATCAGGGTGTAAAACTTGGCAAGGCTGTTGAAGATATTTGTAGTTCATTATTATTTTTCCCTTGGGAAATATTGGTCGTTCTGTTCAGTAATATCAATGAAAACTAGCCACTGGTTGTTTGGCCGAAAGATATAGTGTTTCTTTTTTTTTCCTCAAATGGCAACATCATTGAGGAAAAAAGAGTGCATGCTAGATACATAGACACTATTAAGGATATGTATGATGGAGTAGTAACGAGTATAAAGACATTTGGAGGAGCTACAAAAGAATTTCCCATTACGATAGGACTACATCAAGGATCGACTTTAAGCCTATATCTATTTACTTTAGTTATAGATGAACTAACTAGACATATTCAAGAGGATATACCATGGTGTATGCTATTTGCAGATGATATTGTCTTAGTGGATGAAACAAAAGATGGAGTGAATAGGAAATTAGAACTCTGGAGGAATAAATTAGAATCTAAAGGCTTTAAGTTGAGTAGGACGAAAACCGAATACATGCATTGTGAGTTTAGAAACACTAGACATCGAGATGGCGGAGTGGTAAAATTAGGGGAAGTAGAAGTTCCTAAGGTAAACCACTTTAGATACCTAGGATCAATCATACAAAATGATGGTAACATTGAGAATGATGTCACACATAAAATTCAAGTTGGATGGAAGAAATGGCGGAGTGCAACAGGGGTGATTTGTGATCGAAATGTTCCTACTAAATTAAAAAGAAAATTTTATAGGACCGCAATTAGGCCAGCTATGCTCTATGGAAGTGAATGTTGGGCGGTAAAGCAACAACAATTACATAAAATGAACGTAGCAGAAATGAGGATGCTTAGGTGGATGTGTGGTAAAACTCATAAAGATAGAATAAGAAATATAGAAATTCAAAGACAAGTAGGAGTAGCACCAATTGATACAAAGATTAGGGAAGTGCGGTTGCGGTGGTTTGGTCACCTGCAAAGACGGCCTACAAATGCCCCAACTAGAAAACTTGACTCAATAGAAACTGTAGAAATTCGACGAGGTAGGGGCAGACCAAAGTTAACATGAGATGCATTAATTAGGAGGGATTTGAATGGTTTGAAAAACTCACCATCAATTGCACTTAATCGAGCACAATGGAAAAATTTGATCCATGTAGCCGACCCCAGTTAATTCGGGACTGAGACTATGTTGTTGTTGTAAATGGCAACATCATTGATTGGTTTAGCAGTGAGGTTCCACATGAAATTGGATCTCAGCAATGATTGATGGTACTTATCACCATAAAGAAAATTAGAAATGTGAAAAGTTGGCAAATTATGAACAATATTCCTGGCTTTGCAGATAGGAACCACCAATATTCAGTTTACAGCTCCTTAAACCTAGTTTTGAACAAGACTATAATCATTCCCAAGGCACGGCCATAATGTCATTCAGTGTGAAGTATTGATGTCATTGTTGTTAGGAAATATGCTAATCGGTCCAAATGTGTAGTATCTCTAATTTTATTTTTGTGCAGGCTTAGGATTTTTGAGTGAGGTTATTTCTATATCTAGTCTTTTTTTTTCATACGGTATTTGGGTTTGTTTTCCTTTGCTTATTAGCTTTTGTTTCCCCCTTTCTTCTCTTTTTTATTTTTTATTTTTAAATAACAGATATGATATCAGAAATCATATTTAAGCATTTAACTCTACCAATGCAGATTTCTCTGTAAAGACCAACAAGATGGTTGAAAATGGGGAGAGTGGCATAACGCGCGTGCTCTTTTGTGGTCCTTCTTTCCCTTCTTCTCATAATTATACAAGGGAGTATCTTCTGAATTATCCTTTTATTCAGGTACCTTTTCTTCATTATCCTATTATTTCAACTATGGTAAGTATGGTTTATAGAGTTCAAATCCTCGAAGGTTTCATCAAATCTCTTTAGTTGGAATGTTATGTAAGTAAGCCTAATTTTCTTCCATATTCTTATTTATTTTTTGATTTATTTTTTTTTTTTTTTTTTTTTTTTTTTTTTTTTCTGGTGGACCTCCTAATGCTTTAGGGCTTCTTGTTGTTGACTTTTAGTGGATCCCCAATGTTTCTTTGCATGATTGTAGTGCTTATTTTTGCTTTCTGTTGAATGTAATTAACGAAAGCATATAGTGGATGTGCCATAGAAGCTGTTTTTCCTCGTACCATCGTCATCTATTGAAAGAATTGCTCTTCTCTTCTTGACCCAAGTTGCATCATTTATTCTGTTTACTCTGTCTTAAAGGGACACTATAATGGAGACTGGAAGCTGAATACTTCTACTTGACATTTAAAAGCAATTAGCCAGTGCTAGTCTTGCCAAGATTTTTCTGAGGTTCCTATTCATGAGGTCTGAATTTTCTTGATTTAGTGGGAGTCATTGTAAAATTGAAAGACTAGAGTAAGATAACTGAGCGGATTAAGTAGAAGCTTGTTATGCTGAACACTTCTCTGTTTGGGGCAAAATAATTCTATGTATGACTTTAATTTCAGTAATTCGGTGACATACTTTGTGTACATATATTTGCTACACAGTCGATTGAGTCCTTTAGTCAGACTTCAGAATGTATGCGCAAATAAAAAAGACTCCTTCAACTTTGTATGTGTTACAGCTGTAAATATCTAATTAGGAATGCATA
The DNA here is from genome assembly GCA_039657325.1 of Stephania cephalantha. Taxonomy (NCBI): domain Eukaryota; kingdom Viridiplantae; phylum Streptophyta; class Magnoliopsida; order Ranunculales; family Menispermaceae; genus Stephania; species Stephania cephalantha. Next base: position 20,148,438 of record CM077574.1, on the reverse strand, counting down.
TATACTAGTGTGCAAATAAAAGAGGCTCCTTTAAATAAAAGAGCCCACCAAAGTGATGTAGATCCGTGGTCGCGAGAATAATCACAAACACAAGAAAGAATTCTCAACACAAGAACTTCTCTAAATAAAGAATAAAACTCCTTGTTTTATTAATGAAAGAAAATATTCAATATCAATAATCACCACATTCACAATAACTAGGTTCCGCCTTTATATAGGCATATGACCAACTAGGACTTAGACTCACAATATGACTTGCAATTAGACACAAACTATGACAAAAATTAAACACAAACTAGGACCCCAACTATGCAACTCCTAATCAAAATACAAACAAACTTACTAAATCGATCTCTAACTTGTAATCACAATCTAACCATGACTTCAAGTTATCTAATAATACTAGATAATTACTTAATCCTAGTCTAATACCAACTTTGATTTGCACCATTCTCCCCTGGTTGAGAAAAATTCGTCCTCGAATTTGGCAGTAGAAGTAACCAACTTGTCATGTGTGGCCTTACAGCTCTCCTGTAATTGCTCAAGAAAATCTTCAGCTTTGGCATGTATTCTACTAGAAGTAGGAATAGAAGCAAGATCAAGTGGACACCGCGGAATAAGACTATACACGATCTCAAAAGGACATAATCCTGTACTTACGTTTCAGGCATAATTATATGCAAACTCTGCCCGTGATAATTTGATATCCCATTGACAAATATTCTCCCCCACAAGACTGCACAATTAATCACCTACAGAGTGATTGACCAACACTGTCAGACCGTCCGTCTGCGGATGATAAGCACTACTAAAATCAAGTCTATTGTTCACCAACTTCCATAAACTCCTCCAAAAATGACTTATAAATCTAGCGTCTCTATCTGAAACAATAGATGTAGGCAAACCATGCAATCTGTACACCTCTCGAAAGAATAATATAGCCACATTCACATCATCAGTTGTCTTCTTGCATGGCATAAAATGCGTCATCTTCGGAAAAGGGTCAACAATGGCAAATATAGAATCACACCCTCGCTGAGTTCAAGGTAAGCCAAGGACAAAATCAATGCTAATATCTGACCAAGGTCTCGAAGGAATCGGAAGAGGTCGGTATAAGCCTGCATTAGTAGCCTTGCCTTTTGAAGTTTGGCAAATCCTTCAACGACGAACTGAGCAACTTCTTTCCACACAGAAGGCCGAAAATAAGATCGACTCACCCAATCAAATGTAGGGTCACGCTCCACATGGCCCTCACAATGTAACTCCCAAATAATATGTAGGTGCAAACTAACGTTTGAAATATACAACCGAGTACTCTTGAACAACTACCCATCCTACAATATATACTTCGTAGAACGGCGTTCTCGGACATCCGCCAAGATCGGAGAAAAGAAAACATCTTCAACGTATAAATCACGAAAAGTATCAAAGCCTAGTACTTGTACCTATAACTGAGTCGAAAGACAATGTCGACGACTCAATGCATCTGTTACCTTGTTCATAGTACAGACTTTGTGCTTAATCACAATAGAGAATTGCTGAAGAAAAGCTGCCCATGAAGCACGTCTGGCTGAAACATTATCTTGACCACTCAAGTGACGTAAGGCATCATGATTAGTATAAAGCACAAACTCTGTGTGGAATAAATAATGTCTCCAATGTCGTATTGCCTGAACAATACCATAGAACTTCACATCATATGTGCTGTAACGAAGCTTCAAACCCGACAACTTTTCGTTGAAATAAGTAATAGGTCGACCATGCTGACTCAAAACAACACCAATCCCCACCTCAGAGGCATCAAAATGCAACTCAAACGGTAAAGAAAAATCAGGAAGAACTAGAATAGGAGCCGAAGTAAGCTTTTCCTTGATCAAGTGAAAAGCTATGCTGGCATCCTCAGACCAAGTGAACTTCCCACCACACATGCAATCAGTGAGAGGAGCCATAATACTGCTGAAGTGAGGAATAAACGTCTGTAGAAGGAAGCAAGACCATGAAAACTTCGAACCTCAGTCAAAGTCTTCAGTTGGGGCCATTGTCTAATATCTTCAACTTTAGCATCATCAACTTGCAAGCCATTAGCAGATACCACATACCCCAAAACAAGAACTTTGTCTCAAAAGAAAGAACACTTATTTAGGGAAGCATATAACTTATCCTTTCGAAGTGTCGAAAGAACCTCTCGAAGATGTTGAACATGCAAGTCATGGTTAGCATTAAAGACCAAAATATCATCAAAGTAAACCACGATGAATTTACCAATAAAAGGCCGCAATGTCAGGTTCATCATCCTCATAAAGGTACTGGGCGCATTAGAAAGACGAAATGACATTCCCAACCACTCATAAAGGCCTTCTTGGGTCTTGAATGTAGTCTTCCATTCATCCACCGGTCTAATGCGAATTTGATGATACCCGCTCTTCAGATATAACTTGCTAAAAACAGTAGCACCAACCAACTGATCAAGTAGATCATCTAACCGCGGAATAGGAAATCAATACCGAACAATAATTTTGTTGATCACTCGGCTATCGATACACATACGTCACGAACCATCTTTCTTTGGAATAAGGAGTGCTGGAACTACACAAGGACTCAAACTCTCTCTAATATGGCCTTTAGATAGTTCACGCTCCTTGAGACTCATCATGTAATGCGCCTTGTTAGGAAGAGCAGCAACATGGACTAAATCTATTTGATGTTGAATATCCCTAAGTGGTGGTAAAGCATCAGGCAAATCATCAGGAAAGACATCAGCATACTCTCGTAATAACGATTCGGCTTGGCTTGGAACTTCAGTTGCCCCTACTATTGATTTGCTGACAAGTGCATATATAACATCGGCCTCCAACCTCTGCTTCAAAACTCGATTGGGAGAACATAGCCGTGTTTTGAGAACTAATCCTTTTGCTAGGAAGTAGTAGAATCTTGCGGCATTTAAATTGAAAACTTTATGTGTTACTATTCCCATAACGTGTAACAGACCGATCGTGCTGCTATGGGCGCCCCAACAAAAGGTTGCAAGCTTCCATCGGTACCACATCACAAAGAACCTTGTCTTTGTAATTTTTGCCTAAAGAAAAATGAACTAGAACTCGGTGTGTAGCAGAAACTTAATTACCTTGTTGCAACCATACTAACTTATATGGTTTAGGATGCTTCTCTCGTGGCAAACCAAGTTTTTGGACCGCCCTTTTTGCAACAATATTCTCGCAACTCTTTGGATTTACGACAAAATTGAATATTTTTCCTCCAATAGTGCATGTAGATTGAAAAATAGCATGATGAAGCCAATCATCATCCTTTCGTGGGGCCAAACAAGAATATCGAACCACTAACATAGGACCGGTATCTCCCGGAAGTCACTCGACTTCCTCAGAACCATTACTGGTATCGAAGTCAGGACCTTGATCAAGTTCTTCATCATCTTTAGCCTCATCTTCATCGTCATCATGTATTTCTTCAATTAATAGTCCCTTCTTTTTATTTATTGGACAATCAATCTGTCTATGACCTAATTCGCCATAGGTGTAACACTTGCCCACCAATGGCTTTTGACCGTTGATTTGTTGACTTCTTTGATGCTGAATTCCCGCACTTGAAGAAGGAAAATTTTTTCCCGACCCTTTCTGGATAAGCTTTTCTCATACTGAAGTGCTCATTGATGTGCTTCAGAAACCGTCGCTGGGTAGAAAATATTTAATACATCTTGATATTGTAGTCGAAGACCATCAATGTACCGTGTCACCAATTGTTTTTCAGACTTCATCGCATCAATACGCAACATCAATTGATTGAGCTCCGATGTGTACTTCGTAACAGACCGTGACCCTTGACGTATCGTTGGAATCTTTGTTGTAGTACTCGGACATAATTGAAGTGCAAGATCTTCCGCTTCGATTTCTCCCAAGACATGATTTTACCTTTTCCAAGTCTGTCTGGTTTGCTTCAACTGAGAGTACCATGCTGAAGCTCGACCACGAAAACGAGAGGCCACCAATGAAACTTGGTACTCCTCAAGAACCTTCTTGTACTCAAGCACCAACTCTATGACATTGAGCCAATCAAGAAACTCTTCCGCTAGGAGTTCTCCATGAAACTCTGGGTCTGGGATGTCAACTTTCAACCTAGTGGCCCACCTTCTACCGTCTCCGGGATGCTCTCGGCAATCTCCGAACCTCTGTTGTTGATCACGATATCGCGGACCACGTGCAAGAGGGTTTTCTTCCTCATTTGACTCAACTTCCTTGGTAGGCACTTCGTCCTTAAACCATTGATGACGTCATTGACGATGTTGTTGCGCCTGCTTCTGCTGCTGCAACTGTTGCAGTTGAAGTGCTAGGTTTTCAACTAAAGTTGTTAGTTGATCCATCCTTCGATCGGTATGTGTCGTATTATCTCTTGGAGGGACCTCATCTACATGATCTTCACGTCGGGCTTGTCTTTTTGGCGGCATTGCGGAAGACTATAGGACCTTGACGCACTGATACCAATTGATGTAGATCGGTGGTCGCGAGAATAATCACAAACACCAAAGAGAATTCTCAACACAAGAACTTCTCTAAATAAAGGATAAAACTCCTTGTTTTATTTATGAAAGAAAATATTCAATATCAATAATCATCGCATTCACAATAGCTATGTTCTACCTTTATATAGGCATATGACCTACTAGGACTTAGACTCATAATATGACTTACAATTAGACGCAGAATGTGACTAAACTAAAACACAAACTAGGACTCAAACTATGCAATTCTTAATCAAAATACAAAAAAAACTTTCTAAATCGATCTCTAACTTGTAATCACAATCTAACTACTTCAACTTATCTAATAATACTAGATAATTACTAAATCCTAGTCTAACACCAACTCTGATTTGCATCACAAAGCTCTTTCATGTATTTGGATCCAGTGCTTGTCAAATGTGGGCCCTGTGCTGGTTATTTTACGTTTGCAGCACTTGTTTCATTTCTTTTGATAATTTTTGAGATGGAACAAAAAATATTTCCTTCAAGGAGTCAATTAAGTAACCTTGGTTAGTTTTTGCTTGTTTCTAGCAGCTCATGGGTGGATTGGGTTTTGAGATTTCTTTTTTTTTTTTTTTGTAGATTATGCCTTGGGGGCTGAAACAACCACTTTTCGTATCTGGTTTATAACTCTCCCCTATTTTTATAAGTTTTTTTTTTTTTGTTGACATGACTATTAATGGCTTATCTGGCTATATAAACTACAATTTTTGGTGTAATTGCTTATCCTTAGGAATGAAGTTGATTTCTAGCTGTTGAAATTGTGAGAAATATATTTCCCAAAAGCTATTTCTATATTAGATTGTCGTAGATTGAGTCATTAAGTGTTGTTGTATGACTTTTTGTAGTTTACCAGTTCTGTATTACCTTTTTGTAGTTTGTAGTCTGCACTTCCCATTGATAATTGACTTTCTTTTTTTACCGATTTTCCGGCGCCCGGGTATCCGAGGCTTCGCCCCGACTAGTCCCGGACTCGTGTTTGGTAGGACCATTGATAATTGACTTTTATTCATCGTGTTGTCTCTCACATTTCTGCTTAGGGAAACAAAATATTACAAACCTTATACATTTCGTTATTACTTGAATTATGTTGAGAGAGCCTCTGTTTTCTATGAATGTTGTAAATACTTGCCCACTATTCTGACGTTTAGTTTTTATTAGGGTTTTGAAGCTGCTCTTGGTTGTGAATTACGATTTTTTCAATTTGTGCAGGTTGATGTTGTGCCACTTGATAGTGTGCCTGATGTTATCTCTGACTACCAACTTTGTGTAGTAAAAAACCGGTGTTTGGACTCTGAAATCATTGCTCGGGCAAGTAAAATGAAGCTTATAATGCAATTCGGTATAGGCCTAGAAGGTTGTTCTTATACTTCCTTCTTTTGTTGTAAATATAAATGAGAAAACCAGATGAAAATATATGACTATGTGTTCATATGCATATTTGTATGTACAAAAAGAGGGCTAAAAAAGGATATATTCTTTTAATGCATTTAGAATCCTTCACCAACTACACTTGCTCAATTTCTTGTCCTATTCATCATAAAAGTAGTCCGACAGTTGAATGTAAATCATCCATCTCACTATGTTGTGTTTGATCATATCCCATGTCCTTTTTTTGTCTCCTTTTGAAAATTCTATTGCTTCTCTCAGGCTATACATAGTAAATTTCCCCAAAACAGCTGCATTTCTTGCTATTCAGGAAATCTTAGATGTCCTTTAAATGCCTTATTCAGAAATGGGGTATCCTCGGAATCAATCACCGCCTTTGGGCTCTTTAAGTCCTTAGCATTGTTGTCCAAATACCTTGAATAAAGCTGCATTTTTAGAACATAAGATCAATTGCTTCATTATCATTGTTGACACCAATTTAGGGATAGTTATATGTGGGGAAATCTTCGTTGAATTTGCCCCAATTGCTTATTTTCTTAATGGAGTTGAAGGCATGGACACCTTGATTTTGAGGGATGGGTGCTTTCCAGATGATTGAATGGAGGGGTAACATTTGGTCATTGCTTGATAGGATTATGTGAAGGAAATGGATTTGAACATGTATTCTGACTTTTTTTTGGCAAATATCTTTATCAATCTCAAATGACTACAAATGGTTCAAGGGAATACAAAAGACTAGGCAACTCTGAGGACTCTATTAATTAGTGGCTTAGGGAAGTAAAAATTACCGCATAGGGATAAAGTTTTCAAATAATACTCAGATGGTAGCGTCATGATTCTTGAATAGGTTAAGAAAAATGTAGAAGCAAGCTAGAGATATTTGGTATTACCACCAATCTTCTCAAAATACTATCCAGTTACACCTACCCACCCAAACTTAAGAAAGGTTTGCTGCGTTTGCATTACCTGATGAATGAATTTGATGAATTTCCATGGGCTTCTTAGAATTGCTTGGCTGTTCATTGTGGCAAACCATCCATTCTCAACTATTCTTGACCCACTTGAGATAAACTTTGCTCATATCATAGAGTCTTTTTTCCCTCATAAAATGTCGATGTCAGTTTGCTGCCAATTCTAAGTTCCTCTGCTTCAAGTTCCTAATAACTACCCCTCCTAATTTTTCTTGGTCACAGATCGTCCTCCATTTTATCAAATGAATGCAATGGTCCTCATGTTATCCATTCCAATGATCTTCTCAAATCTATTAATGACTACCTCTCTCTCTCTCTCTCTCTCTCTCGTGCTAATCTTCTAGTCTGCCGTACACACAAGCATTACCATGGTTTGCAAAATCGACAAAATTCCCTAAACTTCCCCGAATTATTTCCCCTTTTTCAAAAAAAGGGGAAATGAAACTCATGTGTATGAAAAATAACAACAAGAACAGGCTGCTATTGTGAAGATTGATTTTACAATCAGCATACCTGTGGCAAGATCCTTAAGTCGGGGACATAAGTTAACACTCACTAATAAACAATAACTGGATTATTGCCATTAGTTTTTTATTTTTTTTATTTTTATTTTATTTTTACAATATGTCTGCCTACTAACTTATTTATTTCCTCCATTGTATGAAGGATTAGTTACATTTTTTTACTTCAAAAGTATATATCTAATTTGGCAACAAATTAATTTTTAGGTGTTATATTGAGGTATTTTCTCTTTTTAAATAACTTTTTATAATTAAAGTTTGAGGTGTTAGAGATGGTATCCAAAAACCATTCATCTCCCCATTTAGTAAATGTCATCTGCAAACTACAAGCGTGTGATTTCCACTTGCCCCTTCTCAATCTTTATGCCTTTCACTAGATCGACCTCCTATGCTTGCCCATCATCTTGCTAAAGGTATCCACCACAATTGTTGAATAAGAAAGGGGGTAATTGGTCCACCCTTCACAATTCTATTGAGATCTTAAACTTTCCTCTTAGTCTTCCATTGGTGACGATTAAATATGCCATTACTTTCCCGTCTCCTTTTCATGCCATGATCCAATCAATGCAATCTACCCCGCCACAAGTCTTTATTAGAGCATATGTTTCCTTACATTCTTCTTGTACTCTTTAGTTACTTATTTAGCAACTAGTACCACAATTAGAACCTGCCTCCCTTTCACTAAAGCAAACTGTACTCAGATATTTTCTTGCTAAGAACCCTTTCGTAATCTATCTGCTTGTGTCTTTGCAATAACCATAGAGATGCATGTAACCAAACTAATTGGTCTTGTGTCTATTTTTCCATGATGCCATCTTCTTGATGAGACAAATATAATAATCCCAATAGTTATAAATGATTAAACAACTCGAACACTTGTTATCTAAACAAAAAAACAACTTTAACACTGAGTATAAACCAATTGTAGGGTTGTGAAAAATTCAAGCAATTATTGGGATGTGACACCTCTTTTGAGTCAGTAATAGGTAATGTTCATGGACATCAAGTAGATCGCTCGTAAGATTTAGACAAAATGAAAACACACAACTTTTTTTGTTGTTTAAAATGTAAAAGTGTTGTAACATGAAAAAGAAATAAGTAGTAAGCTTTTTTCCAACGAAATTTTGTAATCTCTTTTACGGAAGATATAATGGTTAGATTTGAATAGTTTTTGTTATACACGACTAATGATGTGCCTATTGCAACTTTTCCTAAAGATAATATATGAGCAAAAGTATTGAACGAAAACCTACTTTTATAATATGTAAAGTTATTTTAGATGTGCGTATGTGATAAATATTGACTATGAAGGGAATTGAGATTGACATAAACATAAAATTTTCGACTTTGTCAGTAAAGTATTATGTAGAATAAGTTCATCATTTGTCAAGAGCAAAGGTCAAAAAGTAACAAGTGAAATGATTAAAAAGCAAGAAACCCTCTTGTAGACGTTATTAAATATCTTTTTAGCATTATAAAGAAGGTTCCTACATTTTGGTTTTCCAAATTGATGCAATTTTTTTTCTTTGCAAATTTTGCAAGCTTTCCTATTTGCTTGCTTGTTAAATATCCATCTGGACAAATTCGAAATTACTTTTTTTTTTTTTTGGTATTGTATCCCAAACAGAAGGCTATGTATCGTATGGCAATAATTGAAGTTGTTTTTGAGTTTTTTTCCTTTTTCTTTTTTTTTCAGAGAAAGTAAAATATTAAAAAGGAAACAACTGTAGTTACTTGGTTTATAATGCAATTCGAATTGTATTTAAATTTTTGAACTTAGGTTTGAGTTCCACAATTGTTCATCTATTAGTAATTACAAATATTTTGTTTCTTGACTGTTAAATATTTTGCTTTTTTTCTTTAACTTTGTTAAAATTTTCTATGCATGGATTGTTTGTTTCAAATTATAGGGTTAACTATGTAAAAAAGGCACAAGCTTTTGTTTTATGTAAAATGGCACGAGCTTGCAATTTTGTCAATAATAATATAATCTTTTCGAATTCTTTCAATTGTAGCACATATTAGAAATTTGGGGTTTAGGAGTGGACATGCGAACCAAGTTGGGGTAAAGTGAATTATACCTCGTGTGTTCCCGCCACCTCTGCGATATGGGTTCGATTAGATGAAAATTACTATCTCTCCTTCCTGTTCACGAAAACCCAAATCAAAGAGGTGAAAAAGAAAAAGCAAATTGAGTTCATCCGTTTTTGTTTGTGTCAAAATGAAGTATATTGATTCCCTTTCTTCAAGGATTCCAAATGATTTTAAACACTATTAAGTATAAATATCACATTCTCTTAACATATTCATTTGCACTTCTATTCTTCTGTAATACTCATGGCATGAAAATTCTCCGAAGTTCGAAAAAGTTAGCTGAATTATTAAGACTTTTGGACCATCGAATTAAGAATTAGATGTAAATGAAATATTGCAAAGCTTCCATCAAAGTTAAAGAGTAATAATAAGATATACAAGTTTTAATGCTAATTGTAGGAAAAGTGAAATACAGTTAAAGAATGAAGACAATTTAGAAGACGAAAACTCAATCTCATTTATAATAAATGGATTCTAAAAAATTGTGTTGAAAGAAATAATATTCATTATTATCAAACTTATCGAAATTGAAGTTTATTATAGGTCAAATATAGATAGAGAAAAAAATATATTATAAAAGCATGCTTTTCTAATGCGTTTTGATAAAACTTGAATGTTCTATAACACTTAGATGAAGTTATTTATGCTCTCTATCGTGTCAAAATTTTATAAAAAAACTCCCTACGTCGAATTGCGCTTCTCCAAACTTATTCTATATTTTACGTTAGCGAACTTATAGCCTAATACTAAATAAATCTTTGCATGCAATTACTAATCTTCCAATTTTAGTTATGGTGTCAATCTCTAAAATACATATTTTGCTTCGCTTATATGTATTACTCTAGTTCATTGCTTATAATGCATTGTTGTCAATTCCTTGCTTTATTTCATTCTGGTTTAATTTATGACTTTATCTTTTCTTGGTAGGGGTTGATATTGATGCTGCAACAAAGTGTGGAATTAAGGTTGCTAGAATTCCTGGGCATACTTCTGGAAATTCAGCGTCATGTGCAGAAATGGCTCTCTATTTGATGTTGGGCCTTCTTCGGAAGCAAGTAGGTCAATTCCAACTGAATAATCCAAGATTCACTCGGTACCGTGGTCATATGAACTTTGAATATTTTCATATCTCTATAGTGGTATGGAAATAATGGTATTTGAAGATGGAAATTTAGAAAATATAAAGTAATCAACTCAAAGGTCTTGATATCTATGTTAAGAATTAATGATAACAAAAATTTTTAATGAGTTCATGCAAAGATGTGTATGTCATCATAGTCTTAAAGCAAATGAACTATAATTAGTGCAAAGTGGTATATTGAATTTAGATTTGTAAGAATCTCACTTGGAAGTGTTTGTAATCATAAAATAATTATGCTAGTTAAATATTGTGCTTATAAGCTAATTAAATTTGATAGAATGGTTTAAACTTTAAATAAAGCCTAGATGTGTGACACACGTCCCATTATTGACTGCCCTTTCAGATATGAAGTTCTTTAAAGAGTGTATCATTTATGTACATGTTTAAATATAGCATAATAATGCAAAAAATGGCATATGTATTATACTCATGGCTATTTAATCGTGAATCAGATCAAGAATTGTAAAGATTAAAAAATAAACTAAATTGTGAATCATAAAAAACAATTTGTATCCCTAATACATGCAAACTATACGCATGTGTGTCTAATTGGTTCGAATATAAATAAGGGTAAAAGCATGTTATATGCATCATAGGAAATTATTTTGATTGAAACATCATATGAAATTATTGGAAATGTTAAAAACAAATACCTGAGAAATGTTATCTTCATAAATACCAAATATCTAACTTGACTTAAAAAAAATAGTGAGTATATAACTTTGAACCTCCATAACTTATACCCTTCCGTAATCCATTTCATCATCCATTCCTTTCTTTATTGTTCTTTATGTCTTGATCTCTTCTTCTTTTTCTTCCTTTCTTGTCGTGAGCAATGTTTAAAAAGCGCGAGGCGTAACCGACGCGTTTTGTCCGAGAGAGGCGATGTGTAAGTGATAGGACTAGGGGTATTCTGGGCACTTTCATGCCTTTAGTGGGAAACCTAATTAGGGTTTAGAGAGAGTATATGTATAGATACAAAGTGATTAGAAGTATGAGGGTATTCTTATTGTTAAGTTAAGGAACTCATTGAGGTTAGGAGAGTGCAGCCTCTCAAATGCCGTTGGTTGTGTTTGGTTTTCTGGTTCTTAGTAATAAAACTATCTATCTATCTGTCAAAATCTGATTTGTTTATCTCAGTTGTGTGTATTTGGTGCATTGATAGAAAAGAGTTCTATCAAATTGGTATCGGAGCCCACAATCTTGGAGACAATATCGACATATTGAATGGAAGAGCACGTAGTTGAGGAATAGTCAAAGGAGATTTTGATGGGAAAACTTAAGAGGAGCATGGCTCGGTTGTTTCAGAAAATGGATGATTGGATGCAAGTTCAATATCCTTCTCAAGACCGTGATCCACCGCCAAAACTGCTTCTGTCATCCACATTATCATCGCCCCAACCATCAACACTCTCAACTACCAATCCACCACTGAAATCGACTTGCACGATCTCTGCCACTTTCGCATGACCTTCGTTTCCAAACCACACATTCGATCCAACACCACCATTTCCTTTATCACTTCTTTCTTTTCCATCTTCATTCATCCACGTCACAACACCCATATCTTCGTCACTCTCAATCAGCTTTCAAATCGGTGACTCAATAGGAGTTACTGATCTGATTGTCAAAAACCGAATTGATCTAGTTTCTTGGCCTTTGCCACGGGGTTTGACGAAATCGACGAATCAGATCCACGATGTTGCTAAGCCAGGTAACAGGCTAACAACAATGATTACAGATTGGCGTCTATAGGTACTTGCGTCAACAAGGTCGACCTACTACCTTGGCCGCCACCCTTGGTAGTATTACTGCTATGCATCGTCTTTGTTACGAAAGTTGGTTTCCATGTCCTAATGATATATCCTTTTATTTCTTCGCTTGGAGATTGACCACTGTAACATCAGTTTTAGGGAAGATGAAAGCATTAGACCATTTTGCATCTCGAGAATATCTTAAGGTGAAAGAGTGGCCACAACAAAGGAATAGATGTTATGACGTGTTGGACTTGTGTTCTGCTAGTGCCGATTGCACCACTTTCTCTCAAGCATTGCATGTTATGGCTATGGATTCTCCTCGATCTACATGTATTACATCTCATTATAAGTGCTCGACCCACTTAAATGACACTTTGTTCGAGAATGATCTAGTGGGACATGTTTTATCTTCTTCAGGCATTACCATTTACTCAACAGAGCAAGTTGCAGTTGTTCCTCTCTCATTTGAACAACTTCATGACCATCACCACCATTTTTGTAGAGTTCACGGTGCAGATTCGCTTGTTGATTTCATCTTTGTTGTGCTTTCGTTTCTTGTTGGGAGTGGGACGAGGTCTACAATGGTTTATGTGGGACAATATGGGGAATGCGAGGATATTGATGTTGCATTTCATGTGTTTGACAAGATGATGTTGAGTGGTTTGGCAAGCATTCATTCTTTTATGGATACAGTGTTGCGATTTTGGGCCAGGCTTCGAGGCTACTCAACTTCATGGGTACCTTACTTGCTAGTGGGTTCACAGTTATTTTGGAAGTCAATGTTGTTTCCCTCCCCGCTACTAGGTTCAAATGGATCCTCGCATGGTCATTCGCCCTGTTGATTACTCTCATTTCACTCATCAAGTGGGTTCATGATCCACGGGTATTGGCACCTTGAGGACAAGGTGAATTTTAAAAGGGGCGGTAATGATACTCTAAAGTACATCGGTTTACGATCCGAGCATCGCGGCATGGCCATTGGGTGCACTCCACCTTGAGGACAAGGTGGTTTTTAAAAGGGCGGGTAATGATAGGACTAGGGGTATTATAGGCACTTTCATGCGTTTAGTGGGAAACCTAATTAGGGTTTAGAGAGAGTATATATATATATATAAAGTAATTAAAAGGATGAGGGTATTCTTATTGTTAAGTTAAGGAGCTCATTGGAGTTAGGAGAGTACGACCTCTCGAATGCCGTTGGTTGTGTTTGGTTTTCTGATTCTTAGTAATAAAACTATCTATATGTGACGACCACAACCCCCACAAACTGGGCCTCGCCCGACCTAGGTCTCCGTGGACCCCTGAGTCGACTCTCGCAAGGTCAACACAAGCCTAGTAAGCCCTTGTTTCCATTATTATTAATTTAGTATTGATAGTTGAATTATTATGTTTTGCAAGTTCTAAATTATTAAGCAACGGAAATAAACTAGCAATTTAACTCAAAAGATATCAAGTCGGGACAACCTATGGTGTGGAAACCCAGTTAAATACGATCTCATGTATATACAGTGACAAAAAACTAGATATATACATGTATGAAAGTGCACTCAACCCATTATCCAGTTTACAAAACATATATGATATAAATAAAAGAAAATGACCTATGCATAGCAAAAGTAGGGGCTGACTATGAGGGAAGCTCAGAGGAAGTCACCAAACATCGCCTCCTTGCCCTTGCTAGACGAAGGACCTGCAATTGTCACCTCACAAGAGACAATTAGTGAGTAAAGCTGGAGGAGTCTCAACATTAATTCTGAAATCCTATAAAAAGGTTAGCCGATAGATCATGCATGTAATTGCAAGAAAGGAAATAGCAAGCGCATGATAAATAAGCTAATCAGGGTAATCGAAAAGAAATGAGCATCGAGATCACAAAGAAATAAGCGACCAAGTGATCCAAGTCCATCAAGTTGCGACACACAGTTACATGATGACTTTCTAGGCGGGTTGTAGATTTAACTAAGTCACGAATAGTTTAGATCGGCTCCATCAACCATAGTGGACACACAGTCACCTCTACCGGCTTGACTTTCCAATCCTAAATTGCGGACTTGGCACAATCTTCAATCCGCGTAGTCACGATAATACGCACGACACAGCACGCGTACCGCACCCGTGAATACTTATCGACCACTGAGACCCTAATCCGCTCGATGCTAGAGTATATCACGAAGAGAAACAATATGTACCACACAGGTGTCAAGGTAATCGAATTAAAATCATAATGCATGTATTTCACCAAGACATGAATGAACTTTCACTCCGAATAGCTTTTTTACCAAACACAACATGAATGGGATTTTCAAGCCAATGATTCACTAAGAAATAGATTTCTAACAAGATATGAATAGCAATCACATAGATAGCATTTCACAAGAGATTTGAACCAATTTGAATGAGATGAGAATTACTATTGAGGCCCCTGCTAGTTTACTTACCTGTATCACGCTAAAAAGTTCCAAACGTGGCTCCCACACACCTCGAAACCTGCACCCGACACTCGATTATGTATCCCTAAGTCCTTGGTGTTAATTTGGTAAATTTTGGTGTGTTAGAGACCCTTATATTGCATTATTGAAATAACATTGTTGTTACATCTCTTGTGGTTAAAGGACTTGTGATCACAACCCTTTGTGACCGCAACCC
This sequence comes from Stephania cephalantha, assembly GCA_039657325.1. Taxonomy (NCBI): domain Eukaryota; kingdom Viridiplantae; phylum Streptophyta; class Magnoliopsida; order Ranunculales; family Menispermaceae; genus Stephania; species Stephania cephalantha. Next base: position 20,133,385 of record CM077574.1, on the reverse strand, counting down.
TTTGTAATCACAACCCTTTGTGATCACAACCCCCTTGTGGGCACAAACATTCCTTGTGCACACAAGCGTCCCTTGTGAGTACAAACATCCCCTGTGGGCACAAACACTATTCATCATCTTCTCCGACAACCCAACATGTATGAAAATGACCACAAATTCATCATCAATTTCCAATCCAAATCACGAAATTCTCGCTCGTTGTGGGTCGATTTGACCCAGTGACTCAATTAAACCAAAGTTCAATAATGACCATTTGCGTTGATCAAATTAAGGGTTTTAACATGCATTTTCATGAAAAGCTTCAAGAACCCTAGTTTCCACAAAAATCAGTTTTGCAACACAAAAACCGATTCAAAAATCGAAATTTAGCTATGATTACATCAATTAACTTAGGCACTCTATTTATTTGAGTTAGAACCTAAATAACATACTAACCCAAGTCTCGCGGTTACAGCAACCTATTGTACCCGTTGCTCGCACATCTCGAGAACACATCTCACTTTCCCAAATTGTCAATAAAAATTATAACATTGCGCAACAAGTATAGATAGGTAATACACATCATCACGCAAATGTAAGACATTTTTAGGGCCATTACACTATCCATCTATCAAAATCTGATTCGTTTATCTCAGTTGTGTGTATTTGGTGCATTGATAGAACATGGTTCTATCAATAAGCCTCAGTGCAGAATGAGGCGTAAGCCTTAATATATTTTTGAAAAACCATAAAATAATGTCAAAAACTCTATAAACATAAATACATTCACAAATACAACTATTATAAACAAATAAAAGTACTTAATAAGATATAAACAAAGTAAAATAAGTAAATTTGATGTACCTAACGTTATCACTCAAATGCAACTATCGAACATGCTTACTTATAATGTTTACAACAAATATCCATAAAATTTTTTGAAATGAAAATGTGAATGTACCCAATAATCCAAAACATTCTTGAATCATAATTTTCGAACAATAAAAGTAAAGTTTAAACTTCAAAGTTCAAACTTCAAACTAGTGATATAAATCTAATGATTCATGAAAGGCATATCCTCATTTAGATATAGAGTCAAAGACAAATATTAGGGTTCAAAACTTTAAAGTGAAATCTTAAAAGGCTTACAACAACGCATCGTTTCTGCAACAACAACCCTCCAAAAAAGACAACAAAAAGGAGAAGAAGGGAGGAGGAGCCACCACACAAGTTTCATCGAGATGAAGCACGTAACCACCCAAATATGATTTGGGTTTTAGGGATAGGGCGCCACGTCTTTTTAGTGTAGAAAACACATAATGACATTTTTGTATATAACTTGTACTTTAAATTAAAAAAAAAACATGGAAAGGCATGGCTGAGTGAGGCTTAAGCCTCATAGTGCCTCAGTGCGCATTGTAATGAGGCGTATGCTCACTGAAAGTCATTGAGACTTAAGAGTCGGTGCACATTTTCCAAAAAAACTCTGAGGCGTGACTCAGTTGTATGCCTCAGTGCGCTTTTTTAACATTAGTCGTGAGATAAGGTCATCTCTTTATTCGTTTTCTATAAATAGGTAGACAGAAAAAACGCAAAAGCCAAGAACCCTATTTTTGTTTTGGTTCTCCTTGTCAATTCAACCTTTTGAACCACCACCGATCCTCTCTTCTAATCACCGGTGGTTCGAATAACCTCTTTACCTTTTATCTATCAAATAAACTTCAGATTTGTTTAGTTCTGATGAGATGATTAGTTTCATCCCCGTTGCGGCAGTCAGATTCAATATTTGCGACAATCACTTTTCTACGTCTGCATACTTCTGAAAGACTGTGCGTGAATTTGCGTTTATGAGGATGGTACTCGTCATTAGATTTTATTTCATAGGTAGTTGTTTCCTTCTCTTGTTGGAAGGTTTAAATTTTCTTCCTTAGTTGGAAGTTTTATGTTTACTTACGTTGCCGAAAGTTTTATTTTTCATTATGATTCGAGTGATGCATCTGTGTACGACAAACATTTGTCAAGAGAATAGTCACTGATTGTCAAACTATTCCATTGTTGCAGTCGTAGTTCTTGAAAGCCAACCTTATGGCGGTTGAATGTTCTTTTGAACAATTTGGATTAACGAATCAATTTGCTACAAAGATTGATTATATGTCTCGCCCCTGCCCATTCAATACATTGAGAGCCATTGATGATTAATGAAATTTCTATTACTTTAAATACAAAAGGTAGACAGAACATTAGACAAAAACACAAAATATTTTAGAGAAAATAAGGAGGAAACCAGAGGTAATATTTTGATAGAACTGCGCTACCAAGGCTATTTGCTTAAATCGGTGCTTTCGTTGTCATTTTCTCTTTATAGAGGATTTCTTTTCACAGTCGTGAATGTTCCACATTTTTTGGGTTTTACCACAAAAATTTTGTGTCTTCTTATTTCGTATATTTGAATTTCTATTAAAATTATTTTGATATTTCTATCATTGTTGTATTTTCCGCAATTGGGATTGGTATCAAGTTTCTTGCATTTAAGTTAAGTTTTGGCTATATTTTTCTTTTCCATCGATGTTTTTTTTTTTGAGTTCGTGGATGCAAGGATCGTCCTTAATCCCTTATCTCTTTGCTTTAGTTATGCATGAACTGACTAGGCATATTCAAGAGGGTATACCACGGTGTATGTTATTTGCAAATGATATTATTCTATTGGATGAAGCAAGAGTTGAACTGTTGAAGTGAATGGGGAATTAGAACTTTGGAGGAATACATTAGAATCTAAATGCTTTAAGGTTGAGTTGGATGAAGACTGAATATGTGCATTGTGAGTTTAGAAATACTCGGCATCAAGATGATGAAGTGATAAAATTACGGGAAATAGAAGTTTCTAAGGTGAGCTACTCTAGATATCTTGAATCATTCATACAAAATGATGGTAATATTGAGAATGATGTTACACATAGAGTTCAAGTTGGGGGAAGAAGTGGAGTGCAACAAGTGTGATATGTGATCGAAATATCCTTACCGAGCTTATAGAAAAATTTTATAGGACTGCAATTATGCCGTTATGCTTTATGGAATTGAATATTGGGCGGTAAAGAAACAACAACTACATAAAATAAATGTAGCGGAAAGGAGGTTGCTTAGGTGGATGTGTGGTAAACTTGTAAAGATAGAATAAGAAATACATAAAATTCAAAAAAAAAAAGGAGTAGCACCAATCGACGTAAAGATTAGGGTAGGGATGTTGAGGTTGTTTGGATACTTCCAAAGATGGCCTACAAATGCCCTATGGAAAACTTGACTCAATAGGGACTGAAGTGATTCAACGATGTAGGGGTAGGCTGAATTTAACTTGGGACACATTGATTAGGAAATATTTAAAGGATTTTGAAAGCACACGATCAATTGCACTAAATCGAGCGCAATGGAAGAGTTTGATCCTTGCAACTGACTATAACTAATTGGGATTGAGGCTTTGTTGTGGATATTGTTGTACTCAAAATAAAAAAACGCACTAGTTTTAAATTCATAAATTTAATTACGTGTGATTTAAAAAGTTAATTACATTCTCATTTACTTTTCTTACTAATTTTATTATTTTAATTTATGAAAACTTATTTATGTAAATAAAAAATATGAAAAGTTTATTGTTGATAATTTAAACATAGACACTTAGTTTCATAAGAAATCCAATAATTATAATAAAATGGTGCATTAACTAAATGAATGATAATATGATATTATGATCTAAACAGATTTTCACGCTTAAGTCTTCATAATAATTTGTTACAATCACTTTATCCTCGGTATTAGATGTAAAATTGACGAGTCATTAAGGAAGCTTAACGAATTTATCAATGGTAGGCTTGACCTTATTGATGGGCCAATTGACGGCTTTATTGGATTGCTAGTAGAATGCTCATTCTGCTATGCTACTCAACGAGTCAAATCTCGAAGATTGTTGGTGTCGATGTTGCGAAGAACGTAATCCTATTTCCTCTGCAAATCTTGTCTACTCGATGGTTCTCGATATTCTCGAGTGTGAAATGAGTATTTTTGGAGGAACTTTACGCAGATGAGTTTCTAATGATGTCCCTTGAGAGGAACGTTTATGGTGGCGATGTAAGTCGGTGAAGATGTGAATGAAATTCATGAATCCCTTGTTGTTGTTTGTCTTCAAGCTATCTTATTGTTGTCGTTGTTGTTGGAGATTGGTATGAAAATGGTCGTGGTTGTGGTGGCAATTTCTTCGAGGATCCAAACTTAATGACTTTTCGTAGGTGATGTCACGATACACACAAAAAAGGGTAGTTGCGGGAGTGTGCAATGAGTTGAAGGTTACTTTGACCATTTAAAAAAATTATATTCAACGCGAAAGTTGTAAAAGGTCTTGGTGCAAAAGAGGTTTACCACATATTTTAGACAACAAAAACTCTTGGTTTTTGTTTAAGAGGCATTTCCACATTGGCTTATTTTATTCTTATGAAGGCAAAGGCGATCGCGGAGTTGGGATCACTTTGTTTTTTTATTTTTACAATGAAGAGAAAAAATCTGTTCAACACTCCAATTTTTTTTGAGCTCTTATTTAGTAAGACCATCAAAATTAGAGGTAGAAATAAGAGTTACCAAACACTACCTTAGTACTTGTAAGAACTATAAAAAATGTCGATGGCAGAATAGAATATTATATAATGGAAATTTAGTAGACAAGTTATAGTTCGTGTCTAGAGTCGACATTTAATAGTCAACTCATGCATGTGGATGCTTAGGTGGATGAGTTGTAAAGCCTGTAAATATAAAATAAATAATATGGAGAGTCAATGAAAAGTAGGAGTAGCACCAGTGGAAACTCGACAAAAGAAATTGAAGGAATTTGACCTAATATGGTTGTATTTAAGATAACTTGTAATGTATTGTGAAGGATTATAGAAGCTGTTGGAGTGTAAAATCCCACATCGGAAATATAATAAGAGTTGGTGTGGTATATAAGTGGAGGAGATTGGTTCCTAGCACAAGCCATTTGGTTTTGTGCAAGATGAGCTCTAACCCCATTTATATACCCACGTGTGCGTGTGTGGCCCAACACTTAGGCCCATGGATTTCTACAAAAGCAAATCATAAACTTTATTCAATTTAGTTGATAACATGAGCATTGATCTATGTAGTAACCCCAACTAATATGAGCTTGAGGCTTTGTTATTGTTGTCATTGTCGTTGTTCTGTTATTGTATGGACCCTCCGTCTAACTCAACCATAACTGAAAGTATATTCTTCTTTATTATTAAAATGTCCTAAGCATTGCAAAGTTTCATCAAATCAAATCTCTACTTGAGAGTTGGGATGATTTTCTCTTTCAGATGATGCTTCCTTTTACAGAACTTTGTTAAAATATTTGTAGTTCCAGTTGAACGAAATGTATACTTTTACTCTATCATATTATGAAATGGTCTTAAATATGTTAATGGGACGACTTGTCTCCCCAAAGAAATTCTTTGCTAGCATGCATTTTAGTGGTACAAGACAAATGCAACAAAGTGGAATTGGGTAAAAAGACAAGTGGGAAGGGAATTTGTAGTACACACCATTTACTACAATCGAAATGTTCATTTTCGCTTTCCTTCTCTTTATCTTTTCTTTCTAATTCAGTTTGATTTTATTATTGAAAGCTCGCTGTATTGCTCACTATATTGGTTTTGCAGAAGGAGATGGAAATTTCTATTATGCAAAAAAGACTGGGGGAGCCAATTGGAGAGACATTACTCGGAAAAACTGTGAGGCTTCCTTTTTCTTTTTCCTTTTCGCTATTTTCATTTAGATTCATATGCCGATAATTCAAATGAAACATGCAACTAATAGTGCTTATCTATTTAACTGAGTTTTTTTTTTGTTGATGATTTTCTACTTTTGTATGTTTAAGTATCATTGTTTTAGTTAGTGTCTCTTATTGGTGCTATTGCGACTCCCACCATAAAACGTATCCAATTCTTTGGATCCCAAACATATATTGATATGACCCAAAATTGTAAACTTTATTGAGAAAGCATTTTTGGGGTATTCATAACACTTGAATGAACAAGTATAGCAAAGAAAAAGGCTAATGTAAGAAACCATTTTATAAAGTACTGAAATATTTGATGCAATCATATTTTTCCTGATAGCATGCATGACGTGAAAAGGTGATATAGCAAAATCTAATGTTTCTTTTGTTAATCAATGGGGTAGATTTTGTGAATTCTACTATTTTATGTAGTATAGTAATTCATAGGACCACATAAAGACTAATAATTAATAATAAAAAACCGAGATAACTGAGAAGACTGATACTCTCTTAAAGACATGAAAGAACAACATAGTTGTCTGTACTCGAGATATGCTGCCTCTAACAATCAACCATTAGGGCACTCTGTCCAAACATCAACTCTTAGGCAAGAGAATTATTTGGTACAATATTATTAGAATTTTTGTGTTTTGCATACTTGCCCTCCCGAAAACTCTTAAGTTTGTTTTATAAGAATATGTAAATACAAGTAGGAGTAGTACCAATTGATAAAAAGATTAGGGAAGGGCGGTTGCGGTGATTTGGTCACTTGCAAAGACAGCCTACAAATGCCCTCACTAGAAAACTTGACTCAATAGAAACTGTAGAAATTCGACGAGGTAGGGGTAGACCAAAGTTAACATGGGATGCATTAATTATGAGGGATTTGAATGGTTTGGAAAGGTCACCATCAATTGCACTTAATCGAACACAATGGAAAAATTTGATCCATGTAGCCGACCCCAATTAATTTGGGACTGAGGCTATGTTGTTGTAACGATGTAATATAGAAATCATTTACCAGAAAAAAAAAAAAAACTATAGTTTGAAAATCACAATAAAACATGTGGAATTTCATTTTTATAAAAATTACTGATGAATGCTCAATACCTTAGTGGCTTTGCAAATTAGAAATTGGTGCCTTTGAGAATCAATACTTTCAAATATCTCATGAGAGATTAACCATAGGTGGTGAGTGGAAGGATGACAACATTTGATTACTTGTGTAGGTGAACTTCTTTGATGGACCCCCCCACTTCTCAATGGACCTTTCACATCAACAATCAACAACAAACCAAGGTTTAAAAAATCGACAAACTTCGCCCGAACTTTGGCGAAGTTCAAAGGCAGTAGAAAAATTACAAAAATTCGACTCAACTTCGGCTAACTTCGATCGAACTTCGAAAACATCGATGGAAGTTAATAAAACATGAAGTAAAATTGTTATGTTTCATGGAAGTTTAGCAAACTTCGACTGAAACTTCGCCTATGCTAGAAATATACTTAAAATTGGGAATATCCTCCGGTGACATGAGTTTTATGCATTATTGTTGTATGATTAAGTATAGTTCTCGCATCTCTACAAAGAAACTTGAGTTTTCTAGCATTTAAAGTGAAATTCCATAAACTTCCGTACACTGATAAATTTTCGTCAAACTTCCATTGTCGAAGTTAACTTCCTCGAATTAATTCCGAATTTTAAGTGAGCGAAGTCATAGGCAAAGTCGAAGCCGAAGTTTCGCACCTTGCAACAAACCCTTAATTCGAAATTAGTTGGCCGGGTATATAGGAATTAAATTTGCGAATTTTATCAAACATCTCTTCTGTTTGCGAATTTGCTATTTGTTGTTTATTTTGTAAAATGCTTTAGTTTTCAGCTTAATGTCCAATTTGTAATATGTATCTTTACTTGTGTTCCTTGATTGCGCGCTTTCACATATCTCATGATTACCTCTTAAAATGTATCTGTAAAAAAATTATTTGGCAGTATATTTTTTATTCTAACGTTCTATTTGTCTTGTTCAGATATTTATTTTAGGATTTGGAAATATAGGAATGGATTTGGCAAAACGATTGAAACCCTTTGGTGTAAAGGTTCTTGCGACAAAACGACATTGGGTCTCAAATATGCAGATTTTTGGTCAGCAAAATGGTATGAAATTAATATGATGTGTCGAGTAAGATGAAAAAGAAGTCATAACCATTATTTCCAAAGACATTGTGTGGTTGTTGGCCATTGCTTTTGTCTCTTTCTATAGCACTTATATTTCCTTTATAAGAAAAAATCATTTTCATCTCCTATTTGATTTCTAGGCCATTGTTCAGAGACTAAAGCATCGAGTGATGAAAGTGGTGACCTTGATAATTTTGTTGATAAGAAAGGTGGTCCTGAAGATCTTTTTGATTTTGCTAGTGAGGCGGATATCGTTGTTTGTTGCTTGCTACTTAATAAGGAAACAGTAAATATCTACCCGACGTCTCTTCTTTCTCGTGTGTGCATTATATTTTTCGTGAGTCATGGCTAGTTACTTGTTGCCTAATGTTAAGCACATTGTGTGTTTCAGGTTGGCATAATAAATGAAAAATTCTTATCTTCAATGAAAAAGGTCTGTTGCTAAACACATTAAATTTTACATAAAAGCTTGCATTTCTTTTGGGGTAGAAAGTGTCTTTTACAAACGTTGTGCAATAATTCTTCATGTATGGATTCATCACAAATCAAATAACCCCTATTAAGTGTTACTCTATTAGTTACTTGAACCAAAAACAAAAACAAGCTTAGACCAGATGAGTCAGCTTCGTAAGGGAAAGAAGCATAAACCTCTAAGGAGAAGAATATAAGACGAGTGCACAAACTGTACAATACGTATTCCTGCAGTGAAAAGCTTAGCCTATTCAATGCCCTAGTCATTGAAGTCAAAATCGTATGATTTATGAATCGAATTGTATTGTACATGGCTACATGGCAATCCAAGGAAAATTCATATTTTGCCCTTAAACGATTTGATTTGAATCCGATTCGATACAGTTGTTGTGCCAGTTTTGACAACTGGTCTAGTGACCAATAAACCATTTTCTACTTTTAAAAAAAGACTTTTAAAAGCCTTAAAGAGAGTAGATCGATTCTTTTGGTGCTCCCTATCCTTCCTTTCTTCTTCTCCAAATCTCCAATTCCAACTTTCCAAGTAAGTGGTCCTCCAACCCTATCTCTCTCCTTTTGTTAATCCTTGGTAGATTCTCCCCCTTTTTTATTTTTCTCTTCACCCTTGGTTTTCTCTCTTTTGTGGTAGGACTTGCACACCCTAGAGATTCTCCTCACTCTAGAGATTTCTCAAGTCCGCTAAAGCTTCAACAAGCTTCAAACTACTCAATCTCTTGGATTTAGTTAGTTAGCAATCATTTTCAGTTTTTATTTCTCTTGTTGTTTGTTGTACTTTTAGCTAGGTTTTGTTTCTTTTGATACTTGTTTCTTCTATGCCATTGCTTTGTAAATAGTATTTTTTATTTGATTGTTGTTGGTATTGTTGCTCTCAATGATTTATGAGTCAAGACTTCATGTACACTCTTCCATTCCATTTCCATGTAGTTCCATATGATAGACAACTAGGATTTTTTCCATTCCATGCTTGCTTGTCTTTTCTAAGTTCTATGATTGCGTTGTATAGCTCGTTGTTGCTTGCTCTCAATGTCTAATGACTTCATGCACGTTCTTCCATTTCATGTAGTTTCATTTGCATATGATAGGAAATTACAATTTGGAATACAACTTACAACTTTCAAGTTCAGCTTCCAAATTTGTTTTTCTTTTTTTAATTGCTTTCTTTTGTAAGAATAAAGGAATCGTACATGCTTAATCTTTCTACCCATCCAAATTCTAAACTTTCTAAATTCGAAATGCTTTTTTTAAGAACTTAATGCTTTGAAAATGTTAACTGTTTTCTTAAGCATATTTTAATTAGACCATATCATCCAATGCAAAAGCTACCACTCGACAATGACTATTGGCCTCTTTTCATCTTGCTCTAGGCCTTATTCAATTGAAATTTCAACTCATCTGAGGCTGCACCTGCATTTTAAGCCAACAGTTCTTTGAAATCTGCTACAAATGTCATCGCAGTACCAAAACACAACAACCGTGAGTGGTCTTTGATCGTACATGTTTCAAAAAGTTGTAGCACAAGGTGTGAAACGTAGCGTTATACTAATATTCGGCCCGAGGCAACCACATGGCCCAACACTAAGGAGAACCACAAGTGAAGCAACGTATGTTAATTTCCAAACAACGATTTACCACTTCATTAGGTCATCGGTCTGCGGGTGACAGGCGGTACTACAGTTTAAACGGGTTCCTACAACCAAAATAACCCACACCAGAATGTGCTCGCAAAAACTAGATCTTTGTTTGATACAATTGAATATGTAGAGCTATGAAGTTGGACAATGTCTCACACAAACATTGCAGCCACAAACTTCGTAGTAAATGGGTGACAAAGGACAAGAAAATAAGGATACTTTCTTAAATCGTCTTAAGAAAACTTTTATTAATGTTTGTAAAAAAAATAAATTAGTCAATGTGGAAAATACTGATCTACCACCACTTAAATTGAATCAAACCCCTCAGATTTAAGTAACCCCTCTATGAAATCCAAGGAAATATGTTATGCAATTGGAAAGGTTGTACTGAACCAGTTAGAATGAGAGCATCACAATTTGATTATTGACAATTTGTTCAACAATATATTTCTTGATCTAGTGTTTCATACCCTCCCTAACGATTTCGTTGCTTAGCCTTTTATAAGCCTCCCACATGCTTGAGCGACCCCCAAAACAAGGATTGCAAGGCGCCAAGGAGATTTTCTTCACGAAGACGAGGCGGTGCCTAGGCGCCAACCATTCGATGCCTAGGCGGACAAAAGAATTATTTACCGGTCCTTGAACTATTATTTATTTATTTATATGACCTTAAGTAAGTCATTATAATTTATATTCAATATATACTTCAAGGATACTTATAAGCCTTTAGGTACTTATGTAACACTAGTTATATTAAGATTTTGTTGTTGGGTAGGTATTAATATTACCAAATTGAATGTAATGAACCTTTCAATTTTTTAAAAATTATTTAGAAGGACATCGTCTGTCTTGGCAACCGCCTAGGTGTTTTGGCTCCAAAATGCCTAGGCGATGCCTAGGAGCCGCCTTGTAATATTGCCAGAAAGATGGAATCATGAGATTCATATAGCAAGTTCAGAAGATGGGGATGTAGAGGGTAGAACCAAGCAACCTTTGAACAGAAGATTGCCATGAGTAGACCCGATCATGGGCTTGGGTACCCGCCCGGCCCGTGACCAAATAACCGAGCTTGGACAACCGTTTTCATAAAAAAGCTCGGCCCGAGCCCAAGTAGGCCCGCTTTAGAATGGGTTGGGCTTGGGCCACCTTAAAAAGCCCAAGCCTGGCCCGAGCCCGACCCGAGTATAAGTTTGTAACTAATATATTCTAAAATAATAAGTGTTGTATGAGAGGTTTGAACCTAGGACCTAATGGACACATTAAGTGATGTTTACCATTTGAGCTACTCCTCCTTTATGCAAAATATATGAATATACTATGTAAATATATAAAAACATATGGTATCAAAAAAGTCCAAAATTTTTTTATTAAATGAATAAATAATTTATTTTTTAGATTTTTTAATATTAAAATATTTATTCATGGGTTTGATGGGTTGGGCTTGGGCTTTGCATTTTTTACATGGGCCGAGCTTGGGCCTATGTGTAGGCTGCATATATATAGTGGGCTGGGTTTGGGCTAAGGTTCTTAGGCCGGAGCCCGGTTGGGCTCGGCCCGAGCCTGGCCCAAGCCCGGCCCATGAACAGGTCTAGCCATGAGCAATTGAGTTCCTAGGCCAACACATCAAATAATTTTTTCAAGTTGATTTTAGTGAGCATAAGCTCGTGCAATCTGTGGTCTAGAAAGTGCATCAACAACACTATTTTGTATGCCCAACATAACAGTATTGGTGTTTTGCCCCTCACTAAGGGTCATTAGGCCCTACCCTACTCTAATAAGTTTTCTCTTCATTGCTTTCAATGACACACCTTGACTGCAAAGACTCAGATCCTGTCTCATGATCATGGATACACCATCCAAAGAAAATTTCATGATCAAATGCCTCCAATTAACCTTCTTGTTACTAAGTGAGTGCAACATGGGTGATTTGTGATCGAAATGTTCCTACTAAGTTAAAAGGAAAATTTTATAGGACCGCAATTAGGCCAGCTATGCTCTATGGAAGTGAATATTGGGCGGTAAAGCAACAACAATTACATAAAATAAACGTAGCAGAAATGAGGATGCTTAGGTGGATGTGTGGTAAAACTCGTAAAGATAGAATAAGAAATATAGAAATTCAAAGACAAATAAGAGTAGCACCAATTGATACAAAGATTAGGGAAGGGCGGTTGCGGTGGTTTGGTCACTTGCAAAGACGACCTACAAATGCCCCAACTAGAAAACTTGACTCAATAGAAACTGTAGAAATTCGACGAGGTAGGGGCAGACCAAAGTTAACATGAGATGCATTAATTAGGAGGGATTTGAATGGTTTGAAAAGCTCACCATCAATTGCACTTAATCGAGCACAATGGAAAAGTTTGATCCATGTAGCCGACCCCAGTTAATTTGGGACTGAGGCTATGTTGTTGTTGTTGTCGTTACTAAGTGAGCTTAGCCATGTCATACCAAGGATCAAATCGGTACTACCAAATTATATGGGAAGAATTCTAAAAAAATTATGGGAAGAAAATCCTCCATTATGCTAGTGCCTTATATCTAAAAGATGACACCTTGACATATATCGTGCCCTTTTACCGCTAATTCAGTCCCCAATTAGGAATTATGGAAGTGATTGGCAGTAGTAATTCATTCATTAAACTCTTCTATAATGGAATTATAGGTAGCCCCAAAATCAATAGCAACAATCACCTCTTTAGAATGTAGAAGCGCTTTTCAATTTCATTATAGTCGAAATAGTTAGTCCCGTAATGTAGTTAAGATATAACTCAGTGGTGTTGATTACTTTTGAATCCTAAACATTGCATTCTTCAAATACTTTTTCTAAAATAGGGGTGGGATCAGTGTCCCTATGTGACGAACCGTACTTAAAATCAGGGCACTGCCATGGCTTAAAAAATGGACAAACTTCGCCGAAGTTCAGGCAAAGTGAACTTCGGCGAAGTTTGTCGATGTTGAGGTGAGCGAAGCGAAGTTCAAGGGCAATTGAAAAATTGCAAAACTTCGACTCAACTTCGGCTAACTTCGACCGAACTTCGAAAACATCGATGGAAGTTCATAAAACATGAAGTAAAATTGTTATGTTTCGTAGAAGTTGAACAAACTTCGACTGAAACTTCGGAAACTTTGCCTATGCTAAAAATATACTTAAAATTTGGAATATCCTCCGCTAACATGAGTTTTATGCATTATTGTTGTATGATTAAGTATATTCCTAGCATCTCTATGAAGAAACTTGAGTTTTTTAACTTTAAAATGAAATTCCATAAACTTACGTACTCTGGCGAATTTTTGTGAAACTTCCATCGTCGAAGTTAACTTCCTCGAATTAATTCCGAATTTTAAGTGAGCGAAGTCATAGGCGAAGTCGAAGTTTCGAACCTTGGGCACTGCTTGACGCTAAGCTGCCGCTAAACCCTGGACACGCCAGACAAGTCAAGTGATGCCTTAGTCAGCCTAAAACCATGTATTTATTAACTGATAATCCACAAGAATATATTGAAATTCACAATAAAGGAATTTAAATCGATAAAACGTAGCAGTTATTAATTAAATTGAACTTAATGCGAAAACCTGATATGGTTAGTACGTAATAAAAAATAAGTGAGAATTCATTCTCAACCTATATTTGTATGTCCCAAACAAGTCACAATATAGTCATTTGTACTGTCTCACAACTCAATCCCATGGTATATATATATATATATATTAAAAAAAAAGTCACCATAGATGGTGATTTTCATTTTTGACCATTGGATTTAGATTCAATAGATAATAAATTTTTTGGTGTTTATGCATATATTTAAGAGTCATTAATATAGCTATCAAAATGACAATTGGATCTTAATCCAACGGTCATAAATGCTATCACCATCTATGGTGACTTTTTTCAATCACCATGTTAGAACTACCATGTATATATATATATATATATATCAACCATTACCTACAACGCCAGCTAGGGGTGGGCAAACCACGGTTTGGTGGTGAAAACCATCAAACCGCCACCAAACCGAGGGTTCGCAGTTTGGCCGCTTTGCAAACCGTGAACCCTTAAAACCGCACCCAAACCAACTGCGGTTTTTGCGGTTTGGTTTCGTGGTTTTCCTGTGACATATTTTCAACAAAAAAAATGGTGGGAGGCACGATTGGTGGGAGGTGGGACTGGTGGGAGGCAAATGGTGGGAGGCGGGACTGGTGGGAGGGGGCGGTGGGAGGGGTGGCGGTGGGAGGCGGGATCGGTAGGAGGCGCGGGTGTGGGAGGCGCGACTGGGAGGGGCGATTGGTGGGAGGCGTCGATTGGCGCGGCTGGTGGGAGGTGGCGGTGTGAGCAAGGTTCGAAACTTCGACTTCGCCTATGACATCGCTCACTTAAAATTCGGAATTAATTCAAGGAAGTTAACTTCGACGATAGAAGTTTGACAAAAATTCGCCGGTGTACGGAAGTTTATGGAATTTCACTTTAAAGTTAGAAAACTCAAGTTTCTTCGTAGAGATGCTAGGAATATACTTTATCATACAACAATAATGCATAAAACTCATGTCTGCGGAGGATATTCCGAATTTTAAATATATTTTTAGCATAGGCAAAGTTTCCGAAGTTTCAGTCGAAGTTTCTGTCGAAGTTTGTTCAACTTCCACGAAACATAACAATTTTACTTCATATTTTATGAACTTCCATCGATGTTTTCGAAGTTCGGTCGAAGTTTTGCAATTTTTCAATTGCCCTTGAACTTTGCTTTGCTCACCTCAACATTGACAAACTTCGCCCGAACTTCGGCGAAGTTTGTCGATTTTTTAAACCATGGTTGTGAGGAGGTGACGGGTTTTGAGATGTTGAGAGAGAGAGAGAGAGGAATGTCTGGAATGGCTGGAGAGTAAACAATGTTGTTGTTTACCTTGTAACTTGTTAGGATTTTGAGATGTAAATTGAAGGAATTTACTAATCTACCTTCGGTTTGGTGAACCGCGGTTTTTTCAAAATGAAAACTGCCACCAAACCACGATTTCGCGATTTTCAAGTTTTTCAAACCACCCCAAAATCGCTAGTTTAAAAACTAGACCAGGCTGTGCGGTTTGGGCGGTTTTGTGGAGACCACTGCCCATCCCTAACGCCAGCAACTACTTAAATCACGATCTCAGAGGTAGTCCACAACCTTCTCATTTCCATTATTGCTAGTTGGTTTTAGAGTTGTCAATAAAATCAACAATTCAGGTAAGTAAACCTCATATGTCATTCACATACACATCTATATCCAATAAAAAATAAATAAGAGAGTGTCACATATGCAACGATTGCACTATCCTATAAATAGTATAGCCTCCAAAAGTATCGTGCAATGCAGAAGGCCAACATGTTTATTCCAATGACCACAAACACATCCTAAGAGATAATTCTACTCTCCTAACGTCAATGTCCTAGGTCTTGCCATTTTATATGATATCTTGCTAATATTTTACCATACATGATAGTTTTGAATATGCTATACCTGTAACTTATCATATTATTCAAGCTCTACCTTTTGTGTTGTATAAAACAATTAGTTACCCTCAATAACGTACCAGGTGCTACATTTTTAAAACTGAGGGGCGAATTCATCATTTTCTGTTGGAAAACTTGTAATTGACTTGATGTATTTTAGCCTAAAATACCAAATAAATTTAAAATAGGCCCTCTTCACTAATTAGGTTTACTTTTTAGACCAAATCACAAAACCCCCTTTTTAAAAGCATTTATTACAACAATCATGTTGGTTGCTTCCATTGAGATTAATTTTTTGAATTCTCTTATTTTGCTAGGTAGAATTTTACTAACAATGTAGCGACTCCTATCCTCAATCGAGCGTCACTCGGAACTAATATGAGTTGATCAAGTTCTACTCATAGCAACCCACACAATTCAAGTCCTTTTCACCCAAATATGAGTTGATCTAACTCATTAGAAGTCCTGCAAGCCCGGAAACTAAAGTACAAGAGAGAATTTCATAGCTACAAGAGAGCAATAATAGCAACTGCTACCAAAGTTAAACAAATTAACAACTTGGAGAAGAGTTCTTTCACACTTGCTTCAAATTTGAGTTGTCTAGGCTTAGATACTAGCTCCACAACTCCATATCCTTCTCTTCTACTTTAATTTAGCCTCCCAACAACAAATCTAGTAAGAATCTCCTTAGATCTCTCCACTTTCCCATTCAAATTGACACTCTCTCAATTCACCCTCTCTTGCATGACACACCTATGCACAAAAGAGAGAAAGAGATCTAGATCTTAATCTCTTCAAAGTCATCAATCTCAACGTGTATCTCGAGATTAATCTTAAGGCTCTCCTCATGACAAAGCACATCCCATTCAGTCTCTACCAATCTCCACTAGTCACAGCCTCTTTGAACCTCAAGGATTATCTTAGAGTCCCTAATTGTCACAATTAACTATAGGTTTCCATTTACCAAATCAAAGTAAAGTAATATAATTCACATACCCTAATGTGTAGTAGACACAACAAACTAACTCACATAACATCGTCGATACACAAAAACCCCTCACATACAGTGGACTCAACTATACTGTCAATCACACTTACCATATCAAGCTTACTCAACCCAGATACACCATCAGTCAAGCTTAGGTCACTAATGATTTGTGATTAACAGTAATCACCTAGGTTAATCACGGGTCATTGCAAACAAAGTACTTCTAAATAAGTAGTTTATGAAAAATACCATCTTTTGTGAGTCCTAGTCGATCTTATCATAGCTTTGGTTAATTACCAAAAATTTGGATAGGCTACACAGAACCAAGGATCAAAACTTCAGTTTCACTTTATAATTCGCCCTCTTGATAATCAGAATTAATTCGGAGAAGTTTAATTCGACGTGGAGAATTTTGGTAAAAATTCGCTAACTTAAAGAATTTTTAGAAATTTTTATTTAAATGGTCAATAAACTAAAAATCATTTTATATGATGTCAAAACAAGCACAATTATGCATTTATACGGTTATACCTAAAAAAATTACAATTTAATGGTTTTAAGTCAATTTTATTGGCATTAGTCATGCATACTGTGTATGGTAGATTACTTTTTAGTGATAATAATTACACTTAATTTGATTCTCTAACCATTTTATTAATTGCATATTCACATAAGTATGATAAAATTATGAAACACGTTTTTTTTTATATGGGTCAGTATTTAAAGCAAAAGAAAATAACCATTTTTTTGACATTATATCAATAAAAAAAACTACAAAGCGTTGTAGAGATGTGTGTGCAAAAGTGAATCTTGATGCATACATTGAATCTTGATGCAAAATCAAGGGATCGCATGATTGGTGTAGAGATGTGTGTACAAAAGTGAGTCATTCTCAAATTCTTAATAACCCCCAAAAGCCATCATCAATTACATCCCTCAACCCTTCCATCTCCTACACGCACTCGATTTTTTTGATTGAAATGTTTGCAATCTCTCTTTGTTTTTAGCAATCCATATCAATTTGTATCAATGTTGTCGATTTTCAACATAAACTTCGCCGAAGTTTTGTAGTTTTAAAACTACATGTGAACTTCGTTTCGATCCCTTCAACTTCGATAAACTTCGCCTAAACTTCGACTAATTTTATCGAATTTTCGTTCCTTGCATAGAACTATTCCCTAAAAAAAACAACAACCAAACCCCCAATGCCAAATTATTTGGGGTCGGCAACATGGATCAAATGTTCCTCTCAGCTCTATGAATGATATGGTTTAATAATCGATTAAACCCTTCTTAATAAATGCATCCCATGTTATCTTAGGTCTATCATATACTGTCGAACCCCTTTTAATATTTGTTTCATGACTTGCGTGGATTTTGGAGCTTTCGTAGGCCATTTGGATTTGTCCAAACTCCAAAATGCCTCGTTTGAACTTCCTTAGGTTTTGCATCAATTGGTGGTACTCCTACCTCTCTTTGAATTATTTATTATTTTTTAGGTCTCCCACTTTATTCTAGGATTTTCTTCTCTTTTATTCTTTTTCGTTGTTTTAGCTTTGTATCAAGAAGTACCAACCTATGTTGAGGTGTCAGTGCTTCATCAGGTTTTGTTCGATTTATTATTTTATTTCATAGAGTGACAAATGTTTTATGCTTGTTATCAACCTACCGCAACCCCTTTTTATTTCTCTTGACTTTGGACCAGCTATGTAAAGCATAATAGAAGTTTCTTTGTTCTAAATAGGTGGAGTGTTACTTTTCTCAAATGATCATAAAAGATTGATAATAGTTAAAGATTTTAGCATATTTATCTTGCGATTGGTGTTATTGTATTCCCATAAGTTTCTTAGTCACATTAAAATTTAAACTTCTCCATCTTCATAAGGTTTTCACATTTCTTTCTTGTTTCAAGGGTGCACTTTTGGTTAATGTTGCCCGTGGAGGTCTTCTAGACTATGAAGCTGTTGTACGGAAGCTTGAGTCTGGTCACTTGGGTGGCCTTGGCATTGATGTTGCCTGGACAGAACCATTTAATCCTGATGATCCAATCTTAAAGTTTCAAAATGTCTTTATTACTCCTCATGTGGCTGGGGTTACCGAATATTCCTACAGAGCAATGGCGAAGGTACTGTTTTACAACTTCTTATATTCTTGGTCTACCTTAATATGTGTGTTCATTCTCCAAAAAAATAAACATATGTGTGTACGGTTTGTGCTTTTTACAACTCAATGAGGCTTAATTATGTACGCTAATTTTCTAATGGAAATGAGGGAGCATTCAGCATTTTTGTCTTATTTTGTGTGACAATTAGAACGTATTGTTTGTGCCCAAATTGTATGCATTTATGTGGGTTTTAGTGGACTTGGTAGGAAGGTTTGATCATCCTTAAATAAACCCGATTCCCTTCAGGTTAGGCACAGTTATATATTAGAGAGCAAGAAAATCAGTTCATCTTATTAGTTCTGTTTTTTGTTATATATAAATCCTAAACACAGATGTAATGGGGTATTGAATGTTGTATACCTTTTCCTTTTTTTTTTTTATCCTTGTATACATTTCTGGTTACTATTTGCCCTTCTATTTTGAATCCATTAACAATCAATATCTTATGCTTTAAGTTTTTTTTTTTTTTTTTTTTTTGAAGTAATCTTTTCTTTTAAGTTAAGAGTCTTATTTTGTCTATCCAATATTGAAGAATCCAATATTGTCTTACTTGTAGCATTGAAATGTAGAAAGGGCAGATTTTGTATTGTTTGCATAATATTTTTGTCTGTTTCTTGAACAAGATCCTCCCGCCATAAGGGCCGACTTGCATCAAGTTTGGGCTAAAAAGGAAAGAGAGTCTAAAAGGGGTGTCATCTCGGATAAGCCTCGTAGAAAGATCCTATTTTTGTTGGGCAGGTGGGTAGAAAATTGGGGGACACAAACCTCCCTGCATCCAATCCATACTTAATATGCATGGTCTATCTGTACGAAAATGAAAAAGGATCTCACCAAAAAAATAAAGAACAAATATGAAAAAGGACATTGGTGCTGATTGGCTCTTGAAGTTTGCATTTATACAAAGTGTCAATGTTATGTGTAAAGAGTAATGTAACACAAACCTATGACTATGTTCGACTCGTACTGGTACATAACCTGTCAAATGCCCTATGAGGTTTGTACGATACCTGTACTCTGCATATGAATGGTGATTATGACTGTAAGCCTCAAATCGACTTTGAGGATTTTTTCCTTTTTGTTTTTAAGAAAAAATTCAGTGAGTTATGTTTGACCTTTCAGTGATATGATGATTGTTTTTCTTTTCCTTTTTTATTAAATTTCTTAACTGACCCAAGTTGGAAGTATGTGTCCGAGGAAGCATTCTAAGACTCAAATTGATGATATTATATCAATGAACTGAAGTGGATATTCTATTTATGTCCTGGCTTTATGCCTATTTGATTGCTTGTTCCTCCTCTTAGGTTTGAGGAAATATGGTATAAGACAAGCTAGGACATTGAATAAGCAATGCATGAACAAATTACCTGTGCTAACTGCTGACACCAAGCGAAAAGCAGTACTAGTTTGGTGCAGGTCAATCTAAGTTGGATTTGATGATTGAGTGCGTGAGTGAGAAGTAGGAATGTCTAGTTAGTCTTCAGTTTAAGCTGAATACGAAATTAAGAAGTCAGAAGTGCACCTACGGGTATTCGATCTGAGTTGTGGCCTAAACTGGTTGATGATCCAAACTGAGCTGAAGAAATAAATCTAACTTTAGCTCGTTCAGTGCTTTCTATACCCTTCTGATTCTCAACTCACCCAAGCTTTGAAGTTTGAGCCATTTATTATAGTTTCAACCATTTATAAAAGAGGTGAATTTGAGGTAAGGACGTTAAATAGTTACAGTTGTGGGTGAGGAATGAGACCCTATCTATAGAGTTCCTTTCCTCTTACGTGGCAGCAGATTGGTATTTAGTTGCACATCCTTGCGATTAATATTAAGGGTATCACTAGATTTCATCAGTGTGAGTGTCACTTTGGATGATGGCCTTGGTTATATTTCCATGCTCTTTGGGGACGATTATTACGTGCTCCGATTATGTAGTCCCATAACCTTATACTTAGGCTATGATTTAGAAATAACTTGAACTTGGAGGTATTTGTCTTAATCGAATGTAATTCATTGTTCACATGTGTTTATCCGTGCTCTATACAGTGTTAGATACCTTGATAATTGTTTGTCTGAGGTAATATATTTGGGCTAGATTTCAATGATTGATTATGCACTCATTTACCAAAAACTCATAGGAATGAGTGAGGTTGTTCTATTGAAATGAGCTTATGTCAATATTGGCTTTCTGTATTCTCTGATTGCTCCGAGGCTCCGAGCACTCATTACAGGTTTTCTATCCTCACAAGCAAGGATTGAAACTTCGGTTTTACCTTATAATTCACCATCTTGATAATCGGAATTAATACGAAGAAGTTAAATTCGGCATGGAGAATTTTGGTAAAAATTCGCTAACTTAGAGAAGTTTAAGAAATTTTTATTTAAATGGTCAATAAACTAAAACTCATTTTATGGGATGTCAAAACAAGCACAATAATGCATCTATGCCTAAAACAATTTACAATTTAATGGTTTTAAGTCAATTTTATAGGCACTAGTCATGCATTGCATACTATGTATTATAGGTCACTTTTTAGTGATGATAATTACACTTAATTTGATTCTCTCCCATTTTATTAATTGCACATTCACATAAGTAAGATTAAAATTATGAAATATGCTTTTTATTATATGGGTTAGTATTTAAAGCAAAAGAAACTAACAATTTTTTGACATTATACATCAATAAAAAAACTACAAAGCGTTGTAGAGATGTGTGTGCAAAAGTAAATCTCGATGCATACATTGAATCTTGATGCAAAATCAAGGGATCACATGTTCGGTGTGAGACGCGTGTACAAAAGCGAGTCACTCTCAAATTCTCAATAACCCCCAAAGCCACCATCAATTACAACCCTCGACCCTTCCGTCCCCTACACACTTGTTCGATTTTGTTGATCGAAAAGTTTGCAATTTCTCCTTGTTTTTAGCAATCCATATCAATTTGTATCAAAGTTGTCGATTTTTAACATAAATTTCGACGAAGTTTTGTAATTTTTAAACTACTCGTGAACTTCGTTTCGATCCCTTCAACTTCGATAAACTTCGTCTAAAATTCGGATATCGAATTTTCGTTCCTTGCTCATAAGTTTAATTTTCTTTAAAATTCGATTCATGTAGTAAATTGATTTTAGCGTATGAAGATGGCATTCTCTATATTTTGGGATTTGTGAAAATTTATATTAGAAAATTGTGTTCTTGTATTTATTGTATTGGATGATAATAAAGTGATCTGGACTGCCAGTAAAGCTCCCTATAGGCTATAGTTATCTAGTCCATGCAAAGCTAGATGGTCACCCCTCACCCGAGAAACTAGGAAGAAATCAATCAAGAAAACATTCTGAAAAATTCTTATTGCTGTCAAGCCTCGTTCATTCTTTGGTATAGAATTAAATATATAGCCATAAATAGTAACCCCTATATGAAACCTAACTATCAAAAAAGGGAACTAAACTTAATCACATCAGGAAACATAATTGGAAACTAAAAGCAAACTTCTGAATGAACTATCTTACTATTAAGAAAAGGAAACTAGGAGCTTACAATCATAAAATGGAAACTTTAAAATAAGTTTTAGTGGCAGCTGCCTCTATCTAACTAGGATCTTTATATGAAAAACATCCTTTGATCTAACTTGTTTTTATGGAGGTTCTTAAATTGAGAACATTCAATATTATTTGAATCATAAAATTAAGAAAAATCATTTTTGTTTTTGTTGTTTGTCGCAGCTGTTGTTGTTGTTGATGTTGTTGATGTTGTTTTTATAGTCGTTCTTCAATCTTGATGTCGCCGTTGTTGTAGTCCCAATTGTACTTTGCATGTTTGTAAGTATGTTCATTGTGATGGATTTATATATCAAATATAGTTCTATTATTTTCTCACCTCATTAAATTTTGCATATTTATTCTCGCCATTTTGTTGTTTTAATCGTCGTCTTCATAATCGTGCTAGATATGATCTTCTTATGTTATAATCATATACTTGAATGATGTTAGACCACCCTTCTATGAGCACTATCTCATTAATAATTGAGGTGACATTTGCCTATAAAGCATGAGGCGCAAGGCGAGGTGCACTCGTGAGTGAAGCCAAACATTAAGTGTGTGACATATTAGGTATATATTATAGGTAAAAACATTGCATGTCTGAAATGTGTTTCTTCATCCTATTCTTCATCATATCAAGGCGCACGAAGTTGTGCGCTTGTGTCTAGGGGTATGAGGCGCACAAAAGTCACCTTGTTGTGCGCATCAATAACACTGCTTTCCAAAAAATTTCTTGATTCGCATGTCATTGACAACTTCAAAGCAAAGTTTCTTCCGTCACTTAATTTTTTCTTTGCGCATGCTTAATCTATGTATATGCCATCTTTCATGTCACCTAAAAAAACGTGTTGTGTAGGACAAAGAACGCTTCCAATGGAGCTCCCCTCCAGCACCAACACTTGCATTTTCTTTGTCTTAATTTTTTGACCTTGACATTCCTTCTTTTCTTTTTGATATATTTCTTCTTTGTGCTGCGTTGAAAATTTTGTTTGAAACATTTTTTTTTTATGTATTTGCACCTTCAATACGAATATCTAGGACGTTGTAGCAGTTCAATCACCTCTCTTCCACTTTGTTGTCATTGCTATATTATACTTTTATGCGATCCCGTGACACTTATCTTCTCCAATTCAACAACCACCATGCCTCAATCCCAAACTAGTTGGGCCTACTATAATACCCGGATCAACTCTTCTATTGCGCTCTATTTAGCACTTAATGGTGTGCTTCCAAATCCTTTAAATCGAGCCTAATCAATGCATCCCAATTTAGCTTAGGTTTACCCCTATATTGCGAATTTCTTTAGTTTCTTCTGACTTATGAGTTGAGTTTTCTAATTGATGCATTTGCAGACCATCTTTGGATGTGTCCAAACCAACACAACAACCATTTTCCCTAATTTTGCGTCAATTGGTGCTACTTTGATACAATCCCATATCAATAAGGAGTTTGGGTGACCACAACAACAATGTAGGTGTGAGTCTGAATTAGTTACAAGGGAGTTGAGTTGGTAATTTTGGATTTGTAGTATAAATAGATGTTGTGAGGTAGAGAAAGGTATCTTGTTGTCTTGTTTGTAATTTGGGAACTCTTTTGAGTTAGGGCTGAGAGAGTTTATAAAGACTTTTCTCTGGGTTTTCTAGGTCTTGTTGTTTTCGTATATCAATTCAACAATAGAATTCCAAAATTTTGTCAGTGGTATCAGAGCACATTTTCAAACATGGAAGTTTAATTGGATCGAATTGAAGGCGAGCTACAAAAGATTTCACCACTGGTGGAGTTGGTCGAGGAGGTGAAGAATCAGATAAGCGATTTCAGTTCGGAAATGAAGGTTGCGTTAAGATGGCTTGGAGATTCGATGAACTTTTCCTTCTTCACTATGGGATTGCGTTACTTGTCATGGGAGAGCAACAAATCGGAGTGACTAGTGACATGAAAGCGCCAGATCCGCCAAATTTGGTGCCGTCCAAGTTGATTGCGATTGTTGGTGATCCAGATCTAGTGGCGACCAAGGTGTTCCGGTTGTGGGCGCTTCAGATCTGATGAAAAATGAGTCGCTCAGCCTCCGATCCGAGGTGAAATCACTGATCTGGGTTTTGCAGTGCGGATTGAAAAGCCTATTCTTCAACCTCGCGTTAACGCGTCGAAGTTCTCGAGTGTTCAACACATCAAAGAGTCCAGTGGAGTTAAACTCCCAAATCTGCCAGATCATACGTCGTTGGTGGACGATTCGAGCACCTGTTGGATAGATCTAGCCCCTCCACCACCACCACCTGATCTGTCTACTACCAGGATTTAACTTCCTGATCCACCAGATCTAGTCGTGCTTAGGAAAGGTCAGACTGATGCGGCCTTAGATACACCTCCTTGGCTACCTCCGAGATTTTCTCTCATGTTGGCAAATCTACAAGCTTCGGAGGCTATGGAAGTTAGAGCAGATTTTCCCTCTTCTTCGTTATCTTATCGCACTCTTTGGGTTGCGGTACACTTGGAAAAGAAGTCTCACCGTGATCTACACTGCATTCGAGGCGATCGAATGATGCGAGGTACGATAGTGCATCAAGGTATTTCTCATTACGTTTGTGTTAACGCACACAATCCACATCTTAATGTGCATAGTTTTATGCCAATGGCTGATTTTCGATCTGAGCCCCCATTATCTCACTTGAGGTTGTTGGTCCACCGTGTTATCTCGCCATTCGAGAATCATCAAATGGTGATTGTGATAGGTATGAGATCGGATACACGGAAAGAGGGGATCGCCTCCAAGCTTTATTAATAGTAAAAAAAGGGAAAGAAAGATACAACAAAGAGAGAGAGAGAGAGAGAGAGAGAGAGAGAGAGAGAGAGAGAGCTCTCCTCATTTGCCAGAGATGACTCTCACCAGATGCTAGGTCACCACAGTTGTTCACACTTCTCAAATGAACAGTGACCACACTGACTCAACCTTATATACTATTTACTTACATATATGACTCGCTTAGCTAACTTGATAGAGACTACACACTTTCACTCACCTCTATTTGGACCATACCCTAACCCATTAAGTCTAACGTGTGGCTTCATCAATTGATCATGTGCTCCTGCGGTTCTTCCTAGTATAAAACTTCCTCACTGGGAGCCCATGGATCGTAACGTTACTTCCCCCCTGGAACAATACTTCCCCCTGGAGAATCACCTTGTCCTCAAGGTGGAAGGTCGGAAAAGACCGTTTCACATGTTTGACCAACTCCCAAGTGGCCTCAATTTCTGAAAGATTAGCCCATTTAATCAAAACAGACGGGCCCGCCGCATCGACGCGATTAGCGAGGACATTCTCCGGCTCGGTTGGAAAGGACAGAGTGTCTTGAGGAAAAGGAGGCAGCAGAGTGTTAGCCTAGAACTCGGCAGAGTTGAGATACATGAATTACTGGATGAATTGATGAACCTCTGGTAATAGGAGTTTATATGCAACTGGTCCCACAAGTGCCACCACTTCGAACGGTCCATAGAACTTGGGGCTGAGTTTGATATTAGTCCGTCGCGCCATGGATTGCTGCCGATAGGGGCGTAACTTGACATACACCCAATCCCCCACCTTGAAGCTCACGTCACAACGACCCTGGTCCGCTTGTTGTTTCATACGATTCTGAGCAATGACGAGCTGGTCACGGAGTTTTACCAAGGTGAGGTCTCGAGCCCGGAGGAGGGCATCCAAGTCGGCTGTCGTAGTGGAGGAGTTAGTGTCGTAGCGCAGGAGAGGCGGTGGTTCCCTGCCATAGACAACCTTAAAAGGGGAGCACTGCAGTGACGAGTAGAAAGAGGTGTTATACCAGTATTCCGCCCAAGGTAGCCACTTTGCCCATTCCCGCGGACGCTGATGAATGAAGCACCATAAATATGTTTCCAAGCAACGATTTACGACTTCGCTTTGACCATCAGATTGCGGATGGTAGGCTGAGCTTCGGTTCAGCTGGGTTCCTTGCAAGCGGAAAAGTTCACACCAGAACTTGCTAAGAAAAACCTTGTCTCTATCGGACACAATGCTGAGTGGGAAACCATGCATTCAAACCACCCTAGTCAAGAAAGCATCAGCCACCGTTTTAGCAGAGAAAGGATGTTTATGAGGCAAGAAATGGTGTACTTACTAAAACGATCAGCAACGACCAAGATGGCATTCCAACCTGCTGAAACCGGGAGTCCCTCGATGAAATCCATGGAAATGTGTTCCCAGATGGCGGTTGGGATTGGCGACGGTTGAAGCAAGCCCCCGGGAGAGGGTCTCGTACTTGTTTCTCTGGCCCACGTCGCAAGTAGTGACAAAATTCTTCACATCCAAACGCATACCAACCCAATATAGTTCAGCCATCAAACGCTTGTAAGTTTTGAGGAATCCGCCATGCCCCCAATGGGGCTCGAGTGAAACTCGGCCAGCACCCGAGCCTTCAGCGAAGAAGTGGCAGCGATGACCAAACGATCGTCATAACGGAGCTTACCCTTCAATAAGGACGATCGAGGAGGGACATCGTCACCAGCCACTAATTTATGGAAAATAGGACTGAGAAAAGGGTCGGCTAGAACCTCTAAATGGATCGTGGCCTCATCCAAGGATGAAAGTAACGACATTGCATTCAACTCCGTTTGAAATGGGAACCGAGATAAGGCATCGGCAACAACATTGGAGGCCCCGGGTTTATAATGAATCTCGAAATGGTATCCCATCAATTTGAAGAGCCAACGCTGGTACTCCGGCGCGACTACCCGTTGTTCCAATAGGAATTTCAAGCTTCGTTGGTCGCTGCGTACAATAAACTTACGGCCCAACAAATAATGTCGTCATTTTTGAACAGCGAGCACGATTGCCATCAATTCTCGTTCGTAGGCAGAGCGACAACGGGCACGGGCAGACAAGGCCTGACTGAAGAATGTTATAGGGCGGTCATGTTGAGAAAGTACTGCGCCCACCCCAAAGCCAGACGCGTTTGTTTCGAGAACAAATGGATGATCAAAATCAGGAAGGGCCAATACCGGAACGTCCACCATGGCTTGTTTAAGCTGCCGGACAGCCATAGTCGCCGTGTCGGACCAAGTGAAAGCATCTTTTCGAAGTAACTGTGTGAGTGGTGCTGCAATTTTCCCATAGTTGTGCACAAACCATCGGTAATTGCCTGTTAAGCCGAGGAAACCCTGCAATTCTTTAGGTGATGAGGGAGGAGGCCACTCCACCATGGCTCGAACTTTTCCTGGATCAGCCATCACTCCGTTCCCGGAAATGATATGGCCCAAATAATCAAGTTGGGGCTTAGCAAAATAGCACTTCTTAAGATTCACAAATAAGGAAATGATTGAGAATAATAGAGAGGACCTGTTGGAGATGGGCAATGTGATCAGACATGGACGAGCTGTATACGAGAATGTTATCGAAAAAGACCAATACACACTTGCGGATTAGCCCTTTAAAAATAGAATTCATGAGAGCTTTAAACGTGGATGGGGCGTTGGTTAACCCAAATGGCATAACCAGGAACTCGTAGTGGCCCTCATGTGTCCTGAAAGCCATCTTGTGTACTTTTTGGGGACGCACCGGATTTGATGGTAGCCCGATCGCAAGTCCAACTTGGAAAAGGTTGTGGCCCCGTGCAGTTCGTCTAGAAGCTCGTCAATGTTAGGAATAGGAAAGCAATCCGGAACAGTGGCCTTGTTCAGTGCTCTGTAATCCACGCAGAAGCGTCAACTCCCGTCCTTCTTTTTCACTTGGAAAACTGGGCTAGAGAAGGGACTACTGCTTGGTTGGGTAATTCCTGCCTGTAGCATCTCATAGACCAACTTCTCCATCTCTGATTTTTTAATCTGTGGGTAACGACATGGGCGAACTCAAATAGGGTCAGTGCCTCCTTCTTTTAGGGGAATGGCATGATCGCAGTCTCTCGTGGGGGGAAAATCGGATGGAAGCTGAAACTAGGATTGGAAGGAATCCAGCAAGGCTTGAATGCTTGGGTCCACTACCTGCACTACGTTAGTCCCTCCCAAACTCTCCACATTACATAATTCAATGAGAAAACAAGCAATATCACTTGCCCAAGTATGCTGCATTGCCTTGTACGAAACTAAGGCGCGATGAAGGTTTGGGTCCCCTGTGAGTGTATGCTCCTGTCCTTGAGATGAGAAAGTAATGGACAAATTTGGCCAGTCGATGGTGGTGACTCCGAGAGAAAATAGCCACTTCATGCCTAAAACCACATCTGAGCTCGTCACTGGCATAAGGAAAAAATCATCCACCACTGTTATTCCTTGAAAATGAATTTGTACCCCTTTACAAATGCCCGACCTCCGAGAGTTGTAACCATCCCCAACAAGAACCCCAAACGAGGAGGTTGGTTGGATGGGAAGCTTGAGTGTCTGAACCAAAGCTTCAGAGATAAAGTTGTGGGAAGCCCCACAGTCAGTGAGG
The DNA here is from genome assembly GCA_039657325.1 of Stephania cephalantha. Classification (NCBI taxonomy): domain Eukaryota; kingdom Viridiplantae; phylum Streptophyta; class Magnoliopsida; order Ranunculales; family Menispermaceae; genus Stephania; species Stephania cephalantha. The sequence goes on along the minus strand of CM077574.1, from coordinate 20,104,697 downwards.
ATCACCATCTCTGTCCCGTCAACCAAGCCCCTCACCTTAATTGTACCTGGGCCCGGGTAGCCTTCCACTGCCTGGGAAGATAACTCAATCACCGTCAGATCTAATTGTTCTTCCTCCTCCTCTGGTGTAGCCTCTTGACTCTCGGTCGTGTCATCGTCCACCAACATTACATTAAGCTCTCAGCGTTTGCAACGATGGCCTTGGAACCACTTCTCATCACACCGATAACACAACCCTTGCTCCGTCGGGCCTAAGCTTTAGACTCCGTCAGGCGTTTGTACCTGGGAGGAGATGTGGTTGGGGTGGCACCTGTGGAAGACATTGGGCTCGTAGATGACGAAGATGAGACCATAGTGCCCTTTGTCGTAAATGGGCTTCCGGTTGTATGAATTTTGGACTGGGCTCCATTCGCGTCGCTGGTTGGGCTGGTCAAAGTGTGAGATACCCAACCTCGAGTTTTGGGCTCTAGTTTAATGGTCAGGCCCACTTTGGATGAAGGAGATATTGGGCCCAACTTGGGTAGGAGGCCCAAAATTTCCAGCCCAACGATCTTGGCTTCAATCCACTTGGCTTGGTCGAAGGTGTCACGCAACGACTCCGGTGGGTCGGCGAGAAGCTCCAACCGGATTCTCTCCTGCAGGCCATTGATGAAGATCGCCATCTTGTGCTTTTCCAATAATACCGCCCCAGGTGCAAGGACAGCAACTCGAAACGCTGTCGATAAGCAGCCACTGTTGTCTCCTGTCGAACGGAGAAGAACTGTTGACAAAGCTCCAAAGGGTGAGCCCATTTGAACTGGCGAGAGAGCTCTAGTTTCAGATCTGGCCAATAAGTGAATGACCTTTGTTGCCCCTCTGCTTGTAATCAGATCTGGGCTGCCCCCACTAGACAGATCCTCGCTACTCGGAGCTTTGATGACTCCGACATCTCGTGGAGAGCGAAATAGTGCTCCGCCTGGTTCAGCCACACGATAAGGTCCTCGCCGTCACATGTGGGCATTTTGATCTTGCGAACCTCTGGGCTGCTTATGTAGGGCTGTCGATTGGCTCGCAGGCTTCCATTTGACCCCATATCTGCAAGATCTGGTGCTGAAACACCTCGAACCAACCTCAGATTGGGTAGATCTGGAACCCAAAATGCTCGGTTGTCACCACTATGAGAGATCGTACCTCTGTCGTCTGGATCTGGTGCTACTGGTTGCATGAGGACACGGGCCTGAGAGAAAAATGCCTCCAACTTCTGGGTTAAGCCTCGGATCTCTGACTTAACCTCCGTCACCTCCGATCTAACCTCCGATATGAAACCCTCCATCTTCTCTGCTGTTTCTGAGACTATTGTCTCCAGCGTTTCCACCCTTGAGTCTGTCTTTGGTGGCATGATGTTGGTGATGCTCTGATACCACTGATAGGTATGAGATCAGATACACGGAAAGAGGGGATCGCCTCTAAGCTTTATTGATAGTAAAAAAAAGGGAAAGAAAGATACAACAAAGAGAAAGAGAGAGAGAGAGAGAGACTGCTCTCCTCCTTTGCCATAGAAGACTCTCACCAGACGCTTGGTCACCACAGTTGTTCACACTTCTCGGCTGAACAGTGACCACACTGAATCAACCTTATATACTATTTACTTACATATATGACTCACCTAGCTGACTTGATAGAGACTACACACTCTCATTCACCTCTGTTTGGACCATACGTTGGCCCATTAAGTCTGACGTGTGGCTTCATCAACTGATCCTGTGCTCCTGCGGTTCTTCCTAGTATAAAACTTCCTCACTGGGAGCCCATGGATCGTAACAGATTGCTTCGTGTTTCACTTCTTAGAGTTATGTTGTTCTGCATCCCATTGGTATCTGGCGATGTACCCTATCCCTGGGTGGCGTTCGGCTACTGGTGTGTTTTCCACCATTTTATGAGACTTATAAATGTGAGTTGATCTTAATCCCAACATTGAATGATGACGCCTTCTCTATTTGCTTTGATTTTTGCAACTGGTGTTTGCATATGGTTTCATACCCTGGAATTCGGTTCCAATTGCAACATTCACGCTATTGTTTACGCGCATCATTATGGTCGCCTTCCAAGTGTTTGACGAATGGTTTGTTGCCTTGGGCATCAAAATTATCTATTCTACAGTCTCTCCCTCTCTTTCGCTTGTGCTTAAAGTGATGGAAGAGGTTTGTCACGACAAATGTGGTGGCAAAAGAATCATGGTGTATGTTACTTATTTTTTGGGGTTTCGAGTGTGCTTGGACAAGAGCAAAGTGCTTGAAATTGTGCTTTCCCATGGGATTTTACAGTGTGAAGGAGATGTGGTATTACTTTTTATGGATCTCACAATCGAATGCAAATTGAGAAACAATACTTTGAATCTAGCGCGTGCGGACTGCGTACTGATTAGAAGCTCATTTAGTTGGACTCCTTGCATGGCCCTAATGTTGGTGGCCATTAGATTGGGTTCATTTGCTCCACTTTTCTCCCTTGCCCTTCTCAATTCCATTGGTGGGGTACGCTTTGTTCCACTTGTCCTTCATCTTACGGAACTTACTTGGGCAATGCAGCATGTCGATCATCCTTTCATGTTTGTGCTTGTTCTTTTACTTGTTGATCATCATGTTGTTCTTGCTGATATGATCCCAGGATATTGGGGAGTGGCTGGACATCTGATTTTCCTTTGGTAATTCAGTTGAAGGCTTTTGGAGTGTTCCCATTGTTCACATTCTGGCTGGTTGGGCGGGATCCTATTACTCGTATTCGTATGAGATTGTTTTGGGTTCTTGCATGGTCCCCATTTGCAGCTGAAGCACATGACAACCCAACCGTCACTCTGACGTTGAGCGATGATCCTCGTTTTGTTACTATGAGGTTCATATGGATCCTACCATGGTCTAATTACTTTCGGCTCACTCCCGTTTCTCTCATCTTATGGGTTCATGGTCCTGGTCTAGGGGTTCCACTTCATGCCCAAGTTTTTGTTTCCGCCTTGAAGACGAGGTGGTTTTTAAAAGGGGGGGGGGAGTAAAGATACGATCCATATCAATAAGGAGTTAGGGTGACCACAACAACAACGGTGCGAGTCCAAATTATTTACAAGTGAGTTGAGTGGGTAATTTTGGATTTGTAGTATAAATAGATGTTGTCAGGTAGTGAAATGCATCTTGTTATCTTGTTTGTAACTTGGGAACTCTTTTGAGTTTGGGTTTAGAGAGTTTTAAGACTTCTCAGGGTTTTCTGGGTTTTGTTCTTGTTTTCAACAATAGAATTCCAGAATTTTATCATACACTTACTTTTCTTTGAATTTTTCGTATTCCTTATTGTATTTTTAGTAATACAAACTTAATGAACAAAAATAGTAAAAGTATACTAACTTTTGGACAAAACATGGACTAAAACACTGTTACACTACAACAACAACAACAACATAGCCTCAGTCCCAAATTAACTGGGGGTCGGCTACATGGATCAAACTTTTCCATCGTGCTCGATTAAGTGCAATTGATGGTGAGCTTTTCAAACCATTCAAATCCCTCATAATTAATGCATCCCATGTTAACTTTGGTATGCCCCTACCTCGTCGAATTTCTACAGTTTCTATTGAGTCAAACTTTCTAGTTGGGGCATTTGTAAAACACTGTTACACTAATAGAAAATAAATGAAGTCTACCCTATCAATTTCATCATCAAATTTTCTACTTCTCTTCTTCATGATGGATCTTCTGAACCGCATGGGTTGTCAAGGTGTTGAAGTTTGATCTTCTAGAATAGCTTGTGAAATGAAAGATTTTCTGATAATGTCTTAAACATGATTAGGTATGAAATCACAATTGTGCCAGGAACACCTTTGGGAAATATCAATATGTTCTTCAAAGACAATTTCCTTGTGGCTTCAAGCTGGGAATCACTGTAAGAGAAACACATTGAGAAAAAAAAAGGGATTAAAAGTTTTAACAAGCTAGTATGTCTGCTTGCAACATTTATCAAGTCCTATCTCCTAAAGCTCTATCTTCCCCACGCAGATTGCGGCAAGCGCCCTCATGCTCCAAAGATGCTAAGGATGAAGATGCAATAGCAGTAATCCCAATGTTTCATATTGTGCTTAGGCCATCTCTCCTACCCAGTGATTCTTCCTAAATCTAATACTATATAGTCTTTCCTACTTTGGGAGCAACATAATCCACGAAGCCGTTGTTAGTAATGAATTGATCATGTGTCGCGTGTGTCAAATATAACTTCTACAAGGTTACTAATAATATTGGAATGTAGTAGAGGCAAGTACGGGTCGAATCCACAGGATTCAGTCAAACTGAGTTCAACGAACGAAAAAGTAAATCTGAGGGGTTTTGAAAGAGTTTTATCCTAAAGGTCTACTAAACAAGAAAGTAAATAATTGAAGCTTAGAAATAGTAAAGCATAGCCAAGTCTAGGGATCCACAATCTAGCCCTATGTTGTTTCCATATCTTGCATTGTCGGTTTTGATATATGGGTTTTAAAATAGTTTCCCTAGATAGGCTATGGGTATTGGGGTCACCAATACCCTAGTCCCCCTATTCTCGATAGATAGGGCAACCGCTCTCTAAATACTTCTCTTACTCCACCTTGGGCAACCGCTCTCAAGATTTAACCTAGTTCTCGATGCTATTCACTTAGAACAACAAGTGTGTCAAGTTTCTTGTTCTAGGTGATTGCCGCTTCTCAACGCGGTTGGTATCACAGACTCAACCTGATTGATAACAAGTTCATGGATTTAAGCCTAGAGATTTGCAATGAACTTATAAACTCTAAACTACCATTGAGACATCGTTGAAAACCTCAACATAAAGTAGAGAACTGAAACAAAACACTATTATTAAAGGAAACCTCAACAAGACGTGAAAACAAACCTACTACTGGCTAGAGAGCTGTGACGGCCCCTCTCCTAATCTAGGGCACCGCCTGGCTTAATCCCGTAATTGAGCCCTAATCATATCCACGCAGGACTTAACTACGTATTAGTCAGCCTTTACAACCTAGACGCCTCTTTTCTCGTGTTCGGGATAAGTAATACACTAGTCCTACCAGTTTATAAAATTTAGAGTTAATTAAAACTTTTTATTAAATTAATTAATTAGCGGAAGTCTTATTGATTATGCATAAGCAATTAGTAACTTATGTGGAAGCCATATATAAAATCCTAAGTGTGGAAAACCAGGAAATGACATCACATATATAAAGTCCTCAAAATGCAGTGAAACAGTAAAATAGTCTAAGTCAAGTCGGGAAAACTAACGCTCAACCCAATATACAACCCAAATAGTATCTGAAAGACGTATATAACATACACGATCAAAATACCAAAAGAAGACCTACAATCGATGCAGTGACACGCCGCGGGCTCAGGGATAATCGCCGATCTTCTCCTTGCCCAGCCTGCTGGTAGACGGCTCTGCACCCACCGTCATAAAAAAGGACGGTGAGTACAAGAATAAAACAAGAATCCCCGATGACAAGTTTAATTTGCATTTCCAAATATTCAAATGGTATTTAAAAGCATATAAATGGGAAAACTGGAAAATAAACCATATGCGAGTAAATACCGAGTTAAACAAGTGATACGACACTAGGCTAAGTAGTGGTGATTTAGGTCCGGTCGGCAGTGAAACATGTCACTCCGACTCAATAATCATATAGCACAAGGGACTCTAACCCAAGTGTTACCAGGGACTCTAACCCCGGTTTGTAGACCACCTCAGGGACTCTAACCCCGAGTGTCATACAGTGTCAGGTAACATGTGTCGACATCCCCAGGGACTCTAACCTCGTGAATCGCGCACACCTCGATCGAGTACGGGACCTAAATGCGAAAACTACTTTTTAAATTTCAAGAAATATCAAGTATGGATTGTCAAGGCGTAGGCACATCTACACACCTAAACAAATAAGGAATACAAGTCCTCTTAAACATTTATAAGATATTCACTAGCCTATTAGCATGCTATTTATCATTCAATTCACATTTAAAACAACAAGAATAAACATAGCATGGGATAGAATCAATGAATCAAATCAAATGAATGGATATCATGCAAACTAGACTCATCAAGTGAGCATACACACAAAGAACACATGATATAAGAATACAAAGGCAATATAGTCAAAAGGACTATGCAAGGACAACAATTAATAGAAATGAAAGGCCAAATAAAGTTGCGATTGGGTATACTCACAACAACAAAGTAAAGTCCTAGCTTTACTGGCCTCCCGATACTCCAAATCTTGTATTCGCTCTCCCGTACCCTTTTCCTAGGTTCCTGAGTTTGGTGTCCCATTAGTTCAAATATAGTGGGTTTAAGCTCAATTTAGTGTGTTTATTGTGTATTCAAATTGGTTCAATAGACTTTAAATCAATCTTCCTAAATCAACCCCTAAAGACTAAATTAAGTTTCAATTTCAGTTCTACATTTTAACGCACTTTTAGGCATGAAATGGTCCAAATATCGAAATCATCCATCAGTTCAATTATTGTTGGTCTCTCTTAGCTTTCCGAAAAGGTGTAGTTTGCAAAATTCTGATTTAAAATGAAAGAAATATCATGATTTTACTAAACATAGGTCTAATTGGAATTTAATCTGACCAGCGGACTTAGAAAATCTATTTTTACTAAACATAGGTCTAATTGGAATTTAATCTGACCAGCGGACTTAGAAAATCTATTTCTCCTAATCTATAGTTCCTAAAAATGTGATTTTTGGTCACAAGGCAGCAAATATACCCAAATACAATATACTAAAAGATCAGCTCATTTGGATAAGTAGTTAGGGAGGTATGTCCTTAACAAGTTTAGTTTCAAAACTTTCCTTTTTAATTCCAGCACCTACTTGTAGAGCATGTTTGGACATAAAAACATTTGAATCAAAATACCTTCAGTTAAGCAAAGTTATTCCCCTTTAAATAAGCTTTCAAATGCCACTGGTTTGGATCAATTTGGATCTAAAATGAGCAGATTATGACCAAATTACCCAGGTTGATTCCTAATACAACATGCAAAATTCTAGTTTTGGTGTTGCAACTTCAAAAATTCATATCTTTATGATTTCAAAACCAAATTAAGAACTTCAATATAGCTGGATTATCAGCTTGAAATGAGGAATTCTAATATATAAATCAATTGCAAATACTCAATCATCTACAATCTGAAATTAGCCTAAAACCAGAACTTGTTCTAATTTCAACTAAAAAGATGTGTACCTAGTTGATGTAGCACCCCAGCTTGAGAATTTCTCACCAACTCCCATGAATTCCTTCAACACCTTGATGATTCACTCCTCTCCAGCAATTCATTCTTCTTCTCCAGCAAAAATGAATGAGTGATTTGGTTTGCATGTTGTTTGATTACTAATGTTATATATTAAGGTGATGTTCCTTCCTAGCCCTTGATCTCCATGGATTTATGTATCCCGAGGAATATCTAATGGTCCACCTCTTGCCATATATCCCACTAACTCCCACCAACTCAACCTCAAGTGACACCATTTCATTACTCACCTAGTTCCTAGATGTGCCAATGTGTATCTCTAGACCAATCCTATGCTTTCCATTTAATTTACTCAACTATAGGCCTTTAATTTGATTTACATTAACAAACACAACCATAGGCTTATAAGTAATTCCTTATTTCATATTAGTATTAAATAAGACTTACCAAAATGCTAACTACCCGGTTCCCCAGCTCGCACACTACTCGAGGCGCGTCCCAGCTCTCGTCTCGACGCCTACAACTGTACAAACCGACTTAGTAAGTCTACACAATACATAACACTAGGATACAAAAATACAATATACCTCGGCTATGTGCCTCGGTCGGTGCACGTATCACGGTGTAGGTCCCACGTCAAGGGTCGGTGATCCTGATTAAGGAATTAAAATGGGGGTTAGAGTTTAGGGCCGTGACAAGAGCTTCATCCCCGACCTAGGTATTAAAGGACCTAGCCGGACATGGCTACTCGACCTTGCTCTACTCCTAAATCACTCTAAATTACAATGTGTTTTCATCCATAGAGGTCATTCCTTTATATAGGTGAGCCTAGGTACAAGAATAAGAAAGCCTGGGAAATAAGGACCTAAAAATTGCAAAACTTCTATTCTGCGAGTCTGGCACCGCCATTATGTGGAACGACGCCAAGTCACGACGTGGCATAATATAGTAAGTCTTGAACAACAAGTTAGTCTGGAGTTTCTATTTATGATCTTGACGTCGTGGGTGGCGCCGTCTGTGAACTTGACGCCGTCCATTCATTTTTGACATCGTGCGTTGTTCTGATGTGATGCCTTCTTTGGCGTCGTGGCACTTCCATGGTGTCGTCAGTTCATTCGGGGGGCGTCATATCTGTTGTCTTTTTACCGAACTTTGACTTCTCTCTCGAATTTGTCTAATTCACACACAAACATTCAAATACCTTGTAAATCTCCAAAGCAACCATATAGAGCCATAAAACACGACTTTGGACTTGATTTACTTAGCAAAACACCTACGAAAAAGTGCATAAATAATGACTCATCATGAATTTCCAAACTTCTGAATTTGCTCCTGGTTGATGCTCCTTTCTCTCACATTTGCTGTCGTTTTCCAAGTCTTCTTTGTGACTTCAAACATTGAAGATTTTGTTTTCTTGAAAATCTGTCAAGCTACTTAGCGGCCAAGGCACTCTTCTGCAAGTTAGATTGATTCTCGCTGTTCAACTGAATAAGGAAAGAGAGTAAATTGGAAGAACTTGCAGCACGCACTTTGATGGGAGTCAGTCTACCTCCTGTGACAAAAAGGCCCTCCTCCATCGATTAAGTTGTTTATCAATCTTAGCAAGGACAGAATTCCAGAAATTCTTTGCTAAGTGGTTTTCATCCCAATGGTTACTTAGACAATGAAGAGGTCATTTTCCTAGTACATATCCCACCTGCGCTACTAGACTGGTGATAACTTATTGGTTTTATATTGATTCTAGATAGCTCATGTACGGCCATATTAATTTTGAGTTCAGAAATCCAACAAAAAGCTCCTACGAGATCAAGTGCCCTTTGCACATTACTTGGATCACCATCTAATAGGAGTGTGTCATCAGTATATTGTAAATTTGTGACCATTGTAATGTCGTTATCCACCAAAAACCTCTTAATATCCCCAACCTCTAAACAAGAATGGGGATGATGAACGCTCTTGTGTTAGACCTCTTTCAACCTTAAGTCTTTGTCTAGGCCTTCCATTCACAATCTGTCTGTAATTCTGGATCACCATTCATTGAATATTGAAACAGGTTTGTGGAATTTGGTTATTCTCTAAAACCTTAATTTTTTCTATTTATACTTTCGCATTGGGAAGTGATTCGTTGACGCACATGGGGCGCACACATAGGGCGCACAGCCTATGTGGCGCCCCTGTGGCGCCCCTTTTTCAGGTGTGGGGCCCGCGAGAAGTGACTCAACCAAACATTTTCCTTTCGCATTAACTAGCCAGCAAAGGCAATCTAAAAAACTATACAAGTCCGTGAGGTATGGTTTAATTATTGGCTGGTTGGCAGACTGGCAGCTAAGATGTTGAACTGATATTTGCACAAAGTCGACTGTAGGATCATCTTCACTAATGTCATGATAGCCAGCACGATTCAGTTACATGGACAAATATGCTGCAGGCCTTCCATGCTACTGGAATCGTTTTGTACTTGAATAATGTTGTCATGAGTAGTTGTGTTTGTCAAGATTCCTTAACTGAAGCTCACTAGTGATGGTGTCTATCTGCTCCATTTGCTCTCTTATTGAGGTTCTTATTCAGGGTACTCATTTTTCAAATTTGTTCTCTGATTATCACTAATTGTGAACAGGTTGTTGGCGACACAGCGCTTCAGCTTCACGCAGGATCTCCTTTGACGGAACTAGAGTTCGTAAATTGAGAAAGTTTGCTTTAAAGAAGTATCAGCATATTGTTGACTTGAATATGTGTAAGATTTTCTCTTGGAACTAATTTGGATATGATGTTATTTTTCATAATTGTTTTTGCAAATTATGTACTTACTAGTTTTAGGCCCGGACATTGTCCCGGAATACTATGAATCTGTAGTTATTTTCTTATAAATAAAAGTTATTTAAAAACCAAATATAAAATATATAAAGAATGATGTAATAGAGTTGTTATTGTGTACAAAAATAAAAAGAACAAAAACAAAAGAAATAAAAAATAATGTACTTACGCTATTAATTAGGATACTGATATTAATTATGCAATTAATTAGGCAAACATTAATTTGAAAGCTATGTAGAGTTGACATGTGTCAACATGTACATAGCTTTCTTATATATATATATAGATGTATAGATTAAAATCTCATAGCAGGACTCAACCTATTTCAGTCGCTTCGTAGGGTCTTCAATGGAGTTGGTAAGGAAAAAGCAAAGGAAGAAGCTAGTATGTGTAACTTGGGGATAGGGTACACGCATGTTGAATATGCACTGTGCGAATCCCTTGGTTGTCGCCAAGTTGCGTTTGTACATGCATCTCGAGGCGTATCAAAGTGACGCACACAAGCATGTGCTCGAACCAAAGTTACACTGCATTCTCCAAAAGCAAATAGTAGAAAAATTTCTCTATGAGTCCGTTATTTACACTCATTGTTAATAAGTTCACTTCACTGTATTTTAAAAGATGTGTAACGAGAATATAATACCACGTAAACAAAACATTTTCTCTAACGATATCAATTTCATTGTAGGGGCAAAGATTCCCGCATAGCAAGCTAAAATTTTGAAGTTTCTTTGGACCTTCAACTTTATTGGATCAGTGCTTCAAAACAAGACCTAATAATTGGTTCGAGGAGGGTATTAGATCGACTGCTGCTCCATTAATAACCGTTAGATATACACAATCACACATCTTGAAATGCTCATCATCTAACAGTATATGAACCTTCAGCCATCAATTTAGCATTCTTTATTGGTTTAAAATCTTTTAAGAGCTTACCTGCTAGACGTAGTGGGGGTGCCAATCCTACAAAGACTGGACGCTACTAAAGAAGTGAAGAAATAGGCAAACTCATTAACTGCTCAAACATTCTCAAAGCATGGGGAACAAAAGGTAGATTGATCAGGTGATGACATGCTTTAGGTTACATATCAACTGTGGCAATTATATGTATCAAAAGCATGTTAGCAACCCTTTTTTTCTAAAAAAAAATAAAAAAAATAAAAAAGTGCTCATACAGTACAGCTTGTAGTTGTACACTCAATTTAGGGGATGATTACAACAAGAAATGGCTTTTATACATACCAACCAGCGGCAACCAAGCATCGTCCATTCACACGAGATTCATCCATGGTTTTAGTATGCAGATGAACCACTAGATTTATCAATTATACGCCACAAATGCCGAGCTATAAATGCGCAAACAAAGATTAACCCCTTTAATACATGCTTCTCACGATGAAAGACCCAGAACTCAGAAGGTTGCTTTAGCAGTCATTATATCTCAGTATATTTTTTTGGACCATAATATTGCAATACATTTACTCTACACTACAGGATCACACACTGCTCTAATGCAATTTGCATGGTACACAACTTTTCCGGTATATTTTTGCGACATGACAGTAAGACGATAGGACAAAAGAGATGGAATTTTGCAATGATTTCAAGAGTCGACGACCAGATTGAACAGGAAATGTCCAGTGGAAGCAACAGGGGCACCACCTTCAGTAGCATCAGCTGTGCAGTGCCATGAACAAGTTCTGCTTTCTAGCATGCTCAGGAATGAGTCGACTGAGAATTTCAGGAGGGATGCCGGAGAGCTCTGACAAGAAGAAACCAAAAAAGAGACTATTTGTGATCTTCATAAAAACGTTATATTAATCAATAATCATTATAGATGCATCTAAGAAGTTGAAAGGGAATATGCAAATATAAGAGCAAAATAAGCACTGAAGCAGGCACTGCGCCTTTTGCAATCCATATTACCAATGAGAAATGCTAGAATGAACCGCTGGGGACACCCAATGAGGTCACTCGCCCCCAAAGTTGTGCTTTGGGGGAGTGGGGGCCCACCACCCGCCACATCAGCAGGTGTCCCGCTGGGTGTCCCCCAGGTCATCCTAGCATTTTTCATTACCTATATCTTGCTTGCCATCCCTGACCCCCCCAAAAATGCATCCACACACATTCCTAATACAAAGTTGAAAATAAAAATAAAAAGAACAAGATGTTGCCATTGATAGACGCACCTTTTTTTTTTGAAAAAAACAATATACACTTTTACACATGAAAACAAAGCATATTTAAGTGTCTAGAGGGGTGGGTGATAGACTCACTAATGAATTCCCTACATAGAATACACCAATTAGCTAGACTGCTATAGAATAGCCAAGCAAGAGATCCGTTTGACTATATCCTTGAAGGCATGCCAGTGAGGAAAAATATCAAGTTACAGACTCAAGTATTGCACAAGAATGTAAAGAAACAAACCGTAATTGAACAGAGTGATAGATGATTTATCTGACACAGAAAACAAAGGCATGCAAAAATTGAATGTAAGTTCAAGGGATGTAATCACAATTAAATTCACTTCTTCAAGGATTGATATGCATTTCATTGAAATTCTAGGTGCGAAGATATAGAAAAATCATGTAGTCTTTATTTCGCTGTTCGTGATTAGAAGAAACAGACAAAAGGTTAGAACAGATGTCCACAACAGAGTCTCCTCCCAAAGATGTATTTTCAATCCATCACCCAGTTTGAATATTGTAGCTAAACAATTTTGAGTCAGAGAATGCATTAATTTTTACCCAACCTCCCCTGAGTGGTAAGTGTCAAGAGATACATGCTTACTCCTAATGACCTGAAACCATAAGGCATTCAACTTGATCCGTTGATCGAGAACCTCTACCATCACAACAACAACAACAACATAGCCTCAGTCCCAAATTAATTGGTGATTGGTTTGGTATCGAGTCGCTTGTGTAAGAGGTTCGGGGTTCGAGTCTCAGAGTAGGCACGTTTAGTTTATTTCTTATCTAAAAAAAATATTATTAAAATAAAAACTACATAAAGAAAAAAAAATATGAACAAGATGTCCTGAATATATTTTTGTTTTTGTACTTTGTTACATCATGGGTTTGTGCTCTTTCAAATCTTAGAAGATTTTTCTTCCCGCGCTTGTACTCATTGAAGCTCAAAAAGCCGCATGCCATTAACTTGGATCGAGCTTTATAACTTTGTTTTTGCTAGCCCATATATTTTTTTTTAGGATATTGAGCCTTCTTTATTACTTTTTGGACATGAAATTCTAGGACCATGTATCTTTCATGGGATGTTAAGCCATCATAACCTTGATAGCACTTTGTTGGGTTTGAGGATAGAAGAATGAGAGAATAGTAGGAACATGAACGAGGAGCAGATTTTATTAAGTTTAGTGAGCGGAGTGGAAGAGCCATCCATGTAGCCGACCCTAACAAATTTGTAATTGGGGCTTTCTTGTTGTTTGTTTCATTTCTTCTTTTCTTAGTTTGTAATGCTCTATTTATACAACTAAGACTTACAAAATACTGAATTTTATATTTAAATTCAACTAATTAACCCTAAAAAGTAGTTGTGGATAATTATTTGAATTTGAAATTTAATACCAAAGTATTCCTAAAACCTAGATAGGATTTGGAGATGCTTTCAACACTTATTGTTTAGATGTTGCAAACATCTTTTCCTTTTGAAATCAATTGGGTGTCTCTTGCTTTTAAGGAATCAGTGATCGAGAGCATGGTTTGAAAATTCTCTGAAGTTCTCGAACTTCTCTGAATTAATTTTGAAGCACCGAATTAAGAATTAAGTGTAAAAGAAATTTTAAAAAACTTCTATCGAAGTTAGAAAAAATGATTAACATTTCAAGTTTTAATGCTCACTTGTAAGAAAAGGGAATTGCAGTTAGAGTGAACTTTTGTTAGAATATAATCAAAAGAATGACAACATGTTATGAGATAACAAAACCACAATTTTACTTCACTTATTAGAAATGGATTCTAATATATTGTCTAGTGAAGAAAAAAATAATGTAAAAAATTGATCAATCCCGCCAAAATTGAAGTTTTGAAAACTTAAGATCAAGTATAGAATGAGAAAAAATATGAAATATTATAGAAAACAGACTTTTTAATGTCTTTTGATGAAACTTGGATGTTCTCTAGCACTTCAATGAAATTATTTAGACTTCTCTATAGTGTTGAAGTTTTACCAAAATTCCCTACATTATATTACACTTCCCCGAATTAATTCCGAATTTTAAGTGAGCGAAGTCATAGGCGAAGTCGAAGTTTCGAACCTTGATCGAGAGCCCATACACCTACAACCACAACTACACTACACATACAAATTCCATAACTACAACACAAAGGGAATCTTATAAATCATTTTCAATGCCACCAGCATCATTTGATGGTGTTAATTATTATGGGCTGTAAAATGGCATCTTATCTTGAGGCTTTGGATCTCCGGGAAGCTATTGAAGTGGAGTTTCAAAGTAGCCTAACAATCCAATAGTTGCACAACTAAAAACCTACAAAAAAAGTCTAACAAGAAAAGCCAAGTATTTGTTTACGTTCTGCAGTTTCAAGCAAGATCTTGACTAGAATCATACATCTAAATATTGCAAATGAAATGTGAAAGTATCCAATAGTCAATACCCAATATCAAGGTAATGGGAGGACAAAGAGCATGTACAATCTCAATCTAATTAGGGAATTTGAAGTGTAGAAGATAAAAGAAACGGAAACCATTAAACAACATTATGACAAACTACTCAACATTGCAAAAGGGAAGACTACTAGGTAAGGATTTCCGTCATGAGAAGATTCTGCACAAAATTATAGTTATGCCTGAGAAATACGAAGGTAAAATTTCTTATTTAAAAGAACCAAAAGATCTTTCGAGTATTTCTTTGGCAGAACTTGTTAATGCTAGGCTCAAGAGTATAGAATGTCTATGAAGAATGAAGGTTCAATAGAGGGAGCTTTTCAAGCTCAATCTCATAATAACTGCAACAAGAAGTTTCCACCATTACTGCAAAAAGAAAAAGATAGTTCACCCTGTATTGTGTTGTGTTTTAATTAGCTCACCACTTAAGAAAAAAAATCTTCTGCTAGCATCTATTCATTTTGTATTGGGCTAGTGATCTCATCATAAAAACTTAACTTTAATCATCGCTTCCATGTAACAAAAACACCTAGACAACATTTTGTAAGGAAGAAATAGAAGGAAAAGATAGCTCGCCTTGTGGTTTGAAATTGAAAAGTGGTGGAAGAGGACGTCCATTGGGAAGCCTGGTGTTTGGATCTCTCAACTCATCAAAGAAAGGATGAACGCAAGCTTCCAACTGCAAATCACCACAACAAACACACGCAACTAAAAGAGTGCAACAATTTATATGCCAAATAGAACTTGATAACTAAAACTATCTGCCTAACAAAGGTTTTGAATTAAGTAATCACATACAAACTTATAAAATTTATAGGTAAAAAATATGTCTGATACAAACTTCAATTTAAACTTACAGCAGTGCAGCGTAGGTTTGGAGAATATTGGAGAAATCTGGAGACCAAGTCAACTGCTTCTGGAGGCAAACGCTTTTGGAAGACCTGGTTCAAATATGCAAATTACTAGCAGCAAAAGACTATCGTCACAAATATCTTCATCAACATCATCAATAACTGGATGAAGTCTGGATCACCAAAGTACAACCATTTGCTAAACCATGGAAACTACTACAGATAAAGAGAAGCTTGGAACAATGCTTAAGAGACTTGTCACTTATTTTCCCAATAATCTAGTCAACAGTTCACAAGTGAAGATCACGATGGCAAACTAATGAAATATGCCATGGTTAGCCTTCGTTTCGGAGGTTATGGAAAGTAAAACACAATTAAACTTTTATTAAGGTTGCAAGTATATGGAAAAAAAAGGAAAAAAGAAGTTACACAAGTTTCTTCTTCTAAATTTGACGGCATATGTGCAACATTATAGCAGCAAATCCAAAGAAGACACTACCCATTAATTAGGAAAAAGGAAGCACATATTATGTCCAAGACTCACATTACTACCAATAAGCTATGAAACTACAAGCAGTGGTTTCGATTTAATAGTATGTATGCCTTTAGGCTTCAGGTAGTAACATTTGCATATTTTTATAACCAGATCCAAAAACTATTGTCAACTTCCACCAAAGAAAAATAGCAAGGCTTTTTTCATAAGTTAGAGAATTTTCACAAGGAAAATCAATTTTCTTAAGCATTTTCCACAAGAAAATCTTCAACGGGTTGTTTTTGCTAAGAAATGAGAAAATTTTCTTAGTTGGCTTATAATAATGCATTAAAAAGGATAAAAAGTACCATATCAATTCACTCTTTCCCACATGAACAGTGACCATAAATGGGGCGACCGATTCTAGTCCTTATCATCACTGTTCCATTTCAATTTCAAAATCAAAGCTCTGCTACACCACTTGCAGTTTACCCACTTCACATCTCACACATGTACCCGAGTCAACAAACTCAACACCACCTAAAGAATGAGCCAAAACAACATTGAGATAAAACAGGGGAGACAGAGTGAAAGGAGGATGCAAGATAAAGCATCAAAGAAGATCATCAAGAGGACGATTATGTTCAGGCAAAAAAGAAGACGATAAGAGAGGGTGAGTGACAGGAGAAAAAATCGATGAGATCAGAAGAATTGCTCTCTGCATTAGTGAATTTGTCAGCTCCGTTGTTAGCATTTTTCATAGCTCCTACACCTCTTCACACCAGGTATATGACCATAAAAACCCATTAGAGTGGCAGTTATATCTCCATCAGCTGCATTACGGTTCGGTGAAATAAATCTCCAACTACTTCACAGGAGAAGAAATGGAGGAACTTAAAAAGTTCTTGGGTAGAAACTTGGCATTGCATGGAGTGAGAATTTCTCATGGAGAATTTGATTTTCCCACCTTGATACGTAAGAACCTCAAGAAATAGGTGTGGTCAAGGAAATTTTTCTCAAGTCAGATACGAATTAGCAAACATGAGAAAAACGGTTATCCCAAGAAAATAAAGAAATTTTCTCTTTGCAATCAAACACACCCTAAAAAAAGGTAAAAAAAAAACCTTGAAGAACATTATCTAAAGGAAAAGGCATAACTGTTCAGAAATCACTACCTTTTCTTCAATAGAGGACCGTGAGAGTGGGCAGGACCCTAGAGTGAATTCTGTCTTATAGTCTTTGGTTAAATTCTGAAACATTTCACTCAAATTTAGAATTTCTAGATTCCTAGTTCTTTTTGGTAAGATTTTCCCCAATGTTTTAAAGTTAACCAATTTCTACTAAACCTGATCAGAAAAATCAACACATGGAGATGTTGACAAAAACTATCGCTTCACTATGTTTAGAATTTAATAAATATGATGTCCAGTAAATCTAGAATTAAAGGCCATGTGCATTTTTACTGTAATAGAGATGGCGAAAAATATATATATAGGCTAGCCAAATTAAGAGATAAAAAGAAACAAGACCTAAGTCATGTAAGATGTATTAAGGACGAAAATCAAAATGTTTTAACGCGCGAGAAGGATATTAAGGAGAGATGGAGAAGTTACTTCGATAGTAATGATGGTCAAGTTGATACTATAATAGATGAAAACCCACACCGAGAAAGAAATGTCAACTATACACGCAATATTAAAATTGTAGAAGTTAAAGAGGCATTGAAAAGAATGAAAATAGGGAAAGCATGTGGCCCAGATGAAATACCCATAGAGGTTTGAAAATGCTTAGGAGAAATTGGATTGACTTGGTTAACAAAACTTTTCAATAAAATTTTAAAATCAAAACGGATGCCAATGGATTGGAGAAGAAGCACGCTTGTGCCAATCTTCAAAAACAAAGGAAACATTCAAAGTTGCTCAAACTATCGGGGAATTAAACTTATGAGTCACACTATGAAACTTTGGGAGAGGATAATTGACAATAGGCTAAGGAGAGAAACAACAATATCAGAGAACCAATTTGGTTTCATGCCTGGGAGGTCAACTATGGAGGCGATTTTCCTTCTAAGACGATTGTTAGAAAAATATAGAGAAAAGAAAAAAGATCTTCATATGGTATTCGTAGATTTAGAAAAAGCATATGATAGGGTCCCTAGAGATGTTCTTTGGTGGGTTCTAGAAAGAAAAAGAGTGCATGCTAGATACATAGACACTATTAAGGATATGTATGATGGAGTAGTAACGAGTATAAAGACATTTGGAGAAGCTACAAAAGAATTTCCCATTACGATAGGACTACATCAAGGATCGGCTTTAAGCCCATATCTATTTACTTTAGTTATAGATGAACTAACTAGACATATTCAAGAGGATATACCATGGTGTATGCTATTTGCAGATGATATTGTCTTAGTGGATGAAACTAAAGATGGAGTGAATAAAAAATTAGAACTCTGGAGGAATACATTAGAATCTAAAGGCTTTAAGTTGAGTAGGACGAAAACCGAATACATGCACTGTGAGTTTAGAAACACTAGACATCGAGATGACGGAGTGGTAAAATTAGGGGAAGTAGAAGTTCCTAAGGTAAACCACTTTAGGTACCTAGGATCAATCATACAAAATGATGGTAACATTGAGAATGATGTCACACATAGAATTCAAGTTTGATGGAAGAAATGGCGAGTGCAACAGGGGGTGATTTGTGATCGAAATGTTCCTACTAAGTTAAAAGGAAAATTTTATAGGTACGCAATTAGGCCACTATGCTCTATGGAAGTGAATGTTGGGCGGTAAAGCAACAACAATTACATAAAATGAACGTAGCAGAAATGAGGATGCTTAGGTGGATGTGTGGTAAAACTCGTAAAGATAGAATAAGAAATATAAAAATTCAAAGACAAGTAGGAGTAGCACCAATTGATACAAAAATTAGGGAAGGGCAGTTGCGGTGGTTTGGTCACCTGCAAAGACGGCCTACAAATGCCCCAACTAGAAAACTTGACTCAATAGAAACTGTAGAAATTCGACGAGATAGGGGCAGACCAAAGTTAACATGGGATGCATTAATTAGAAGGGATTTGAATGGTTTGGAAAGCTCACCATCAATTGCACTTAATCGAGCACAATGGAAAAGTTTGATCCATGTAGCCGACCCCAGTTAATTTGGGACTGAGGCTATGTTGTTGTTGTTGTGTTGTGCATTTTTACTGTAGAAATCAACATAAACAATGCAAAATCAAATTACTGTAGCCCCTTAATAACTTACTTGTTGGACATCTCAAAAAAAGGAAAGGTCTGCAACTTTGATATGGATAATACACCTATAAAATTGCTTTAAAAGTGGACACCAATTGATCTGATGATATTAATCTTTCCTAAATTTCTTCAGATGCTGCAGATTACCAAAATGAACAAATGTTCAAGATTCTTGCAATCTTTAGACTGTATTTCTCAAACTGAACAACTTTTTTTTTGAGAACTTCAATGTAGCATACGCCAAATTATGCGGCCAGGGATGGTCCCCTCGTATCTTGTTAAAAAAAATTGCCCAAAAAAGATCTTGTAGGGATATTTTCAATGTTGTTCCTGAGACCCTACATCTTTTCCAATCTAGAATGTTCATCGAAATAATTCCGGTCCCTTCCCAATAACACTCACATATGCATCGTTAATAACGAAAGGGATATGAGGAGATTACTTTGTGCCAAGGATGAGCCTTTATCTGAGGGAATTTAAATTCAATATAATTTGGATTCATGCACTTTATCTCCTCCCTGGTTGGCGTACCCAAAACCTGCACCACATTGATTTACCAATGAATGATAAGTTCAAAACTCGAGGAACTGAGTGATAGAGCACATGCACAACAATGATCACCTTTATAATCTCAACCAACTGGTCCACTCCACTATCTCCAGGGAACAGAGGCTGCATTAAGGATAGAAACAGGCTGAGTGCTTAGGATAAGCTAAAAAGAAAATAGCAAAAGATGAGTGGACAAAATTGTGGAAAATCCAAATCTGGACAACCTGACCAAGCAGTAATTCAGCCATCACACAGCCTGTAGACCACAAATCAATTGCTGTAGTGTACTCAGTCGCCCCAAATATGAGTTCAGGAGCCCGATAGTATCTTGAACAGATGTAAGAAATATTAGGTTCTCCCTTCACCTATGTAAAATAAAAACAGAACCAGTATTGTTAAACCCATTAAGATACACGGCTGGCAAAAGTCACGAAGAAATTCATACCAATACTTTTGCGCTTCCAAAGTCACAAATTTTCAGCTGATGTGTGTGAGGATTCACCTGTAGTTAACAATTTAGCATCTTAAATTATTAATCATAGAGAAGAAGATGGTATGCAAGTGTAAACAAAGAAAATGCTTCCTGTAAGGATATAATAAACATCATAATCTTTTGACAAATTGAGTAGACTGCATTTGTCAGTCCTAAAACACTCAAATTAGAAATTGCATGAAATAAATGAGTAATACGTTCCCAAGAAGTGCACATCCATTTCAAGTATTTTTGATATTTCAATCTAAGAACCCATCATGAACAAGTCACACTTGAACAATGAATAGAAATGATTTTATGTCCAAGAGCATAAATTATTAGTGATACGAAACATAATGAGAAACGGCCAGACTCCAGGTTCAAATAACTCAAACAAAAAGAAAACCAAGAAAAAAAGATAGGAGGATAAATTAGAGCATCATGAACAAGGATGTTCAATAAGCTCATTGAAAAGATCGCCACAAGCAAGAAGTGCTGGATAAGATCTCAAACTTCATAAATCCCAATGGATTGAGTTCTCACACACACTGGTGTAAACTCTCTCACAGAGAATAAATCAATACTCAAAACTTTACTCTTTATTTATTTGTAGAATGGCTTTTATTTAGGCTACATCATGACTCAAAACTAGAAACTAAATAAATAGCAAACTTCCTAATTCCTAAAATGGAAACAAATAACTTAAAGAAACTCCTAATTTTAAACAGAGTTCTAATTACTTAGAGACATCATAAAATAGAAATAAAAACACTAAAGAAAACATCTAAATTCGTCCTACACTTTTTTAGAAACAAACCAAAAACCTACTAAATATCAAAATCTGGCAAAAATAGGAACTTTCTTTTTTCATGACTTTTCGGGATGTCTTTGATCTTCAAACCGAATTGTATCAATATGTCAAGTTAGCAATACAAGGCCCTGGCTCCCGAAGAAGAACTTCTAAAGCAAAAAAAAAAAAAAAAAAAAAAAAAAAAAAAAAAAGCAAGAACAGTAGTAATGTTACCAGTAAGTTCTGAGGTTTGATGTCACGGTGGCAGATACCAACACAGTTATGTATATAAGCAAGGGCTCTACAAATCTGCAAAAGAAGGTTCCAAAAGAAAAGGCACATAAAAGTGGTGAGAGTAAGATGGAACAACCAGGAGGTATAAGAAGAATAAATCTTTTATCATAAACTTATATTAACACTTCGCTACGATATTGACATTGGTCGAGTGCACACGGGCTGGAAGAAGATAGCATCTATTAAAAGTAATCCAAAATTTAGTTCCAAATATATGTATCTATCGCAATGAAACAATATTAACATTATTGTAGTAAAGCACCACCAACATTGTTCGAACAACAAACTATACAACATCTCAAACATGCAGTAGATGTGAATTCTACCCTTATAATAGCAATTCGAGGGCAGTAATTATATATGTGAAGGGAAACGAATACGGAAAATATCCAAGGATTTATAATGAAAACATAATAAGATGGTAGTTGGTACTTTTCTTCTAGTTCTTAATCAGAAAAATCCTTAGAAGATGAAGATGTAATCTTGTAAATTAGCTTCAATAACTTGTATGATGGGCATCATGAAACTTGTGCACAATGAAATAATAGTCACCTATGATCTATTGTACATGAACAATATTAGTGGAAGTATAACCTCTCTTTTGATCATTTTGCTACTACCATGAAAGCAAGAAGTGAACAGTGGCTATCAAGAGACTTTTGGCTTTGCAGATATTGGGCAATTCATAAATAATTAATTGCTACTTTTACATTTACAAATTAGAGAGGAAACTAATACAAAATTAGATTGTTAAAATTTTTCTTCGAGGCTGCAAAGTAGAAGAGGTTTTCAAGCCTCCCCTTGCTATAACGGGATTTCAAATTCATCCAATAAACAATTGCAGGAAAGCCACCTTGACAAGAAAGGTAGCATCGTGAGACCTTCTATTTCAGAAACCAATATTTTCAAGGCGGCAAGGTGATGTTAGGCGTTTTAACCCTGCCTAGTCTAGGTGGCGCCTAGACATTGCCTAGTCGGTGCATAGGCGGACAAAAAAATATTTACTTAGACCTCCCTAAAAAATAATTTAATTTATTTAGAGACCCCTCAACAATAGGGGACACATTTTTTCACCTACACATTATCAACATACGTTCACCTCCACACTTTTCCACACATTTTGAAATAGAAAAATATTTTCAAACAAATATAAATTATTAAATAATTAAATAAGTTTTGAAAATTACAAAGGCCTCCCTGAAAAGTTTTAAAAATTATTTTCAGGCATACCACCAGCCTAATTAAGGACTAGGCGGCGGGCACCCCTAAACGCCTTGAAAACACTGTCAAAAACCTAAGGGAATTTTGCTAGACAGATAAAATATCCACTTATGGATGATCTAGTCAAATTCTATATTATATCAAGCTGCAAAAAGTTCTCATTCCTTTATATTGATTGACTAACTTAGTGGGCGCAAGTTGAAAGTTGCCAACCACCAAGTTGATCCTCTCTTAAGAAGGATCATTTTCTTCAACTATTGAACAAGATACTCATACCAACTATTTACCAACATTTTGGCACAATTGAAGAACAACGAAACACAATGAGAACATATTGTACCTGATAAGTATAGAGTTTCACATAAATCAAAGGCATTCGCTGGTTGAGCCTATGGTAGTGTCTCGCCACACGATTGACAGTTTCAGGGACAAATTCTAGCACAAGATTTAGGTAAAGCTCTTCCTTATCCGTTGTTGAAAAGAAGCAATGCCTTAGTGCAACGATGTTAGGATGATCCAACATCTGCATAATTTGCAACTCCCGGTTCTTGTAGCGCTTGTCTTGCAGGACCTTCTTGATGGCAACAATTTCACCAGTTTCTCTACACTTTGCCTATGGATAGCAGGGTAGAATAATGAAAAGATTTGAAACAATAAATGCTTAAAGAAAATAAGTGAATTCATTGTATATACCTGGAAAACAACACCAAAAGAACCAGTTCCAACCACATGTTCTGCTATATAGCTAACTCTCTGCAGATTCAATCAAAGTAAAATGTTGTGCAGTTAGAAATTCACCAGCTGCATCAGGGGCACATTCCTAAACAAATTAGGTACTAACCTGCTTTGCTTGACCTCTTCTGCCACCAATAGTCGTTGCTATAACACGACCAGTCTCTGCGCCAATGCCATCAATGACATCTGGTTCACTCTCCTATAGAATGCCAGAAGTAAGAATAGCAATTTCTTTTCTTTTTTGGTAAATTAAGAAAAGCAATTTTACACTAGTGCTTTACATTGCTTTACATTTCCCATATGTATAATACATACACTTGTTCTTTTAAACGACTAGTTCACATCAGGACTGGCTTTTCAAGTATTCAACTATCCAAAAGAGAACTAAGGGTATGGAAAGTACGAAATATAAAAATAAAAAAAATAAAAATAAAATCATATATCCTGCCCATGTTATATGAAGTCTTTGAAAAGTTAGAAAATTACTTGATCATCATCTTGGTCTATCCCATTGTCCCTTAACCTCATCTCAAGCATCTCTCGTCCAAGCCATTCAACAGAGCTTGAGGAGCCCTTGAAACTATTAGCAACGCGGGAACTTCCCACATCTCCAAGTCCCAAACTGGTAGATGCCATAGATATGCTTCGCTAGATGAGAGACTCTAATAGTAGCTTCCCTCAATTTGATTGAGTCAAATTCTTTTCTGCACCTCATCCAGGCATATACCTTCCTGTTGAAACAACAAAAAAATACACGTAATAAAAAATAAAATACAAAAAATAACTAAAATAGTTATAATTAATAAGATAGTAAATTATAATAAAAATATAAAAATTAGAATACTACGGAAATGCTAATATCTTGATGCAGAGCAATGATGCAAGTTGGATGCAAAGGGCATATGTTACATGTATATGGAGTGGACGAGTTCTTTTGCTCATGGTCAAATTGGTGCCGTTGGAATCAATTAAGTGTTTAGTTATAGTGGTCGATGAGGTGTTAGGGTTAGTGTCAATTTAGGTGTCTTAATTAGCTTATTAGATTTTTAAAGTGAGTTATACTAGGGTCAATGTTAGTGCATTATTTATTAGTTGGATTTTGTGTTCAATTAGGAGTCTTGGTTAAAGTATGCACATCTCATGTACGTTCTGTCTTTTTTGTTTTCTAAAAGCCTATGAAAAGGCTGAGGATCGTTAATGTCAAAGGTTGATTGATTATGTTTAATAGAAAATTGAGTTTTCTTTTGCGAATTTAGTTATTAATTCTCTGGCCTTAGATTGTATTATTCGTGGATTTCGAACATTTGATTTAGAAGATCCTCGCCGTGTAACGACTCGTGTCCTTAACCTAGTGATTGGCATTAATTCGATTGCTAATTAACCCGAGTTAGGTTTGTGGTTAAGCCCGGCTTGTCTAGATTAGCGTGCTTGTGCGTTTGTGTGTTGTTTGGCGTTTGTTTGGTGTGCCAAAACAAATAAAAACCAAAGTTATATAAAGTTGAATCAAATGAAAATCATAAACCCTTTGATAGGCTTCAAGATAAATGTGTGGTAATGATATGTGTCACACTAGCATGTGTGTCACTTTAAGGGACTAGACACATGATCTACCTCGAGATGTGTGCATGGACATCTAGTTGATGATCTATGGATAGGCATGAGAGGATGAGGTGAATGCATGGAAGCACCTAGGTGGCAATTATTTAAGTTGGTCAAGACATAAATAGGAAACAAAGATGAGATTAATCTCATCTCATCAATTTGAATCAAACCAACGACAGAGAGAGAGAGCTTGGTGGAGTTAGAGAGAAGAGTGGAAGGCGAAAATCAGCAGTTATTGGAGCTTGAAGACCAAGATTAAGCCATCTTCATCTTCTTCCTTGAGTAAGTGGTAAGCTCTCTCATCTCTCCCTCAACTTTCTCATTCGAAATGAAAGGGTTTAAGTAGGGTTTTAATTGGGACAGATATGGTTAGGAGTTATGATCAGTTGGGCGATAAAGATGGGTTCATTAGAACCCATCTATGATGAGAAATCATGTGTACAAGTTGATCATCACTGCTGACACACTTTATGTGTGTTTCAATGAATAATTTAAGACCAAAAGTGATGGAAAATGATGGATTGGGACAGGGACATCATTAGCTGATCTTACAGCAAGATATTTAGGTTCATTTGAAGTCATTAAAGTTGAGAAAAACAACTTAAGAAAGCTGTCCTAAGTTCTGTCCCATCTTCATAGTATGTTCTTCATGTTTTGGTTCATAATGAGAAGAAGTTTGGACATGAATCTCATGTTTTAATAATCCAAATTATAGTTGCTTTACACGTGTTAACACCTTTTACGGTGTTCTGGACAGTGGGAATGGAGTTGGTGGCATTTGGATTGGTGCAAGGGCAGCAGCATAAGCACACAATTTTCAGTGTTGTTGCTGAACTTTTTCGGGATTTTAACCGAAAGTCTAAGGGATATTTAGGGGTTCTTAAACATCTCTAAATGGACTAGTAATTAATACCAATTGGTCGGTTTTAGGTCCTTAATCCCGGGGAAACAAATCGAGACGTCCGGGACGTAGATAAAGTCGGAAAAACTAGGAAGTGCAACCGAGGTAAGTGGGAACTCACTTAGTTTGTCTTTTATGCCATGTATATAGTTATATTTAGTTTCATATAGCTTGTGGATTGGGTTTGGGGGTTTTGTACTGGAATCTATGTTTTACAAACATGTAAAAGTGAATCTGCAAGATAGGTCTGTGACGTAGCTCCCGCAAAGAATTCAGTTGTGATCCAGTGTAAACCTGCCTTTGCAAGGGTTCACAAAATGATTGAGATATCACTAGGGATGTCGGCGAGCTAACTTACGCTGGAAAACATTACCGGGACCACGTAGCGGCCACTGTGTTGGTCAGGTTTTGGTATTTTTGTGTAAGTTAGTTTTCGTTCCTTGTTTTCTAACTTCTTTTCAAATGATCGCCAGTACAGTACCTAATTTAACTGTTGATATGCATCCCGTTCTATCTATTGTTTATATCACTTCCGGTATTACCTTTTATAGCTATTATTGTTCACTTAGTTATTGCAAATGAGTTAATAGTGGATAATGGATGGTCTAAGTGGAATTCCATTTACTGAGCCTGTAATAGTGGATAATGGATGGTCTAAGTGGAATTCCATTTACTGTGCCTGTTGAATGCTCAGTTTCCTTTTCAACAATTTCAAGTACCTTGGCTAGCGCTCAGGACAAGGGAAAGGGTAAAGCTTAAGAGTGTAGCTGTCTTTTCATTGTATGTGGTGAGACTTCCGTTGATTATATAATGTTTGAGGTTTTGATAAAACACTATAATTATTATCACAGGGATGGGACCATGCATCTCTTTTGTTTCATCGTATTTTGGAAAACCTTGATGTTTGAGTCTTCCGCTGTTGTTTACTTTTATTTACATCGATTTTCTCGAGATATACAGGTTGTGTTTATTAGGTATTGAATGTTAGGCTTCCTGCATGGGTTTAGTCTGGCTGGTTTACCAGAGCTTAATCCGTGTTTCGGTTCGAATGATTCCTTAATCAATTTAAGGGTCGCTATACGCTTTGCTATATCTCATCCAAAAATCCATTGCATATATCTTTGGGAAAATACTCGACTGGAAAATGTTGAATTTAAAAGACCAAGAAGAAAGTCCTCAATGCAAAATGCAATTATTGACTTATTTTGATTTGGAAGACAAGAACAACTACTGGGCATTTTTTTACAGGATATGGATTTTATAGATAAAATCACAGAATGTCGAACTATGATAATCCATACAGAACAAGATATGTTGAATTCGTAGCAATAAACTGGACTGCATTCACAAAAAAAAGAAAAAAATATGGGTTGTTCAATCCAATCTTAGCCCATGAAACACCTAGATCTCAACTAGGAATGAAGATGTTATGAATGAATTATTAGTTTTCAATCTAGCACAAAATCCCCAAAGGGCTTTTCCATCACAATGCAAAACATGGTTGAGATGCTGAGACAACTAAAAATGAGCATTTGATGCCCATGGATACTTGTATGCATATTGATTTTTTCCAATAATATTTCCCTAAAGAAAATAGAACCAAAAGACTGTCATTGAAATCAGTGCAATAATTATGAATTCCCACTCCTCTAGTATAACTTATCTTCACCTATAAACCACAAAATTTATTTTCTTATCCAACAATTCAATGCACTGGCTGCTTTGCTGCCTCCAAAGCTTGGAGATACATTTTCCAAGGAGTTTAACTACAAGGAAGGAGGAGAAATTGCATATTCCTCACAAAAATAAAGGGGCTGAAGAGAGTCTAGAACAAAGATAGGAATATTTTGGATTTTGATCACTTAGGCCAATTCTCTAGCACATATTCTTCTCCATGCTAGTTATTTTGACCTTCTCTCTTTCCCTTGCTTGCCAATCTTACAAAGATCTCATGCTACTTCCAAGATCAATGCTTTTAGTTGGAAGCTAGCAACGCAAGAAATATATTCCTTCAATGCAATGTAAAAAAGGAAACCATTTTCATATATTATTCAGGGACCCGAAAAAAATAAATGGACTGACTTATATTTTATTGCACTTTATTGACAAGTTCTTTTCTTTTGGATAGTTTTTGCTAACAAGATTTGAGAGGAATCGAAAGCGAGTGCTTCACATTAAACTTGGAAACAAGCATCTCAAGAGGATAGTAAAGATTAACAAAACATATGATTCCTCCGCGCAGTCAATTTGCTTAGAAAAGAAACAAAGTGTTTATAAGGACAAGACACCTGAGACCAGTTTTATGAGAACCTAGTTGATGTTGTCCATTTAGATAGCATAAGTAAACTAGCTCGAGCATTCTCCTCATCAATTGTCTAAGGAACTTGACCAATCTTATCTAATGGAGCTATTAGGCCTTCAAAGATGAAAGAACTTCTATGGTCCTACCCCTCCTCTTTATTGCAATTATGCATTCTCTATTTATGATGCACGTTGAACAGTTAGCTCATCCAAAGAAAAACAGTAGATAGTTCGTCATGGCCCTTTGCTCATTGTATCATTTACAAATTCTAGCCACATTGACTATAGCAGTTCCGATGCACGTGATCTGCACGTGAAACACCCAATTATCCCATTTTATGTTGCTAGTCCTTCTCTCACTCCGTCCCACTCATGCATATTCAAGCAGCTTTTAAAACTAACCGCTTGAGGGTATTTTAGAAATTATAGAGGCAAAAGGGTTAACCGTGGAAAGATACCCAAAAACTTTATTGTATTAGAATATATATAATTGGCAATGACAAGGAAAGAGTGCAACTAATATGAATAATTGCACATTGACAAAAGTAAGATCGATAAAGAGAACGGAGGTGGCAGATTCATCCGCATGGGATTAAGAAAGGCTTAACAGACCTAATAGTCTTCAAACAAATTCGTTGCATTAATTTAATAACAGCAAGGAAATATCAAGAACAAACAATGAACGCAAACAAATTTCATCAATAAAAAGTACACCATTTGGCATTTGCCCATTATAGGTATGTCCATTAAAATCCTTCTTCCATGCCTTCCCTCCCAAGCCAAGGCTTAACAGTCAGATCAAATTTTACCTTACAACAACAGAAAACATGGCCGCGATCCGAGTTAGTACTCCAAAATTAGGTCTATAAAAATGAAAATTTATACCACCCAAATAAAAATTTCTAATTTTATATTTTCTGTTTTAAGTTATTGAAACAAATTAATTTTTAATTCAAGAACCGAAAAAGAAACGAAAAATATCAATTTTAAAAAAAGAAAAGCTAGTGTTTTTCACGAATTTTAGTAAGTTTTAAGTAGAAATTCAGTGACGAACTAACTTTCCTCAACTGAATTACAAGATAAAACCCATTTTAACGGCCTTACCCGGTCGATCTAGACTTTACAACTACAAATGTTCATCTGCAAACATTACACCACCAATCAATAATCACAACAGAATTCCAACCAACTGGGGTTCCCTCTGGCCGATTGGACCAGGACCTTGTGAAAAGAATAACCGCAGATATCAAAAAGAAAAAACAAAACAAAACAAAATCAGAGAGATTTTTTTTTCCTGAGACAGACCTGGAGAGATCTCCAGCAACACCAGCTCATCGATCAGAAACGAAAAATATCAAGCGAGTAGCGGCGGATCCAGTTTTGGTAACAACGACGACGACGGTGGTGATGATGACAAAGACAAAGGCCTCATCTTTTCACATTCCAGTCTTGGGCGTGCCTACGCCTCTCGATGTCACTGCGAAAGCAAAGCAAAAAGGCAAAACCAAAACAATGGCGTGGAAGAGCGGTCCAGTCCAGGGGACCACACGCTGGAGGCCCCACCATTAACACTGTTTACGATTAGAGGTGACGTGGCGAGGTCGAATTCATTTTCAACGTCCCGCGCAATAAGTGACCATAGATACGTATTCTGACTGTACATGATCCTGGTTTTCGGATGTACCTCGAGTAGCCTTTCACAGTGATTGTGTTAGTGACTGTGTTATTGTTTGAGGGCCGCTAAGGGCACCAAAGTGGAAAAGACCATTTTGCCCTTGTATATATATTGATTCAAACACCACAAATCATTTTGACAAAGAAAAAAAGGCACCCCACCACAAGGTTGAACCACAAAGCCACATTGCATTTGGCGAACGTTGATCGATTCTTGCGGATTGACATCATCCGACAGCGAGGTAACAATATTTGACAACCATATGATGGTTTTTTAGAACTGTTTAGTTGTGTAAAACTGTGAAAATGATGATTTGTTTGTCAACGTAGGGTTTGGTAATTTCTTCAAATCCGAACTTGTTTCCACTATATAATGGAGGATTGTACTCCTTCTGGTCCCAAGAGAGGTCGAAGTTGAGGTAATTTTACAAATTTATTGCGTTTTTTTGCGGTTATCCGAAGTTTCTGTCGATGTGCGCGATTGTATCGGCCTCGCAGGACCGAGATGTATGGTGATGTCTCGGTCCTAAAGGACTGAGAGGTGTACTTAGGTCACGGTATGGTACGCCAGTGTACAACCGAGAGTATGAGCACATTCTCGGTTGTACACCACCGACACCACATTACCTACCACTAATTGTAGCTCTCGTCATGTCTCGGCCGAGAGAACTAGAGTACTCTCGGCCATGCGTAACCGAGACACTGTGAACTCTTCCGGCCTTTGTGGCCGAGACTTCGAGTTCCCTAAAATGTAGCTCTCTCGCCATGCGAGGCGAGACGAGTTACGCGATCTCCGCCCGTGTGGCCGAGAACTGCGAATTCTCATTTCTTTAACTATTTAACCGAACCCTTGGAGACGAAATCGGCTTGGAGACGAAATCGGCGTCATTGCCGCGCCGCCAAGCCGCGTCACCAATGCTGCAAGCTGCTGCCATTGCCATCCCATCCCGTCCGGCTGCATGGTTCGTCGTCAAGCTCTTTCCATGCTTATGCTGCTTCTTCTTGCTGCTCGCTCGCTGCTGCTTCTTCTTGGAGCTCGCCACGTCATCGCTTGCGCCAGCTCCAGCCCAGTCTCGCGCCTTGCCACGCCTCTCCTCTTTCCTTTACAAAGGTAGTGGCTGCCCGCCATTTTTAGTATTTTGGATTTAATTTTTGCCACTTAAATCGCTCATTTAACATGCTTTCGCTCGCGTGATCACCGTTGCCATTACAAAGTGACTGTGTACTGTGGGAAAGGAAGAACTGTCACGTTGACTTGCGCTACCATTTTCGAGAGGACAATACTACAGCCTCTATTCCATATTACATGTCACGTTTTTTTTTTTTTTTTTTTTTTTTTTTTCCAAAATACGTGTCACTGAAGATCAGAGTGTATTTATAGTTTTTTTTTTTAATTTTACCCATAATTTAAAGTTATGTCATTAATGTCAATTGGAGGTTCCACATTAATTTCTAAAGCAAAAAACTTAAGAAAAGTAGGCTATTAATGAAGGGTAATTTAGTCTCAATGTCTATCATTTAAGGACTTTCAATCATCACCTTAATTCATACAAGCTCAAATGTAACAGATAATATGGAACGGAGGGAGTACAAAAAAACGCACACCTGGATGCAAGGAGGGCGGGGAATCTCCATAAGGAAAGGAGAATCCCCGCAACGGAGACGGGTACAAAAAACTTAGATAAATTGTATATATAAAAATATATATATTGAAAATAAATAATTAGTTAATAATTGGTGGGCGTCTAGTGATACGTGGGGTCGAGGGCGACACACGTGGGACGTACAATAGTGTACACGCCTGAAGGTGGTCGTTGGCCCACATGGTGAATTTATAGGCACAAATTACATAATTATCTATATATATAAATATAAATCTTAAGTTTGAATCAAATTAAATTGTACATTGGATTCACCACGAGATACATGTTACACTTGAGTCAAGGAAGTGAATGGTTTTCTATGACGAGATGTTGTAGAGATTTTCACGCATCGAGATGCGTGCAACCACATATCAAGAATAAGCAATATATGTGTATGTGTGTGTCAAAATTGTTGTCACATTAAGTAATGACATTTTCATTTATGTTCTTAGGATTGGCCTCGAGCTTCGGGTTTACGAATCTTAAGAAAAATTTATATTTATCCAAACACATAACAAAACTGCCTTCGAAATTAAAATCGAAAGTGAGAGAGGTAACAAGACAGTGGGAGAGAAAGGGAGAGTTCGAGACCGAGAGAGAGGGATCAAACGAAGACGACGAAGGCGAGTTGAGGTTGTTGTATGTTGTTGTTGATTGGTATTGATGTTGTCGTTGTTGTAGTTGCTTGTTGTTGGTTAGTGTCGTTGTGTTGATGGATGAGAGGCTTAGACCCGAGGAAGGAGACGGCATGGGAGTCGTCTCCCCTCTCAAGAGTGCCCTGGGGTTGGGGCTAAATCCAACCCTAGTGATCAGATCAAAATTGAAAAAAATGATTATGATTTGCAAAGAAACAAGGAAGGCAATGAGGAAAAAAGGGGTTGGCCCTGAACCGGTCCCGATTCGGCCCAAACCCTTTTCCAAATTAAAAAAAAAAAGGAAATTGTTGGAAATTCAAGAAAAATTCTCAAAAAATAGGAAATAAATCCAAAAAATAATATTTTGATCAAATAAATAGAAATTGATGAATTCTATGAAAAATGAAGAATTTGAAATTCTTTCGGGATTTTATATCGGGGTTTTTACCTCGAAAAACTTGAAATAGTCGTATTGACTTAAAATTGATAAATTGGTTTCGAATTTAAGTAGGACCATTCTTGGTGGTCTAATTAATGAGTATTGGACCCAAATTGATGTCAAATGATTGGTTTTAGGTTCTTGATCGACGGACAAAGGTTTGAGGTTTACGGGAGTTGAGTAAGTCGGCATAAAGTTAGGAGAGCTCGGCATAGGTAAGTAGGACTCGTATTCTTATCAACTATGCAACATAATTAACACATTTAGTTCATATAGTTTATGGACTAGGAATGGGGCAATGTACCGTGACTTAACTATTTTTGTTTTTATGTTAAATTCTCGGAAAGAGGTACGACGGACAAATCGGGTTGGAGTGACGATGGAATTGTTGGATCATTACCAGCAATTTCCCTTTAGAAACTTTGAGGTACGCGATTGTTGCTTTCCTATTAAAGTTGGTAGCTACACTATGCCTGGATACACCACAGAAAATCATAAGTCGGCCAACGTGTGAGTTTTCTGTGGACCGAAATTCAAGGTAACGAGAATTTATAGCTCAATTTTGAAATGAAAATACAAGTCACGAGTACAATTGTAATTGACCTATGAACTTGCATTCCATTATCTATTGTTATATCATTTTAATGTCTGAATAGATATGTTTTGGATTCATATTACTATTCATTGATTTTAGTTGATAATTGATACGTTTATGAGCATCACTTACTGAGCAAGTTGGAGCGCTCATTCTCTAGTTAACATTTCAAGTTATCGACGTGCGCTTCGACTCAGGAATGGAGAAAATTAGGAGTTCATAGTCTTCTCTATGGTGAATTGATTTCCATATTGTTTATATATTGTTTTGAATTACTATTTTGGAATAAACAAAGTTGGGATATGGTTTTATGATCGAGGTTTATGTTGATTTAGTATATCGTTTATATTATCGAAAAGTTTTAATTTCGCTGCGTTTTCAATTATTTATTCGATATACGATATATTGTATTTGTGATTATCTAATTAAAATGATGATTGTACTGTTACTTTAATTAAGTTTGACTGGTGTACCGGGGCTTAATTAGGTATCGCCCTAATTGGGATAGGGGATGCTACATTTAGTATCAAAGCCTAGTCAGAGCTTATTTCTAGTAATAGCTCTAATACTGTTTGGAATGAAAACCAAGGTTTATAGAGTTTGGTTTCACTATTATGAGATTTGTTAAAATCAAGGAATAGCTTTGATACAATTTAGTTTTAAAACTTAAATTCATTACCTGTAATCTAAATAGAAGTTTAGGTTCACTGACTTGGAGATTGGTTCTCAAATTATTGATAACCTAGAACTTAATGAAATTTTTTATCGATATTTTGGGGGTAATGAAAGATAAAATAATTAGTAATATGATTTGTTGTGATGTATTATATCTATGCGATAGATATAACTGTAATGTCTTTCCTATACGTTATTTTGAAGGCCATATCTCCCATGTATATCTTGGAATTCAATGAATAGATGGTGAGGGTTCGTGGGAACCTAAACTTCAGGGATATTCCAACAAAGGAAGACAATAGAAATATTATAAGATGGTTTTTATCCATCAATATCTCATAATTTGAGAAATTATTAAGGATTAGAGTTTGTAGAAACATGAGTCCCAATGATACATGAAAAAAGGAAAGACATAAAAAAATCTTATAGAGATAAAAAGTAAACTCTTCTCTTATTGAATAATCTATATTGGTCTTTATTCTCATTGATATTGTTTGATTAATGATAGTCAATGAAGAATGATCGATTGAATCTGGACTTTGCGACAAATATTAGGAGAATGGATACTAAAAATGAAAATGATTTATACTAAAACTCAAATGTGATGACTCACTTTGAGTAAAGTATATACTAGTATTGAGACTAGTTTAATAAGATACGAAGTCAGCTAATGAGGAAAATTAGTGATGAATGATGAGGAAAATCTAGTGAGATTAGATAACCACTTGTTTATTCATACTTCATAATTTATTATGGAGTATAAGATTCTAGATATGGTGCTAGTCCATATTGAAATAATGAAAGAAACTTGTCAACATTGTTGTGGTATAGCCGCACATACTGAAGGTAATAAGAAAAATTTTATTAGTGTTGTTGTGGTGTGGAGGCCCCAAATTCCAGGTCGCCTGGCTACCCGCCACGTCGCATCCCCACGTCACCAAGCCTTGCCACGTCATGGCCACTTATCCTTGACGTTTCGCGACCTACCTGGCTACTTACACTTTTCCATTTAATCATAACTTTTCTAATTAATTTCCATATAATTATTAGTGATTTCATTAGCTTGTTAATCAATTTATCAAGTTATAATAAAATTTTACAGCGGAAGTCTTAATTTAAGTAAGTTATACAGTATTCAACAATCTTAAGTAGTGGAAAACTCGGCAAAAGATACAATCTATATATCAAGGCGGGTTAAGTATAAAAAAGTTCCATATACATGTAATCAGTGTTCTATGGTCCCCAAAACCCAACAAAAGTAAAATAAATACATACTAATATCACACACGAGTTGGCTCTATAATCTCAGAGGTAGTCGCCCATTACCTCCTTGCCCTTGCCCTTGCTAGTCGAAGGATCTGCACTCAGTCACCGAACAAATACAATAACGAGTCCAGTGAGTAAAATCCCAAGAGAAGTCCGCACAATATTCAACAAGAAATCAAATAAAACTACAAGACATGCAAGTATGCTATCCGGCAACAGAAATACATACTTCCATTAATATAGGCCAATACAAAAGATACAAGCAGCATACAATGATAGTAACATAGAGTAACATACAATAATCAACAAAGTAGCAGTTAATGAGGTAAACAAGAATGTAAACATACAACAATTAAATCAACATACGCATAAATGTCTTTGATAAAAACCAAAAAATATGTCGTGTGTAGTAGACTATACCATACTTCGGAGCTAAGGATCTCTCCAGGGGCTTCTCCAACCACCTCCATTGTCCCGTCACTTAGTCCTCGTGGCGCCGGCCAAATCTGCTGAGTCACCGACACGTGCACCTTAGTGCAGCTCGAATCGCAATTCACCGAGGGCCTGATCACACGTGCTATGGTATAACGTACCCAAGTCTGTCCACACATCTCGGTATGAAAAACCTCGATAAACCACTAAATTGGTTCGACAACCAGTAAACTAAAACAGTTGGGCACCCATCACACGCAGAAGAAAAACGAATTGAATTCTGTGAAGCATTCTCAAGGGTTTTACGCATCTCAACATGCCCTCCTATTCCTCTAGACACCTGAATCCTACCCGACAAGCTCCCCGATACCTGAGCTATGGTCCCCTAAGTCCTTGAAGTCAGTTAACTGTGTTTATGGTGTATTCAAATTGGTTGAATTTGTTTCAAATTGATCTTCCCAAATCAGCCCTAAAGACTAAATTAAGTCTCAATTTTAGTTTTATGTTACAACGCATTTTTAGGCATGAAATGGTCCAAATCTTGAAATCTTCCACCAGTACAAAGATCGTCAGTCTCTATCTTAGCTTTCCGAAAAGGTTTAGTTTGAGAAATTCTGATTTAAAACGAAAGAGATATCATGATTATACTAAACATAGCTTTAATTTGAACCTAATCCAACCACCTGAATTAGAAAATCTATTCCTCCCAATCTATATTTTCAAAAAAAGGTGATTTTTGGTCACGAGGTAGAAAACATACCCAAATACAACATACTAAAAGATTAGCTCATTGAGATAAGTAGTTATGGAGTTATGCCTTTAACAAGTTTAGTTTCAAAACATTTCTTCTGAATTTCAGCACCTACATGTATAGCACTTTTGAACATGAAAACAAATGAATTACAACATCTCCATTTAAGCAAAGTTGTTACCCTTTGAGTAAGCTTTCAAATGTCATCAGTTTAGATTGATTTGGATCTAAAATGAGCAAGTTATGACCAAATTTCATAGGCTAATTCCTAATATAACATGTAAAATTCTAGTTTTGGTCTTGCAATTTCAAAAATTCATATCTTTATGATTTCAAGGCCAAATTAAGAACTTCAATATAGCTGGATTATCAGCTTCAAATGAGGAATCCAAATTATAAATCAATTGCAAATATTTAATCATTTACCCTATGGAATTAGCTGAAAACCAATCCATTGATTTCGTTAGTGGA
This sequence comes from Stephania cephalantha, assembly GCA_039657325.1. Taxonomy (NCBI): domain Eukaryota; kingdom Viridiplantae; phylum Streptophyta; class Magnoliopsida; order Ranunculales; family Menispermaceae; genus Stephania; species Stephania cephalantha. Next base: position 20,067,973 of record CM077574.1, on the reverse strand, counting down.
CTATCGCAAACATCGAGGCGTCATGATGCAGTTTGGGTTGTGATTAACAGACCGACGAAATCGGCTCATTTCATTCTGATTTCTATGAAGTACACGTTCTCACAACAGAGCATATTATTTGAGCGAGAGATTATTAGATTGCATGGGGTGCCAGTTTCCATTGTATCGGACAGAGATCCCAGGTTGACTTCAAAGCTCTGGGAGGCTATCCTGATATGTGGTCCACCATACTGCGACGTGGCCTCTCAAGCATGCTCCCAACAGTCATGCTTGAACAATATTATCATTCCTCATTAGCTTATGGATACACTGATGAGACACAATACATTTCCCCGCAGCCTCGGGGTCACCACCTCCATAAAAGAAACATGGCTAGAATTTCAGAAACTTTCTCAACATCTTCACCTCTGGAGCCAAGACGAATCCTGATGTTGTAACGGTAGTAGTGGTAGCAGTAATCTGATTCGTAGTCTTGGGTGGAGCGTATGAGTCAGTGTCTCCTATGGAACAACAACTGCGGTGGCTCTATTTGTCTGTGTATCCGTTGCTACCCTCTCAACAGGTGTCTGGGAAACAACTGGGTCGACGACTATCCCGTGGGTACCGTAACGGCTACAGGCTCTCTGGATGCTGCTACCGCTGTAGCAAGTGCTGTCAATGCGGCAGTCTGATCTCGTAGCAACCGTAAAACTCAGTCATCCGAGTCTCCTGAGTCGAGAGTCGATCTTCCATACTAACTGTAACCGGGGAATCCCTAGCTGCATCGCTAGTCTGACTAGTCTCCTACGGCGTAGTCGACTGTCCGTCCATGATCTGCATCGAAAAGCGTACTCCGGATCAGCCATATATATAACAAAATATAACACGTATATAAATCCTACTCTACCCGCCTCACATCACTTCCCAACTAAAGTTTTAAGGTAATAACATCGGGTTTCCACAACTAAAGTTTATTTATTTAAATTTTATGCACTTTCATTTTACATTTTCAAGTTCCTAAAACTCTTTGCTCTGATACCAACTAAATAAAATTTCATCCCGAAATTTAATTCTAACTTAAATGTCATACCAGGAAATAGCTGAGGGTATCGCTATATCATCATCGACTCGAGCTCCCAGGTGAGTCCCTTTGTCCTATGATGGTGCCAACGAACTAGGACCTTAGAGAGCTCCTTGTTCCTAAGAATCCAAACTTTGCGGTAAACGATCTCTATCGGCCTCTCCTCGTAAGTCACGTCAGGCTGAACCTCAATCTACCCCAAGTCAATTATCGGTCATGGCCATGACCTAACTAGTCTCAACATCGAAATATGAAAATGTCGGATGAACCCCAACTAACTCAGCAGGTAACTCTAGGCGATACGCAACACTGCCCACTTGCTGCGCAATCCTATATGGCCCAATGAATCTCGACGCCAATTTCCCCTTAATACCAAATCTCTGCTGACCCTTCCAAGGGGAAACCTTCAGGTATACCATGTCGCCCTCCTCATAGCTCAGACTTTTTTGATACCGATCCACGTATTTTTTCTGTCTACCTTGTGAGGCTCGTAACCTCTGACGATTCTGTCTGATCTTCTTTGTGTGATCAACAACTATCTCAGGCCCAATAGTCACTGTATCTTCCAGCATTGCCCAACATGCAGGTGATCTACAGGGCCTCCCATATAGTGCCTAAAATGGTAGCATGCCAATACTCGCCTGATGATCATCCCTAAGGCCCCTGTCCCGTCTGTCATCTCTCCAGCCTCTATCTCGTTGATCCTTCTATTTCTTCGGCCTCTAGTCCGACCGAGAACTCTGCGCTGTCTGCACCACAGTCTCAGTCACACGTCTGTCATCTCTCTGCATCAGGTAGGTCCCATGTGCCAACGCCCTATCAAAGATGTCCTGCAGAGTGGATGCCCTAGATGATACCACTGCCCAATCAATCATATCCTTAAATCCTCTGGTGAAGTAATAGATATGTAGACGCTCCGTCCCAGCGACATCCATCGAGAACTGGAGTAGGTACCGGAATCTCTCCATATACTGTATCAAAGTTCCGTTACCCTGTCTCAGGGTCAAGAACTCCTCTCTCAGTCTTAGTATCACCTCCATTGGTATGTACCATAGAACAACTCCCTGAACTCAGCCATGTTGTCGGCTCTGGATAGGTATCCTGATATGTGGTCCACCATACTACGGTGTGGCATCTCAATCATATTCCCGACAGTCGTGCCTAAACACTCTCATCATTCCTCATCAGCTTATGGAAACGCTGATGAGACACAATCCATTTTCCTGCAGGGTCACCACCTCCATAAAAGAAACCTGGCTGGAACTTCAGAAACTTTCTCAACATCTTCGCCTCTGGAGCCAAGATGAATCCCGATGTAATAGCGGTAGTAGTGGTAGTAGTAATCTGATCCGTAGTCGTGGGTGGAGGCGTAGGAGTCGGCGTCTCCAGTGGAACAACAACTACAGTGGCTCTATCTATTTGTGTCTCCGCTGCTACCCTCTCAACAGGTGTCAGGGAAACAACCGGGGAGACGATTGTCCCCGTGGGTACCGTAACGGCTACCGGCTCTCTAGATGTTGCTACCGTTGTAGCAAGTACTATTAATGTGGCAGTCTGATCTCATAGCAACCGTAATACCTCGGTCATCTGAGTCTCCTGAGCCGAGAGTCGATCCCCCATACTAGCTATAACTAGGGAATCCCCAGCTGCATCGCTAGTTTGACCAGTCTCCTGAGGCGTAGTCGACTGTCCGTTCATGATCTGCATCGAGAAGCACGTTCTGGATCAGCCTTGTATATATACGTATATCATATATATAACAAAATATAACACGTATATAAATCCTACTCTACCTGCCTCACATCACTTCCCAACTAAAGTTATAAGGTAATAACATCGGGTTTCCACAACTAAAGTTTATTTATTTAAACTTTATGCTCTTTCATTTTACATTTCCAAGTTCTTAAAACTCTTTGCTCTGATATCAACTGTGGCTGCCCTACCTCCCCGGGGTGACGTGTCTCCGTGTATTCCATACAAGGTGGGCCTAACTATACGTGTCTGCCACCTGCCCGTCCACATATTGTCTCAGAATTCGTGTCCACGTGTGTTTTATCAAATTATTTAGTAGATTATCATTATTTGCTTAACTTATTCTCCTTAAGTAGTTAAAAGTTTATTCTAATGTCTAACCATACTAGTGGGTCGTATCTTACAAGTTAACACATATATAAGTGGAAGCCTTAATTGATACACTTGGTAAGTAATTTAATATGGTAAACATTATTAATAAGAGCAAACCCTACTGTGAAAAACTCGAAAAAGTACTATGTATATAAGCAACAATACCATAAACAGGGTATACATACATGTATTGTGTCATCTCAAGTCCCCAAATACCTAAAATAATACAAAATATCAAAGTAAAACACATACTAGTAGGTCCTCGACGGCGGGCAAGGGGATCCTAGGCGACTACATGTTGGGGTATGTGCCCTAGGCCAATTCTATAAACGTTTTTTTAACTATTATAAGTAGATGCATGTTTCTTTTATAATAGTATCCATGAATAATTATTGTATTATTCTAAATGTCCCTAGTCATTTATTATTGTGGGAACAATAATAAATTAAGACTAGTATGAGTCTTGATTGATAATTATGTGATGATTATGCGTATACAGATACAGATCAAGATAATAGGTATCTGTTGGGAACAGATGCTAGACCGACCCGCTATGAGAACACTACATGGTCGATGTCATAAGTGATTCTCATGAGAGTTATATCATTTAGTCCTTTGACTTGAGATCACCAAAGACTCCAACATTAGGAGCACAATGATTTGATACAATCAAACGTTGTCTTTAACCGGATGATTATAAAGATTGTGATTGGTCATTGTTCAACTATTGTGTAGATGTTGTGTGATCAAGATGGAATTTGTCCCTCTCTTTTAGAGAGGGATATCTATTGGGCCCATCGATATGTTAGACTGATAAATGGCCATGTCTAGTGAATTGATTAGATCAATGTCACTTGACAATTTCAGTCTACTCGGAGATCGAGACTAGTAGATTGAACTATAAGGGTGACATTCCATGTCTTATGTTCGATCAAAAGATATCGCGTGACAAAGGGATATGATATCCACTGTCTATTAGGTTGTATCGATTTATTGATCTTCATGCTACTTGGGTAGTTATAATGTCTTGCTAGAGAGCGCTTATGACTTGTGTACCGAAATGGTTTTGGTTCACTGCCAACGTTGTATGAACCTATTGGGTCACTCACAAAGAACGGATTTGCGCGATTTAATATTATTTGGGTTAATAAATTTTATTTGATAAAATTCATTTTGAAGATTCTCATTAAATGTCTTAGTTTGACTAGGATTCAAGATTCTCATACATTTCTAGTGTTACTAGAAATTTTGTCTCTTAGTAAATCTTATTTTGAATATGACTCTAATTGGAATTATAGTATGACTTTAATTCTTATTTGAGTTTTAGATAAATTACAACTCTTATTGGATTAGTAATTGTAGATTCTCTATGACTCTATCCTTTTTAGAGTTGGACTTTATCTAGGACTCTATTTGGAGTGTGACTAGCAGATGAAGTTCTTTTACAACTCGACCTAGTGTACTATAAATAAGACATTAGGCTCACAGCTGTTGGATGGAATTCCTGAGAGATTTTTCATAGAGAAATTTTGTAAGAATTTTGTCCTAGGATTTTTGGGGCTAGCACTCCGGATCGTGATCGTCCATTCGTGTGTGGATTTCTGATAGAGGACGTTCGTCTCTCACAGCGTCTTAAAGGAATCGATCAACACCAAACAAGGCAGACATGGAGTTATTCTTGCTAAGGTATGATTTTTTTATTAGCACATCAATTTAATGGAATCGATAGGATCTTGGTTCGGGGATGTTTGAAAAGGTTTCAAAAACTTCCGCTGCGCATGATCCCCAAAACCAAACAGTACATCTGATTGCCTGTCGTCGAGGACCTTTTAGTACAATATATGTATTCGCCTAGGATCCCATTGCTCTACTGGTATTAGGATCTGCACTCAATTATCACAACTAGACAGATAACACGTATAGTAAGTAAAATCCTAAGAAACCCTTCTGAGCATTCGCATAATAAAGTAAAAGAAATGCAAGAAATAATGTCAAGTAAACATGCAGAATATAAACAGGCAACTATAAATGGCTCGTCACATGAATATATAACAGATAAGCTAATAAATGTGTGTGCTTGCTCCGGATGGACTAGACTGTACTTCAGGTCACCAAGTTCCCACCAGTGGTCGCGCCCAACTGTCTCGACACTTGGTCCCTCGCAGCACTGGCCAAATCCGCTGAGTCACCGACACATGCACCAAGGGCAAGCTCAGGTTACCATTCACTGAGGGCCGAGTCACATGTGCTACAGTCAAGTGCATCATGAACACACAACCAGGAAAATTCGGGGGAGTAACCTCAACCCACGTCGAAGTAACGTAATAGAGTAGTAGAAACAACAAGAAAATGATGGAAATGAAATAGAAATAGAATCAAATACTTAGAGTTTTTCAGTTGGGTTTTACAAACCTCAAACCGCTCTCTGACCTCTCCGGACTCCCGTATCTGACCCGACAAGCTTCCGACACCGAGCTAAGGTCCCAGAAGTCCATGAAGTCCAATTTTATAGTTTTAGGTTGTTTACTAGTGTTTAGACATGTAATGAGTTGAAAATTACCAAAACAACCTTTTAAATTCATATTTAATCTGTCGTTAGCGCGCTAAAGGGTACACACAGCGCGCTAGGTAATTGTAGCGCGCTACTTTTCTTCAGGACGATTAACTGTTGGAATTCCAGAACGATTAGCGCGCTAATCGTTCCAGGTAGCACGCTATCTGTCCTTTGGGACATAATTTTCCAGTAAAGAACTCTGTCTTTCTCATCTCCATTGGCTACCTTACTTGATCTTACATGTTTTCCATACATATTTAACTTTAAAACAACAACTAGAACACTCTAGAACATCAAATTAACCCAAATTTCTCCAAATCTCATGCATTCACCAAACTTTCCAATTCATAAAAAACACCAATTCTAGTTAAACCATTTGTAAATTCTCTATGAAAATGAGCTAATAACATGTAATTCATCAAGTTTTCACAAAAATCAGAGGTTTAACCATCAAACCCGAATTCACTAAATTCAATCAAAATGGGCTCATTGAAAAGTGGAGGAGATGAAGATGATGATTAACTTGGTTTGATATCTTGATTTGGTCCCTAATGTGTTGAATTTCCAGCTTGTAATCCCTATTTTCCTTAGGTTTTCTCTGGACTTGCATGGATTATGTGAGTGGTTTGAATCAAAAATCCATTAATGTCATATACATACGTTTGATTAAGATCAAATGTGCGTACGTATCTCGAGTATATCTTATCGTTCATAAACAAGCTGTCCCATTCCACCAGATGACTCCATTGTTAACTCCAATAGCACACTCCCTTCCTTGTTTCTCCCATTATGATAATCTAGATGCGCATCTTGTGGTCCACTTTGTTGGTTACAAATTATAGGCTTTCATAATTTAATTAAGTCACATTATAGTTAGCCTTCTCAAACCATATGGTTAGTGTTTTATTTATCAAAATAAACTAACTCATGGTCCCACTAATCGTCGACTACCCAATATTTGGTGCCCCGCGTCTCGACACGCATTTCTAGAACGATTAGATCTGTAAATCATATGGCTCTTCAATCTCTATCATGATACCCATCATTTCACTTACTCTGTACACAACTCTTAAATTTTTCCCATATGATCTCATGTATTCCATTTTGTCACACTAATCTCTGTCGCCCCTTATCTAGTTGTCCATATTCGTTAAGCTTGATTTAAACATTGGTATAAGTGATTTGCTTGATGTCTTCTCGCATAATTGTAAGCTTTCTCTCTACCTGTACTTATTGAATTATCGTTTTTTAGATGAGGTAGCGGTGTGGGCCCCGACCAACCTCACTGTCTGAGGGCATTCATAGCACTTCAGTGGAGTTACTCGAACTGTCATGATTGCGAGACTAACTCCAGTGCTCTGGCAGGAGCTAAATGTGTCTATCATCGCTTTCATGTACATCTCGAGTCATCTCAACACTATCAGTTGTCCATAGGTCTTGAAGCCCCTCTTCTGTCTCGCGTCTTCTAGCTATCCTAGTAAGACTCTACTTACCATATCTCAACTACCTTCCCTTACTTGTACACTTCTGAAACTCTTTATTCTTAGTCTCTTCCTTATTGTCATTTTATAGATCTTCAAATCAAAAACACCCTCGACCTACAACTCATGGCTTGTATAAACTCGACATCATACCCCCAATGTCTTATTGAGATCTAAGCTATGTATCCAAAATCAACTAGGTTGGGAATTCTCACGTCCTTGGCTGCCGTGTTGTGGTCTGCAATACTCATAGTCTATAACTTAATTCATTACTTTCCTCTTTACTCTAACTCGACACACTGCAAATTTGGCTCTAGCATAGGTGGTGTTGTAATAACTGACACTGGTCTCCAAGAACAATCTTTCATATCATGTCCTCGCTAACCACATCGAAATTACCAAAACGTCTCTAACCTACCAGCCTGTCCGTCTCTAGATCTCTGACCTTGAATCCGGTCTCTCTAACCCCTGTAATGTCCTCCCTGATCTCTACCTCGACAGTACAATTGTGGCTGTTGCCATTTACTGCGCTGCCCTAAGTAATTGCAAAATCTCTATCACTGAGTGTCATGTGCAGCAAATTAGTCTTAACACCCTGACTAGTAGTAACAGTGGTGGTAGTGGTCCTAGCAAAATTGATAGTCTGACCAATCTCTTGCAAAGTAGTAAGCTGTCCATTCATCGTAATCCGCATTAAGAAGCGTGTACAGGATCAACCTCGATATACATATACGTGTATAGTGTATAACATATAGTAAAAACATAACACGTATAGCCCGGCCCTCGGCGAATGACAACCCACTGGTGGGTCAGCGGATTTGGCCAGCACCGCGAAGGCTATTGGGTAATGGGCCAGAGGAGCGGGTTAGAAAGGCCCACTGGTGGGTCCCCAATGTATTGAAGTATGGCCTAGTGGGGGTCGAAATTAAGTTAGCAACGTCAGTTGTTCCACTACTATTTTAGCTTGGTGTAGAAGTGAATTATAAATTCCTCGAGATCTAAATTTCAAGGACGAAATTCTTTTAGTTGAGAAGAATAGTAACAACCCAAATTAATTAAACTAGGATTAGCGTTAATTTCGAGGATTAATGGTCGTAATTCAGGCGTTACGCGGATAACTCAGTTGACTCGGACATGAGAACCGAGGAAATATATTATTTGTGGATGATGGGTCGCTAAGGTGTGATGTTTAAACATTATATTATTATATTGCATCACATGTGTGTATGTTGCTATCGGGCGAGTTGGTGTGACATGTGTTCGCCTCGAAAGGTGTGCCAATGTGGGTATCGGATAGGTGAACTACGGGTACACTATAAAAACTCAACTAATTCACGTTAATATGACTAATTGATCAATTAAAATGGATAATGTAACCATAGGCTAAGTTGATTAAGTTAAAACAATAGGCTCTAGCGTACTTCGAATTGCGTCTGAGACGCGGGGCATCGAGTGCCGAGTAGTCGAGGGTTAGTGGGATCACAAAATTTGTCAATTGGGTGAATAAAAACACTAACCATATATATTATAATGGGCCTAAGCTAATGTAATCGAATCAAATAAATCAATGCCTATAGTTTGGTTATTTAAATTAGAAACCATGAGATTGTCCTAGAGATACGTGTTGACACATCTAGGAACCATGTGAGTAGCAAATTAGTGTCACTTTGATTGGGTTAGTGGGATACATGTCAAGGTGTGGATCATTAGATGAGCTTCGAGATACGTAAATACATGAAGATCAATGGCTAGGAATCAATATTGACTTAATATATAAGATCAACACATGCAAGGAAACCATTATCATTTTCAACGTATGAATCAAGAGAACTTGCTGGAGAAGAAGGAGGTTGATTGGGAAAAGGAATCCATGGAATATTGGTGAGAATTTCTCAAGCTAGGTGGTACATCAACTAGGTACACATATATTTATGTCAGATTGAAATCATTTCTAGTTTTTAGCTGATTCCAAAAGGTAGATGATTGAATATTTACAATTAGTTTATATATTTGGATTCCTCATTTGAAGTTGATAATCCAGCTATATTGAAGTTCTTAATTTGGATTTGAAATCATAAAGATATGAATTTTTGAAATTGCAAGACCAAAACTAGAATTCTGCATGTTATATTAGGAATTAGCCTATGTAATTTGGTCATAACTTGCTCATTTTATATCCAAATCAATCCAAACTTGTGGCATTTGAAAGCTTACTCAAAAGGTAACAACTTTGCGTAACTGGAGATGTTGTAACTCAATTTCTTTCATGTCCAAAAGTGCTCTATAAGTAGGTGCTTGAATTCAGAAGAATAGTTTTGAAACTAAACTTGTTAAAGGCATAACTCCCTAAATAATTATCCAAATGAGCTGGTCTTTTAGTATGTTGTATTTGGGTATGTTTGCTACATTTTGACCAAAAATCACCTTTTTGGAAATATAAATGGGAGGAATAGATTTTCTAAACCCACTGGTCGGATTAGGTTCCAATTAGAGCTATGTTTAGTAGAATCATGATATCTCTTTCGTTTTAAATCAGAATTTTGCAAACTAAACCTTTTCAGAAAGCTAAGATAGAGACCAAAAATCTTTGTATTGGTAAAAGATTTCGAGATTTGGACCATTTCATGCCTAAAAATACGTTGTAACATAAGACTAAAATTGAGACTTAATTTAGTCTTTGGGGCTGATTTGGGAAGATCAATTTGAAACATATTCAACTAATTTGAATACACAATAAACAAAGTTAACTGACTTTAGGGACTTAAGGGACTACAGCTCGGGTATTGGGGAGCTTGTCGGGTCGGATTCGGGTGTCCAGATGAGTCAGGGCGAGTGTTGAGGTGCGTAAAACCCTTGAGAATGCTTTACAAAATTCAGTTCATTTTTCTTATGCGTGTGATGAATGCCGAACTATTTTACTTTACTGTTTTGCTTAACTGATTGATTGGTTCATCGGGGTTTTTATACTAGATGTGTGGACGGACTTGGGCTTATTATACCATATCATGTGTATTAAAAGTCCTTGGTGGATAACAACCGAAATTACTTGGTCGGTACATGTGTCGGTGCGTCGTGGGTCTACGCTAGCCACCGAGAGGAACCAGGTGATGGGCTAGTTGCCCACTAGTGGGATCCTGGGGAGGTTATCCGAAGTATGGTGTAGTCTGCTACATACGATACATTCTTGGATTTTCATCAAAGATGTTTATGCATATATTGACTTAACTGTTGTATGTTTACATTCTCGTTTACCTCGTTAACTTCTACTATGCCTTATTTTCGAGCATGTTTGGTTGGTATGTACTAGTTGTTAATTACTACTTGTTTGATTATTGTCTGTTGCGCTGTGTTACTATCATTGTATACTACTTGAATCTTATATATTAAGATAATATTGATTCCTAGCCAATAATCTCCATGTATTTACGTATCTCGAAGCTCATATAATGATTCGCACCTTGACATGTATCCCACTAACTCCCGCTAACCCAGTCAAAGTGACACTAATTTGCTACTCACATGGTTTTTAGATGTGCCAACACGTATCTCTAGGACAATCTCATGGTTTCTAATTTAAATAATCAAATTATAGGCATTGATTTATTTAATTTAATTACATTAGCTTAGGCCCATTATAATATATATGGTTAGTGTTTTTATTCACCAAATTGACAAACTTTATGATCCCACTAACCACTGACTACCCGACACTTGATGCCCCGCATCTTGGCACGCAATATGAGATACGTCATAGCCTATTGTTTTAACTTAATCAACTTAGCCTATGGTTACATTACCTATTTTAATTGATCAACTAGTCATATTAACGTGAATTAGTTGAGTTTTTCTAGCGTACCCGTAGTTCACCTATCCGATACGTGCGTTGGCACGCCTTTTGAGGCAAACACCCATCACACCAACTCACCTGATAGCAACATACACATATGTGATGCAATACAATAATATAATGTTTAAACATCACACCTAAGCAACCATCATCCACAAATAATATATTTCCTCGGTTCTCGTGTCCGAGTCAACTAAGTTATCCGCATAACACCCGAATTACGACCGTTACTAATCCTAGTTTAATTAATTTGGGCCGTTACAATTATGTGGCGGCCTTGCTACACCGGGGTGACGTGTCTCCGTGTACTCCCTGCCAGGTGGGCCCAATTACACATGTCCACCACCTGCCCGTCCACTTCTTGGCTTAGAATTCGTGTCCACGTGTGTTTTATCAAATTAGTTAGGGGATTATCAGTATTTGCTTAACTTAGTCTCCTTAAGTAGTTAAAATTTTATTCTAATGCCTAATCATACTAGTGGGTTGTATCTTACAAGTTAACACATATATCAGCTGAAGCCTTAATGGATACATTTGGGAAGTAATTTAATATGATAAACATTATTAATAAGAGCAAATCCTACTGTGGAAAACCTGGGAAAATACTATGTATATAAGCGACAGTACCAAGATAATACTAAATATCAAAATAAAACAAGTACTAGTAGGTCCTCGACGGCGGGCAATCAGATGTAGTCGCCTAGGATCCCCTTGCCCCTATTGGTACTAGGATCTACACTCAATCATCACAATAAGACATATGACGAGTACAATAAGTAAAATCCCAAGGAACCCCTTTGAGCATTCGCATAATAAAGTAAATGAAATGCAAGAAATACTGTCAAGTAAACATGCAGAATATAAACAGACAACTATAAATGGCTCATCGCTTGAATATATAATAGATAAGCTAAACAGATGTGTGTGCTCGCTCCAGATGGACTAGATTGTACTTAGGGTCACCAAGTTCTCACCAGTGGTCGCGTGGCCAACTGGCCCGACACTTGCTCCCTCTCGATGCTGGCCAAATCCGTTGAGTCAGCGACACGTGCACCAAGGGCAAGCTCAAGTTACCATTCACTGAGGGTCGGGTCATACGTGCTACAATCCAGTGCATTATGAACATATAACCAGGAAAATCCAGGGGAGTAACCTTAACCCATGTCCAATTAACGAAATAGAGTAGTAGAAACAACAAGAAAATGATGGAAATGAAATATAAACAAAATTAAATACTCAGAGTTTTTCAGTTGAGTTTTACAAACCTCAAACTGTTCTCCAACTTCCCCAAACTTTCGTATCCGACCCGACAAGCTCTCAACACCGAGCTAAGGTCCCCCAAGTCCCCGAAGTCCAATTTTATAAGTTTAGATTATTTGCTAGTGTTTAGACATGTAATAAGTTGAAAATTACCAAAACAACCTTTTAAATCCATATTTAATATGTCGTTAGCGCGCTAAAGGGTACACATAGTGCGCTAGGTAATGGTAGCGCTATGGGATTCAGGTAGCGCGTTACCATTCTTCAGGACGAAGAACAGTTGGAAACCCAAAACGATTAGCGTGCTAACCATTCTAGGTAGCGTATCTGTCCTCTGGGACAGAATTCTCCGGTCGAGAATTCTTTCTCCTCTCCATTGGCTACCTCACTTGATCTAACATGTTTTCCATACATATTTAACTTCAAAACAACAACTAGAACACTCCATAACATCAAATTAACCCAAATCTATCCAAATCTCATGCATTCACCAAACTTCCCAATTCATCAAAAACACCAATTCTAGTTAAACCATTTGTAAATTCTATATGAAAATGAGCTAATAACATGTAATTCATTAAGTTTTCACCAAAAATCAGAGGTTTAACCATCAAACCCAAATTCACTAAATTCAATCAAAAACGGGTTCATTAGAAAGTGGAGGAGATGAAAATGATGATTACCTTGGTTTGATCTCTTGATTTGGTCCCTAATGTGTTGAATTTCCAGCTTGTAATCTCTCTCTTCCTTAGGTTTTCTCTGGATTTGCATGGATTGTGTGAGTGGTTTGAATCAACAATCCACTAATGTCATATATATACGTTTGATTAAGATCAAGTGTGCGTACGTATCTCGAGGATATCTTGTGGTTCATAGACAAGCTATCCCATACCACCAGATGACTCCATTATTAACTCTAATAGCACACTCCCTTCATTGTTTCTCCTATTATGATCATCTAGATGTGTTAGGGCATGTGCCCTAGGTCAATCTACAAACATTATTTATTTTATAATTTTAGTAAATAAAATAGAGGTTTTATTTGCTGTTTTATTATAAGTGATTGGATGTTTACCTTATAGTAAGATCTATGGGTATTTGTTGAAATATCCTAAAATGCCCATAGTCGGTCATTATACTGGGAACTATAATAAATTAAAACTAGTGTGAATCTTGATTGATGGTCATGTTATGATCATGCATAAAGGGATACGAATCAAGATCATGAGTACTTGTTAGGGAATAAGGTACTGGACTGACTCGCTATGAGAACACCACATGGATTAAGTCATAGGTGTTACTCATGATAGGTATATCATTTAGTCCTCCGACTTGAGATTACCATAGACTTCAATATTATGAGCATGATAATTTGACACAATCAAATGTTGTCTTTAACCGGACAATTATAAAGATTGTGATTGGTTATCGTGTAAATAATATGTGAAGGCGTGTAATCAAAATATAATTTGTCACTCTCGTAAAAAGAGAGATATCAGTGGATCCCTCGATAAGATAGACTGATAATGGCCAAGTCCATGTGAATTGATATGATCAATGTCACTTGGATGTTTTTCAGTTTACCTAAAGATCGAGACTAGTACGATTGAACATTAAGGGTGACTTTCCATGCCTTATGTCTAATCAAAGGATATCGCACGACAAAAGGATATGATATATGTTATTAATTAGGTTGTATCGATGTTGATATTCATGCTACTTAGGTAGTTATAATGCCTTGCTAGAGACCACTTATGACTTGTGTACCAAAATGGTTTTTGGTTCACTGCCGACGTCGCATGAACCTATTGGGTCGCACACAAAGAATGACTTTGCACAATTTCAATTGGTCTAGAGTAATGAATTTTATATGATAAAACTCATGACATAAAAGCCCTTACGATTTGTTATATGATAACTTATTAATAGGGGCGTATGTGTAATTTGCTTAAACTGCCTAAATACAATAGTTGTATTACGAATATGATTTTAAGTGAGGGCTTATCTACACATATAAAAAAGGTGAAACCCTATAAACGAAATAAAATTTTCATTTTTACAATTTTCGAGTTCTCTGGATTTAGGGAAAGAAAGAAAAATCGTTTTCAATCTCTCTTGGGGCTAGCACTCCAAATTGTGGTCACCGTTCGTATGTGGATTTCTGATAGAGGACGCGCACTTAAACGTCTTGAAAATCGAACAATCAAAAAAGAAATCACGGAATAAGGTATGATTACTTTCGTAGATTTAGTTTAATGGAACTTATTTTCGGTCTTACTTTCGTAGATTTAGTTTAATGGAACTTATTTTCGATCCTGTTGGGGTTTTTCAAAATTTGTTTTGAATTCTTCGTTGCGTATAAACCCCAAAACCCACCAAGATGCCCATCTTGTGGTCCACTTTATTGGTTACAAACTATAGGCTTTCTTAATCTAATTAAGTCACATTATAGTTAGCCTTCTCAAACCATATGGTTAGTGTTTTATTTATCAAAATAAATAAACTCTTGGTCCCACTAATTGTCCGATATTTGGTGCCCCACGTCTCGACATGCATTCCGAGGCGCGTCATAGTCTATTATTTAAATTTCAATATAGTTAGCCTATGGTTACATTACCCATTTCAACTTAATAACTTTTTCATATTTATGTAAGTTTGTTGAGTTTTCCTAATGTACCCGTACTTCGCCTGTTAATACTCGCGTTAACACGTACTTCGAGGTGACTACCCATCACACACCCTCGCACGATATTGCTATTCTACATACACACATGCGATGTATTAACAAATAAATTTATGAAATGCATCACAAACAAGCAATCCAACACAAAATTAACTAGTGTACCTAGGTCGACGTGTGTCCTAGCCTACCTGCGACGCCTACGTGAATCTAAGCTGGCGTCCATGTATGAAATTACAAGATGAATAACGACATTAATAAAACATAAGATGAGCTTTGAGATACGTAAATATTGATTACATGTATATGAAACTTTTGTTAGTGGATCTGATTGTCGTCGTCGAAGACCTACTAGTACGTGTTTTATTTTGACATTTAGTATTATCTTGGTATTGTCGTTTATATACAGAGTACTTTCCCGGGTTTTCCACAGTAGGATTTGCTCTTATTAATAGTGTTTACCATACTAAATTACTTACCAAATGTATCCATTAAGGCTCCCGCTGATATATGTGTTAACTTGTAAGATACAACCCACTAGTATGGTTAGGGATTAGAATAAACTTTTAACTACTTAAGGAGAATAAGTTAAGCAAATACTAATGATCCACACCTTGACATGTATCCCACTAACTCCCACTAACCCAATCAAAGTGACACTAATTTGCTACTCACATGGTTCTTAGATGTGTCAATACATATCTCTAGGACAATCTCATGGTTTCTAATTTAAATAACCAAACTATAGGCATTGATTTATTTGATTCAATTAATTAGCTTAGGCCCATTATAATATATATGGTTAATGTTCTTATTCACCAAATTGACAAATTTTGTGATCCCACTAACCCCTGACTACCCAGCACTCGATGCCCCGCGTCTCGGCACACAATTTGAGGTACACCATAGCTTATTATTTTAATTGAAATTTACTTGGCCTATGGTTACATTACACATTTTAATTGATTAACTAGTCATCTTAACATGGATTAGTCTAGTTTCCCAATGTACCCATAGTTCGCCTACTCACTACCCACATTGACACGCCTTTCGAGACGAACACCCGTCACACAAACTCGCCCGATAGCAACATACACACATACGGTGCAATATAATATTAATAATTTTAAACACCACATATATACAACCACCATCCATAAATAACATATTTCCTCGGTTCTCGTGTCCAAGCCAACCGAATTGTCTACGTAACGCCCGAATTATGACCGTTAATCCCTGAGATTAACGCTAATCCTAGTTTAATTAATTTGGGCCGTTACAATTCTTCCCAACTAGGAGAATCTCATCCTTAAAATTTGAATCTCGAGTAAACTTTGATGTAACTATCATATCCCCGTGTGACTACGCCTCACACCTTGTTAGTCCCTCTCTACAGTCCCTTGAACACCTCCACTACTCCATCACTGGGATTGTAGTGTTACCCTGAGACATAGGCGCGTGTTGCCGAGGTGGTCACAATCAGTCACTCTCTTCCTAACATCCCCGCAACCTATTCTCAGTTCAATTTTCATGTTCAAGTTTCCCTAACCCAGTTACCTAACACCAGTAACTGTAAACCTCTCTTATCATGTATCCCAACATAATAGTCCTAACCAACCATCAGATACCATGAAAATCCCATGCCATGCTATATCCTTCCTTACTCACTATGACAATCCCATGCCACGCTACGACATATCCTTACACACCATGACAATTTCATGCCATGCTACGACCTATGACAATTACATGCCATAATACAATAATCTATTATGCATACATGAACTTAAGCTGTAATGATTAAAAATTTAAAAATTAACATACCCTGAACCCGCTGCTGGGACATCTCCTGGCCTGGCTCAGTCACCACGTACACCGGATCTCGAGTCCGCACCGGTGTCACTGATATCTTGGGACAGTCTCTCTTGATGTGCCCCTTTTGTCCACACTGTCAACATGCAGTCGAATAACCATGTCCTGACCTCCGGCCCTGACTTTGCGATCTCTAGTCCATGCCTCCCTGGTTATGTACCTGTCTCAGCGGCGACGTTGGTAATGCGGGAACAACATAAGCTTTAGCTGCCTGATCATCATCCCTACGGTCTCCATCGCATTGTCTATCCTCTTTATCATCCTGATCCCTTTGTTTCTTCTGTCTAGTCTGTACCTCAGACCTAGTAATACGCCTACCTTCTCTGCATCAAGAAGGTCTCGTATGCCAAAACTTGATCAAATATCTCCTACAAAGTGCGAGCTCCAGACGACACCACTGCCTTAGCAATCCTGTCATCGCCCCCGTATGAAGTAGTATATCTGTAGTCACTCAGTCCCGACCACCTCTATAGAGAACTGAAGTAAATACCAGAATCGCTCCATATATTGTATCAACGTCCGACTACCCTATCTCAGGGTCATAAACTCCTCCTTCAATCTTAACCTCACCTCCGTGGGTATATACTGGTCGTAGAACAACTCTCTAAACTCAGCCCACGTTGACGGCTCTAGATGAGTATCTGTATAAATGGTCCACCACACTGCTGCATGACCTTTTAGGATGCTCCAGAAAGACACGCCTGAACACTCTTATCGTTCCTCCTCAACTTATGGAAATGTGGATGAGACACTATCCACTTCCCTGCTGCCTCTGGGTCATCGCCTCCGTAGAAGAAACCTAGCTGGAACTTCAAGAACTCCCTCAAAATCTTCGCCTCCGAGGCCAAAACAAATCTTGACATAGTAGCAAACAATAATTCGATTCGTAGTCGTGGGTGGAGGCTTAGGAGTCAGCGTCTCCAATGGAACAACAACTGCGGTGGCTCTATCTGTCTTTGTCTCCATTGCTACCCTATCAACGGGTGTCTGGGAAACAATCGGGGCGATGGCTGTTCCCATGGTACCATAATGGCTACCGACTCTCTGGATGATGCTACCGTTGTAGCAAGTGCTGTCAATGCGGCAGTCTGATCTCGTAGCAATCGTAATAACTCGGCCATCTGAGTCTCCTGAGCCGAGTGTCAATTCTCCATACTAGCTGTAACCGGGGAATCCCTAGCTGCATCGCTAGTTTGATAAGTCTCACGAGGCGTACCAGACTGTTCGTCCATGATCTGCATCGTGAAGCGTGCTTCGGATCAACCTCGATATATATACACGTATATCCTATATATAACAAAACATAATATGTATATAAACCTATCAATACCCATCTAAAGTCTGCTTCCCAACTACGGTTCTAAGTAAGGATCATCGGGTTTCCATATCTAAGGTTTATTTGTTTCAATTTTATTCTCTTTCCTTTAAACCACTCCCGAGGCTTTTCGAAACCTCGCTTTGATACCAAACTGTGGCCACCCCAAATCCCAGGCCGCCTTGGTACCCGTCATGTCACATCCTACGTCACCAAGCCTTGCCACGTCATGGCCCACTTATCCTTGACGTTTCGCGACCTACCTGGCTACTTACACTTTTCCATTTAATCCTAACTTAGCTAATTATTTTTCCATATAATTATTAGTGATTTCATTAGCCTGTTAATCAATTTATCAAGTTATAATGAAATTTTACAATGAAAGTCTTAATTTAAGTAAGTTATACAGTATTCAATAATCCTAAGTAGTGGAAAATCCGACAAAAAATACCATGTATATATCAAGGCGAGTTAAGTATAACAAAAGTTCCATATACATGTAATCAGTGTTCTATGGTCCCCAAAACCTGATAAAAGTAAAATAAATACATACTGATATCACCAATGAGCTGGCTCCACAATCTAAGAGGTAGTCACCCAGTACCCCCTTGCCCTTGCACGCTTAACTGCGGAGATCTGATGGGATCCGGTGCATCAGTCCTGGTATGATCGCATTAGATGACAGAGGGACTTGAGATGACACAGGGCAGAGTTCTTAGATGTATCACTTTGATTGGGTTAGTGGGAGTTAGTGGGATACATGTCAAGGTGTGGATCATTAGATGAGCTTCGAGATACGTAAATACATTGAGATCAATGGCTAGGAATCAATATTACCTTAATATATAAGATCAACACATTCAAGGAAACTATTTTCATTTTCAACTTATGAATCTAGAGAGCTTGCTGGAGAAGAAGGATGTTGATGGAGAGAAGGAATCCCGGGAAGATTGGTGAGGATTTCTCAAGCTAGGTGGTACATCAACTAGGTACACATTTATTTATGTCAGATTGAAATCATCTACTCTCTGGAATTAGCCGAAAACCAGAAATGATTTCAATCAAACATAACTAAATGTGTACCTAGTTGATGTACCATCTACCTTAAGAAATTCTCACCAATCTTCCATGGATTCCTTCTCTCCATCAACCTCCTTCTTCTCCAGCAAGTTCTCTTGATTCATAAGTTGAAAATGAAAATGGTTTCCTTGCATGTGTTGATCTTATATATTAAGGTAATATTGATTCATAACAATTGATCTCCATGTATTTACATATCTTGAATCTCATCTAATGATCCACACTTGACATGTATCCCATTAACTCCCACTAACCCAATCAAAGTGATACCAATTTGCTACTCACATGGTTCCTAGATGTGTCAACACATATCTCTAGAAAAATCTCATGGTTTCTAATTTAAATAACCAAACTATAGGCATTGATTTATTTGATTCAATTACATTAACTTAGGGCCCATTATAATATATATGGTTAGTGTTTTTATTCACTGAATTGTCAAATTTTGTGATCCCACTAACCCATAACTACCCGGCACTCGATGCCCCGCGTCTCGGCACACAATTCGAGGTATACCATAGCCTATTGTTTTAACTGAATTTTACTTGGCCTATAGTCACATTACCCATTTTAATTGATTAACTAGTCATCTTGACATGGATTAGTCTAGTTTTTCAGTGTACCCGTAGTTCGCTTATTTGATACCCGCATTGACACGCATTTCGAGGCGAACACGCGTCACACAAACTCGCCCGATAGCAACATACACACATGCGGTGCAATATAATAATAATTTTAAACACCACATATACACAACCACCATCCATAAAATAACATATTTCTTCAGTTCTTATGTCCAAGCCAACCGAGTTGTCTACGTAACGCACCGTTAATCTCTGAGATTAATGCTAATCCTAGTTTAATTAATTTAGGTCGTTACATGTGGTTTAACCACCATCGCTAATAAAATGATTAAAGGAAAAAAATGTTGTTATGGTGGATTTGCACGCACAAAAAGGCAAATAAACTTTAGTAAATGCAAATAGAGAATTGGATGACTTAATTAAAACTCAACGTTGATCATTTACTTTGAGATTTTCCCTGCTACTAGAATTAATACTAGTTAAGTTAAAAGCATAGGATATATACATATAATATATATATATATATATATATATATATATATATGAGAAAGTCATTCAATTAATGGAACTGATACTAGTGGTCATTGATAGTATTTATGATAAATAAAAGACCATTAAATAATGTATAATTCATAAGTTTTTTTATGAAACATCATATTACCAGATTGATGTGTAGATCAATGCTGGGATATTAGGAAATGAATTTAATTGTGTAATTACATTAAAAAATGAAGATTCACTGCGAGAAATGAGAGTTAAAGAATTATGAAAAATTTGCGTTGTTAGTTAACTCTATCTTATCTATTGGACTTATATCACTTTTATGGTAATTTCAGATCTTATAGGCTATAATAGTCTAAATTAGGGAGAATAAATTGTCAATAAATCTGAGACTATGAGAATCGAAAGAATACTTATATAGGGAATAAATAGGTAAGTAGTATATCAAGAGGTTGGTATTAACTGCTATTCGTAATTTAAAATTTTTGTAAATCTTTAAACTTCTATGAATGGTTATTCGTAGAAATAAAGTTATCACTCGAGATTCAAATGGTTTGAATTTGTTATAGAATAGTAGTAGGTTCTTTATAAGAACTCAAGCTTGATGAACGAAAATTGTGATTCCAAAAGTTTCAAGGAATTTGTATGTTAGATTCTCTTGGAATTTTATCACAATTTGAGATGAAATTCATCAATTACTTGATTTCTAATGTTAAACCAATGATCAATGGAAAATACTAGAATGACAACAACAAAGTCACACCATAAGACACATTGGCTTACAAGAGTCATCCATGCCATCTTGACTCACGTGTTATGCATCGAGATGTGTATGCTCGCATCTCGAGGTGCACATGGATGGCTCTTGTAAGCCAATATATCTTGTGGTTTGACATGATGTTGTCATTCTAACACTTCTCGTGATCAATTCCATTCTACTTTGATGTGTTATGGATATTGTATAGGTTTGAGAACTCAACTTGAGTGATGAATCAAATTAAACTAAATTAAAAATAATTATTTATTGCCCAAAATTGACAGCTCATTTGAGTCAATTACATGAAATCAATTATTATGAAAGGTTGGTTGAGATCTGGTTTTCCTTAACTTAAGATCAAAGTTAGGAATATATGTGAAAATGAAGTCATGCAATGGCTTGTTCATGTTGAAAATCATGATGGAAACCATGAAGACTCATTAGAGCTCATGATATGTTTGTAAATGGAAAATATAAAGTAGGTAAATTCTATTAGATAAGATTATCATTGTGTTCTCAATGATAATATAAAAAGGTTGAAGACTTAACAAAAACATAAGCAATATCACAGAGTTATCTGAGCTTTGATGATAAATTAGTTTATACCAAAAAATTGCAAGTGCATATACTAAGCTTCAGATGTAAATCACTCAAACATGTGTTGAATGTGAATTATGAGTCAATGGATTTGACCCGGACTGAGACAATCAAAGAATTGTCATATATTCAACACAAAATCAGAAGGGTGGTGTTATTGCGAAATAATTGAATGATACAAGCAAGATATATAAAGATTTGTAGTATCATTGTGTTGTATATTCAATTAACTTAAAGGAGAAATTGTGATGAGTCATAAATAATGCAAATATGTCTTGAGAGAAAATTAAACTGTAGTTTGACTACAATAATTATTTGGTTATACCTAGAATATGAAAAAAATAGAGCCTTATTCTAATCCTTTTATTCAGGTAGCTGTGTGTTGACACAACGAAGCAAAAGATTGTAGTTTATATTATTATATATAGTTTAAGGAAGTTTGAGAAGAACTATTATGAAATAACTGTTTTGGTAGTTGCACCAAATAATTTAAGGCATCATTTGTAAAGTAAAAGCTTCAAATGTATTTCAAACAATGAATGGAATGAATTGCAAAGAAAAGTCCTAGTGCTGAGACTTAGGGTTATAAAATATGGGTGTAGATCCCTAAATCATTTGTGAATATATTCCAGTGAATAGGTTGCACAAATTCATTCATTCATCATTGGGTTTGAAATACATATTTAAACAAGTGAAAGGGACTTGGAAAGACATTTAGTGATCCATAAGAGTAGAGAATCTTAGAGGAAACACTAGAAGATAGATGAGAAGTAAGAAAACCAACAAGTTAGTGTAATATGAGATAGAAATCTTCAAGCTACGAGAGTTTGAAGAGTATAGTTGTCAGAATGAGAAATTAGAGGTGAAGCGAGTAACCTAAATTCATGAATATAATGAATTCACTATGAGAAATCACCCACACAAAGTGATTGATGTGATCAATAATTTGAATAGAGAAAGGAACTGGAATTGTAATTATAATAGGAACTTCTCAATATTATCCCTTGAGAGAAATGCGTAACAAGGATGATGATTCATAAAGCTTGCCGGCACATCATCAACTAAGTTGTTGGAATTGATAATTACAAATTTCTTCTTTGAAGCGTGAATTTGAAACTGAGCAAAAAGTTTGATTAACTGGGTGACATGGTGGTCAAGAAGTCTAATTGAAACTATTTAATATACCAAGATTGGGTTATGAATGATTAGTGTACAGATTAGACTGTCTAATGAAATTGTGCTGAATGCATTAGATTATGAGTTTAAAATTCACATTCATGAAGGATCTTAGGCAAGAATTACTTCGATGATCTCATAGATCTTTTTAATATAGTTTATTTAGGCAAAGTTGTATCGTATTATGGTATACAATGAAAATATGGATTGTCTGATATAAGAAATTGGATTACGAAATTCATAAAGAGATATGAGATATATTCAGTAAGTTAAAACTGAATAATGAGAACCTAAAGGGTTAAGTAAACTCTTGTCTATATATTATGGTAAAAAGAAAACATAATTGTAAATTATGAAACAAGATTAGCAAGATCTTGGCGTTAGTAAAATGATGTATGAGTTGTAGTTCATAGAGTGACCGAAGTCTACATTTTCATGTCAGTGCCAGTAGATTATTTGAAATGCTTGGAAGTGAGATGTGGTAAGGCGAATATGGCTTGAATGAAGAAAAGGTTAGCCGGGAGAGAAACTCCACCCTTTATCATCAGTAACCCTGAATCACCCTAAACATTCACTATCCATTCATAATTTAAATTTTCTAAACTTGTGTTTTCAAAATGTATGACAGCTGAAAGAAAATAAACTCCTTTATGTGAGCTCTCTGATAATAAATCGTCGGATGATAAAGCTAAATATGCTCAATCTTATCGTACATTTATGTATAGAACTAAGATTTGATATATAGCTTTTGCGAAAAATGAGATAGTCAAGAGCTACACAGAGAGGGTATGGCAGATTAGGAAATTTATAACTACAACAGGGTTAAAATAAAAAGATTGATTAGATAAGCATCATAGATGATTGGGGAGTTCAAAAGATTGTGCTTTTGAAAGTCTTATCTAAGAAATGGCTTTGTAGGTTCGGATGAAGGGAAAATAGTAATTTGATGAAAACGAAAAGATAACTTGGGAATGTGAGTTATACATGGAAGAATGATTTCCATTTCTCTTCGGAGCTACTGGTAACTTGTACATTTCCTTTAATTTCGATGACGAAATTGTCTTAAATTGGGGAGACTGTAACGACCCATTACCTTAAGCAGGTGATTAGTGTTAATTCGAAAGTTAATTAACATGATTTAGACTCGTAGTTAAACTTGGCTTGTCTCGATTAGCGTGTGTGTGGATTTGTGTGACGTTTGGTGTTTGTATGGATTATATTATTAATTATGAAAATAATTGTATTAATTGGCATATAATTGAATAATTGACAAATTATGGGATGTCTTAATACCGTATGTGGGTCAAGGGTGACGAACAAGAGTCGTGGGGTAATGTGCATGCCTGAGTGAACTCCCTGGCGCGCAAAGCGAGGTCATAGGCATGTTAATATAGAATTATATATTTAATTATAAATTGTATATATATATTGAAAATAAATAAATAATTAATAATGGTGGGCGCCTAGTGATACGTAGGGTCGAGGGCGACACACGTGGGACGTACAATAATGTGCGCACTCGAAGGTGGTCGTTGGCGCCCACGGTAAATTTATAGGCGCAAAATACATAGTTATCTATATATATAAATGAATCTTAAAGTTTAAATCAAATCAAATTGTACATTAGATTCACCTCGAGATACACTTGAGTCAAGGAAGTAAATGGTTTGTACGATGGGATGTTGGAGATATTTTCTACACCTCGAGATGCATGCAACCACATCTCAAGAATAATCAATATGTGTGTATGTGTGTGTGTGTGCGTGTGTGTGCGTGTGTGTACGCATGTGTCAAAATTGTTGTCACATTAAGTAATGAAACTTTCATTTATGTTTTTAGGATTAGCCTCAAGATTCGTGTCTACAAATCCAAACACATAACAGAGCCGCCTCATTCAATTTGATTTCAAAATTGAAGTCGAAAGTGAGAGAGGCAACGAGACAGTAAGAGAGAAAGTGAGAGTTCGAGACCGAGAGAAAGGGATCAAACGAAGACGATGAAGGCGAGTTGAGGTTGTTATATGTTGTTGTTGATTGGCATTGATTTTGTTGTTGTTGTAGTTGTTTGTTGTTGGTTGATGTCGTCCTGTCGATGGATGGTAGGCTCGGACCTGAGGAAGGAGACGACATGGGAGCCGTCTCCCTTCTCAAGAGTGCCCTGGGGTTGAGGATTGACATGGGAGACGACATGGAAGCCTGATCCTGTAGTAACCATAATACCTCGTCCATCTGAGTCTCCTGGGGCGAGAGTCGATCCTTTACACTCGTTGTAACATGGGGATCCCTAGCCGCATCGCTAGTTTGTCCAATCTCATGAGGCGTAGTCGACTGTTCGTCTATGATCTGCATCGAGAAGCGTGCTTTGGATCACCCTCGATATATATGTATATTATATATATAACAAAAATATAATACGTATATAAACTCTAACTCTACCGTCTCACATCACTTTCCAACTAAAGTTCTAAGGCCATAACATTGGGTTTTTACATCTAAAGTTTAATTAGTAAATTTTTATGCTCTTTCATTTAAATTCCCAAGTTCCTAGAACTCTGATGTGATACCAATTTTAGCGGCCCTACGTCTCGAGGCCTCCCCGTGGTGTCGTCTCTCCATGCACTCCTCACCTGGTGGGCCTAGTTACATGTGGTCGACACCTGCCCATCCACATCATGTCTCGATTATCGTGTCAATGTGTGTGCTATCAATGTGGTTAGTTGATTATCCATACTTTCTTGAGTTATTCCCTTATGTATTTAGATTTTCTTAAGTTCAACTATTTAAAGTTTATTCAAGTCCTAGCCGTGCTAGTAGTTTGTATTTTACAAATTAACAATGATTAGCGGAAGCCTTAATTGATGCGAATAAAGTATTCAATTAGCATGAAAAACATCATTCATAAGAGTGTGTCATACTCTGGAAAACCCAGGAAAGTACCATGTATATAGGCGACAATACCATAAAACAGTGTATATGTACAAGTATAGTGTCACTCCAGTCTCCCAATACTTAAAATAATACAAAATATCAAAAAAACATGTACTAATAGGTCATTGATGGCGACAAATCAAATGTACTCGCCTCAGATCCCCTTACTCCTATTAGTACTCGGATCTGCACTCAATCATCACAAAAGACAGATGACGAGTCTAGTGAGTAAAATCCCAAGGAACTCCTCTAAGAATTCGCATAATAAAGTAATGAAATGTAAGAAATAATGTTAAATAAACATGCGGAATGTAAAGATAGACAACTATAATTGGCTCATCGCATGAATAATTAACATATAAGCTAAACAAATGTGTGTGCCCGCTCCAGATGGACTAGACTGTACTTCGGGTCACCAGGTTCCCATCAGTGGTTGCACTCAACTGACTCAATACCTGGTACCTAGCGGCGTTGGCTAAATCCGCTGAGTCACCTACATATGAACCAAGGGCAAGCTCGGGTTTCCATTCACCGAGGGCCGGGTCACACGTGCTACAATCTAGCGCATCATGAACATATAACAAAAAACCCTGGGGAGTAAACTCAACCAACGTCCAAGTAATGGAATGGAATAGTAAAAACAATAGGAAATGGAATTAAAAATAGAATCAAATACTCAGAGTTCTTCAGTTGGGTTTTACAAACCTTACACCGCTCCCTGACCTATCCGAACTCCCGTATTTGATCTGACAAGCTTCTCAACACCGAGCTACGGTCCACTAAGTCCCTGAAGTCCAATTTTATGAGTTTAGTGATTCCCATTTTATATCTAAAACTAGGGTCGATTACCCACTGGCGCTATTAATGCGATTGATAGACCAACATATTGGTCTATATGCTATTTAGCCAATCCATTAATGCCCAATGGTTCTATCCGAAACCCTCTAGTGAGTATGTAATCCATGCAACCTATCGAATTGAGCAGGAGTTATATATAGACCGGGAAGGAAACCCATATCCTATAAACATATTCTCAAAACCAGGAGTTATAGTCATGGTCACATTACACACCATTTTCCATTTATTGAAAACTATCACAGTGTACATAGTCCCCCATTTTAGTCCATAAACTACATGAACTACATATACTAAGATAGCTAGGCAATATTGATAAATAAGTGAATCCGTACTTATCTCCGTCTAGGTTTCTGTTCCAAATTCCTAACTTTTTTGAGCACTCAAGCTTTCCCAGGAATCCAACACCTATCATAGACCATTTGTAATCAATATAGATCCAATACCCTATAAATAGATCCCCTAGATCAGTCCTTAAGTCTTCCAGAAATCCTCATCAAAACTCAGCTTCATTGCTATTTTTTGGGGTGGGAGCGCGCTCCACCCTATACTGACTTAACAGAAGATAGGGTAGCAGCTATTGTTCCACTCACAAATCCAACAAACATCAATATACACTCCCAAAATTCATTAGGGAGGACCACTATAGTGGTAACAAACCATTTCTAGCTATCAAACGACATAATTCACAGAGATTTAACCATCACCATCGAATTGAACTTCAACTAACACAAAAAATCATACCAAAGTGATTATCTATGGCTTTTAATCCATTTATGCTCCCCAATCTTGGTTGATTCAACTCCCTGGACAATCTCCTTCAATCTAAAATCAAACCTTAAACCTCCCTGTCTCAGTGTTTTGATTAATTGAATGAGATAAATATGAGTTTTAATTTAAATATATAGATTTTCCTTGAGATACGCATCACTCTATCTCGAGATCGATCAATTTGTTAATGCGTTAAAGTGACACTCCTTAAAGTGACACGAACTTTGACACCATCAAACACTTACGTTCTTCTCGAGGCGATATGATGATCCATATAATTCAAACTAATCTATAATTTCTAATATATATATATATATATATATATATATATATATATATATATATCTCATATATTCTCTTGCCAATAAATTCACCAGACATACTTACGAGTATTCTCGGGTGTGCACATTCATCCTACAACCTCCTCGTCGCATTTGGTGTACCGGCAATTTATTGTTTATTGTGTATTTTTCATTTATAGGCTTGTATATAACTTCTCTATTATATTATAACCTATATAAATTCATTAAACAAACCAAACAAACACCAATCACCATGCAAACACATGCACACACTAATCGAGGTACGTCGTACTTAACCACGAGCCTAAATCGGGTTAATTAGGATTTGGATTAGTACTAATCATCAACTTAAGGTAACAAGTTGTTACAGTCTCCCCAACTTAAAGCAATTTCATCATCAAAATTAAAGTAAACGTAAAGTTACTTGTAGTTTTGAAGAGAATTGGAAACTGCTTTTTCATATAGGATTCCCACTCCTAGGTTAGTTCTTCATCTCCATGAAATTGCCATTTCACCTTAACTAAAGGGATCTCTTTGATTCTCAGCCTATGAATCTTACAATTAAGTATCTGAATCGGTTGCTTGTCGTAAGATAAGTCTTCCCGAAGATCAAATTCATTCCAATCAATTTTTGGAGTGAACAAAGTATTCGTCTTACGAAGCATATACACATGTAAGACATTATGAACTCTGACTAGCTGAGGAGGTAACTCTAACCTGTAAGCAATAAAACTAATTTACCTTACACATAAGTCGCATTTGTTTGAATGGACCTTGAGATGATCTCCTTTCATTACGTACACAATATAGCTGCCAAACAATCCAGAATCATTCATGTATTCCAATCATTAAAAAATCTTGTAAAGTTTCAAGCTAAATCATGTAAAACTTGAAAATTGAATGTAAACTAATGTAAAGAAAGTTCATAGCATCACCTAGTCTTTACGCTCCTTCCCAGACATCTTGGACTCTTAATCTTCCTTCCACATATTCCAGAAAAATATGCCGCATCTCTCCAAATCTGCAACGTTAAATAGTTGAACCACCAAAAACTCACAAGCAAGTGTTCTTAGACCTTTAAAAATGTTGCCTATCAGATTCAATTCATTCTCTATATGGGTGGCAACATTACTACGATAAAAAACGAAATAGAACAACATAAGTTTCCTACAAACTGTTACAAAATTCTTTCTCCAATCAAGTATGCTCTAATAACTCTAGAAAAAAAAGAAAACAAAGCAACTCATAGGTTAGCACCATTACTGAGGTATTAAAGATTGATTGGTTGAAGTAAGGGAAACCTTAAAAACTATTATTATCTACAGTATGAATATGGGTGATTAAGAAATGTATTGTTGATCTTAGAGATCATTATTCCTCAAATGCTATGTAATTAAGAAAATTCTAAAAATTCTTTTAGGCATGGTAGCACATTCTTCTTATTGTAATTCTCTGTTCTTTTTGTAACTAACTCATATTCTTCATTGTTAGCTTAGACCCGATGGTATCTCAAGTTCCTAAGATTGTGGCATTTAACAATGTCACTTACATAATATTTATCGGTGTCGATGACATTATGTGTTGCATTTTCTTTCATCTTTTATCTCTATCGGTACTAATGAAGAAGATAGTGCCCCCTGTAGTAGAATCTATTTCTAAAGCTGTACTAATGAGTAGAGTAGCTCTTCACTTCATTTTCAAATGAATCACCTCTGCCAAATGATCTAAAAAACTATATCATGTACCAAGGAAGCTCTAATATCTTGGTTACAACATATGTCAATAGGAAGAAACTTAAATGCTTTCCATGGCCTGTTAAAAAAATACGCAGTAATAATATGATATGGTTTGGATGCTAAAAAAAGCAAGAGCAAGTAGACTAGTAAGAAAATCCATGGAAATTAGTAATTGAACTCCATAGCTAGGTAGTAATGGGATTGAGTGAGAACCACCCATGCTCTATATATATGGAGTAATTATTAACAAGAAGTAAGAATGTGAAGAAAAAGAAAAGTCCTTATCCGTCACAAATCAATTGAAGAGCAATAAAAATGCATGAAGAGCAGGTATTGAGATGCTCACTATAGTATGTTATTTGTAGAGCGTTGTATCTTTTCTTTATGAGATTTTAATCAAATGATGAATCCCTTTACAAAGTGCAAAAATGAAAAAAATAAGTAAAAAATGTCATATATACGTGAGGCAGCAGCATCGGCAGATGGAAAGTCCGTAATAAATCTAGCTGTTTTATTCATACTATCAGCTAGCTAATAAGCTAAGCAAAGCTCGAAAACAAATAAAATGGTTTTTGGTCCCAAAAAATAATTGGGATAAGTGGCCAAGCAAAAAGAAGCTAGGGATTGAAGTACCTTAATTTCCAGTTGGGGGAAAATGGAAGCAGCGACAATGTTGCTAAGGTTTATTTTTGTGTCCCATTTTTTTTTACTTGACGTCTCAATGTATCAGTTTCTACTATTTTGATACATGTGTTATCATTATAAATTTTTCGTCAAAAGTTGTGTTTCACTTCATGTTAAATCTTATAGCAATTTCTTGTTTTTGGCAAACAGACAACATTCAAGATGTAGGATGAACTTGTTCATATAAGCATGATTATATTGTTCAACATTTATGCAGTGTATGAACTAGAAAAAATCCCAAATCACACTTCACAACGAACCCCAAATCACACAAAATAACAAATCCCAAATCGATGCTTTGAGATTCTAAAAATTATTTAAATAAGAGCAGCCATATAAATGAACAATCAACAAAAAATGTATAAAAAAATAATCTCACAAAGTTACTAGGGTTTATCGCACCTTTAGAAGTGGAGATACAACAAAAAGGTTGTAGAGAGAGGCGGACGATGAGGCGTAGTGGTGGTGGTTGGGACTCGACTCCAATGGAAGCGAAGACAGCGGACAAGGCAACGATGGAGCACAGGCACGGGCAAAAAAAGAGTGGGACAAGCAGAGCGTGGTGGCGAGGAAGCGATGGAGCATATGGTGGTGCCGAACAGGAAAGACGACGAAGTAGAGGGTGGTGAAGATGGAGGAGAGGCGGGTCGTGGCGATGGAGGAGAGAAAGGGGAGGGTGGCATAGAGGAGAAAAGAAGAAGGAGGAGCAGAGGATGAGTTTGGAGGGTTCAAGGGTTTGGGTTTGATGATGAATTGGGGAGGACGATTGTTTTTTTTTTTTTTTTTTTTCAGTTTTAACAATCGAACATTAATAGTTTACTAACGGACACGTGTAATGATGGGTATCTTGAGGTTTGTCCCTGATTTCAGCGACAGATCTGCAACTACTCTTAGTTTGTTGCTAATAATTTGTCGCATATTTGTTGTTAATTTGTTGCTTTTTGGTCAAATGGGTCAAACCTATTATCTGTCGCTGATTTTGTTGTTGTATAGCAACATATTTGTGTTTGTTGCTATTTTTTATTGCTATTCAATCATTTTCTTGTAGTGTATATAATCCCTTCATAGGCGAGAATTTCAACAAGTTAAAATCGTCATTTGAAAAATCTAAAAACCTATAATGTTTATCGGTGTATCTCTTTTGTCTGAGCTATGCTATAGTCAAATGCTGGCAAATCTAGTTTATTCTCTCTATGTAGTCCTGAATCAACTGCGGCCCCAACAAACTATATCTCCAACCTCTGCCCAACACTTAGGTGAATGACAAGGTCGACCATACAGAGCTTCAAAAGGAGCCATCTCAATGCTAGCCTGATAGCTATTATCATAAGAGAACTCTCACAGAGGAATGTATTTCTCTCAGTTACCACCAAACTCCAAGACACAATCTCGAAGCATATCCTCTAACACCAATATCAATTGCTCAGTCTGTTCGTCAGTCTGAGGATGGTACGCCATATTGAGGTTAAGAATAGTTCCCAGTTGTCTCTGCAAATTCACGCCACAGTCTGGACGTGAATCTCCGATCTCTATCCAAAGTAATTGACATTGGAACTCCATGGAATCTCAACACCTCTCGTACGTACATCTCATATAATAGGTCTAGAGTATCTCGCATGGATAGTGGTAAGAAATGCATACACTTTGTCAACCACTCAATTACAACCTATACCGCATCGTGCTTTTGCTGACTCAAGGTAAACCGAAAATAAAATCTATCGATATATGTTCCTATTTCCACTCAGGAATAGGCAGAGAATGCAATAACTCTCTAGGTTTTCTATGCTCAGCCTTAACTTACTGATAAATCTCACATCTCTTTACAAACTCAATAATATCAGTCTTCATCCCAGGCCACCAATAAACACACCTCATATCATGATACATCTCAGTGTTACCTAGATGAATCAAGTAAAGAGATATATGAGATTCATGTAGCAGCTCCTACGTCAACTAATCCTGAGCTGGAATCCACAATCTATCCCTGAATCGTAACACCCCATCATCCGATTATGACCAATCTAGATGATCTACAATAGCCGCTAACCTTTGATGTGCTATATAATACTGATCAGCTTTCTGACTATCAACCACTCACTAAATCATCTCTAGTTCAACTCGAACCTCGAAATTGAGCACAAAAAACAAATTAGTAGCTCTAGAACTAGCTCTCTTAGTTGATGATGTGCTAGCTGGACTTTCACAAATCATCTTCACTGAAGCTTCCTCAAGAAGTCTAAACTAAGAAGCTATGGCAGTAGCTACGTCCTCTCTGCCTGTTCTTCTCCTACTCAAGGCATCAACAACCACATTGGCTTTGCCTGGATGGTACTCCAAAGTGAAATCATAATCCTTAAGGAACTCAAGCCATTTACATTGCCTCATATTCAATTCACTTTGAGTAAACAAGCATTTCAGACTGTTATGATATGAAAATATTGTCAACTTCTCACCGTACAAGTAATGCCTCCAAGTTTTCAAGGCAAAAAAAATGTAGCTAGCTCAAGATCACGAACTGGATAATTTCTTTCATGAACCTTGAGTTGCCTTGAAACATAGGCTACAACCCCGCCCTCTTGCATTAGCACACAGCCCAAGCCTGAATGAGAAACATTAATATAAATCACTAATTTCTTCCTCGATTTAGGTAATGTAAGAACATGTGTCATAGTCAAATATCCTTCAAACCTTTGAAAGCAACCTTGCACTCGTCTAACCACACAAAGTCAACATCTTTCTGCATTAGCCAGGTCATTGGCAGAGCAATATGAGAGAATCCATCAACAAACCATGTGTAATAACTCGCTAACCCCAGGAAACTCTAAACCTCAGACACTGTGGTAGGAGTAGGTCAATCCATGATTGCCTCAACCTTTGTTGGATCAACAGATATTCCCTCAGCATTAACTTCATGTCCAGAAAATTTGACATCTGAATACCAGAATTCGCACTTACTAAACTTGGTATATAGCCGAGTATCCTTCAGAGTCTGCAATGTAACTCTGAGGTGGTGCGAAGGCTCTTCCTCGGCCTTCAAATAGATTAAAATATCACCGATAAACACAATGATAAACTGGTCAAGATAAGGTTTAAACACCATATGCATCAAATCCATTAACATAGCAGGAGCATTAGTGAGCCCAAATGACATCACTTTAAACTCGAAGTGCCCGTAATGAGTACTGAAAGCCGTCTTCAAGATATCCTCATCCCTGATCCTTAGTTGATGATAACCAGATCTCAAATCAATTTTCGAAAAAGTGTCTAGTGCCCTTCAACTGATTAAACAAAGCATCCATCCTGGGTAATGGATATTTATTCCTGATATTCACCCGATTAAGCTGTCTATAATCAATTCATATATGTAGGGTTTCGTCCTTCTTTTTCATAAAAGAACTGGTGCTCCCCACAGTGACATACTAGGATGGATAAACCCCTTCTATAATAATTCCTCAAGCTGAGTCTGCAACTCACATAATCCCTTTGGTGCCATACGGAAGAGGAATAGATATAGGTTTGGCACCATAAATAAGATCAATGATGAATTCAATGACACGTGGTGGTGGAAGTCCAGGCAAGTCATATGGAAAAACTTCCAAAAATTCACAAACCACGGGTATCTCACTAACCTTAATTTCATGTCTAGGCTCTCCAAATATGACAACTACCTCCATAACTTCTAAATCTCGAGGAGTAGCTTCCCTTCCATGAGTTGTAAGTTGTGAAAGATTATAGCCTTTATAGACTATAATTTCAAAAAGGTTAGGAATATGAAAGATTACCATCTTATGGAAATAGTCAATACTGGCATGATATATTGACAACCAATCTATCCCTAGTAAGGCATAAGGTTCCAGGAACTCCATTACCCTCAGATCAATTGGAAGTTCATTCTCCCCAATTTTGACTACACACCCCTCGTTGACCAGGTTAGGATAAATTTTATCACTCACTGCTGTGCTCAAAATCAACAATGTATTGGCTCTAACAGGTTTCAATTTCAACTCATCAACCATTGCACCCGTAATAAAGGAAACCGTAAAGCTAGCATCAATCAAAATATGCATATCTCGACCAAAAATGTTCAATATACCTTCCACGAGTCTCCTATTGGCCTCAGGGTTTCCCTCAGCCACTATATGAGTCTGCCCTAATGTAGGTGGTGTTGTACTACCCATTGATGTGGCCGACAGCATGGAACACTCCCTCTGAATATGCCCCGTCTGTCCACACCGATAACATATTATCGATACCGTCTGAGGAAAACTAATGGTCTGAGAAACCTGTCCCGATCCACTTAATTTTTTTGACGACTATGCTCTGCTATTCCCCTACCTCCAGACCAAAGTGGTGGCAAAGGTGGTTTGGCTATTGAAGCCTGAGAAACTGGTGGAACCGGTGCACTAACAAAAGTCGTCCCCGTAGACCCTGACTATGTAGTTGCACTGACTACACTCCTATGCTTTTTCCTTGGCCGAAAATAAGCAAATTCTTGCGTTCTCTGACTCCTAGGGAACTGTAGTACTGGTGGCGGTGCAAGTACAGTACAAAAATGTCTGGCAAGAATAGCTGCTTCTACTTCCATCACACTTTTAAATATAAAAGCATAGATAGTGCATAGATGAGAGGAAAACATAACTCTAATCTCGTAATTCAACCCACCAAGAAACAAATGAATTTTTTCTCCTCAAGCTCTACCATCTTAGAAGAAAATTCAATCAACTTAGTGAACTTCTTCTAATATTCCCGTACAGACATAGCTCCCTATTTCAGCTGAATGAACTCATTCTTCTTCCCATTCTTGACTGATTTCGGGAAATACTGCTTGTAGAATACAATCCAAAACTTTGGCCAAGTGGTGACAGTCTTCCATTCTCTCTAGGGAATTCCACCACTTCTATGCATAATTTATCAACAAAAATGTGATCAGTTTAACCTTAAACCAGTCCTCAACATCTACAACAATGAATCATTGCTCCATCTCTAATATCTAGGTCTCAGGTACCCCTTCCTCCATTGTGCCATCGAATATCATAATGTTATATTTCATGAACTCCTTGTGGGTTTGAGAAATGCAGCATTCTTAAAATCCACAGGCACCCTGGCAGCTATCTCCTGCATATGAATATGTGGCACTACAGGTTAGACCGGAGCTGCTACTATCTCAACTCCTCTTTCAGTTCTGCTAACTTCGGGATCGGTTGCACGCTGTACTTTAGGTCGCTGTAATGGTGGTCTCATCTGAGCTATTAACATAGCCATTAGTTTTGCCTATGACTCCATCAATTCCCACATTTGTTGCTCAATTTTAGATTTCCATTGATCCTCAGTCTCCCTGTTACCCTAAGGTCCAAGCCTCTGTGAACCCTCTCCCTAATCCGCCATTAGATTCTGAAGTCAAATGAGAAACAAGATCATTAGGGTAACATTCAGAGAATACAATGAAATCATATCTATACAATAAATAACAATATGTGCAGCAAATAATGTAAAATAATGTTTTCATTTTCATTTTTCCAAAAAAAAACACGATAAAAATTGTTTATCAAACCCTAAGCTTATTCATAACTTGAGATAATTCTCAAAGTCAATAAACTTAGGTTTCGGTACAAAGGAATAAGTTATCATTTACTCCAAAAACCAATTGAAAGTAAAATCATGGTCAGAAACTTGTCTATGATACCAAACTGTATCAATGTTACCAATTATCTCAAAAGTGATAAACCTTAGGCTCTGATACCAAGCTGTAGCATCCCCTATCCTAATTAGGGCGATACTCGTCCTGAAACCCTAATTAAGCCCAATAACCAAACTATACTTAACTAGAGCCAGCAACCACTTCGTTAGTACTTGATAAACTTAACCTATATATTTATATCGAATAATATATCAAAGTATACGCAGCAGAAAATTAAAACTTCTCGATATATATACAATATACAGAAATACAGAGTTTACCAAAACTCAAAACCTTGATTATAAACCTCCCAACCTTGTTTATATACGTCAAAAAATATAAAATAGTGTATATAAGTACAAGAAGGTTCATTACATTACAGAGAAGATTACAATACACCTAAATCTTTTATTTCCCTTAGTTGAAGCGTTGGGTTGCGAACCTGAAATATTAAATTTGGGTGAGCGCTCCAACTTGCTCAGTAAGTAATGATTCACAAAGCCATCAACATTCCATATAATAATCAAGAACTTTATGCAATAACAATATGCACCAATGTTAACTAACAAGAATATGGAAATCATATAAATCAATACGTAACATATGCAAATCAATTTATCATTGACTATTACACTATGATTCCCATTTTATTTCTAAAACTAGGGTTGATTACCCACCAACGCCATTAATATGATTGCTAGACCAACATATTAGTCGATATGTTGTCTAGCCAATCCATTAATGCTCTATGGTTCTATCCAAAACCCTTTAGTGAGTATGTAATCCACGCAACCTATTGAATTGATCATGAGTTATATATAGGCCATGAAGGGAACCCATCTCTTATAAACCTATTCTCAAAACCAAGAGTTATAGTTGTAGTCACATTACACACCGTTTTCCATTTGTTGAAAACTATCACAGTGTACATAGTCCCCCATTTCAGTCCATAAACTACATGAACTACAAATACTAAGATAACAAAGCAATATTGATAAATAGGCAAATTCGTACTTACCTCTCTATAGGTTTCCATTCCAAATTCCTAACTTTTTCGAGCACTCAAGCTTTCCCAGGAATCCAACACATATCATAGACCATTTGTAATCAATATATGTCCAATACCCTATAACTAGAAACCTTAGTTCAATATCTAAGTCTTCCAGAAATCCTCATCAAAACTCAGCTTCATTGCAACTATCTAGGGTGGGACCGCGCTCCCTCAATGGGTGGAGTGCGCTCCAGTAGTTGTGTTCATCACAACTGATGAAGGGAGTGCGCTCCACCCTGTATTGACTTAATTGAATGTAGGGCAGTAGCCACTGTTCCACACGCAAATCCAACAAACATCAATATACGCTCCCAAAATTCATTAGGGAGGACCTCTAGAGGGGTAACAAACCATATCTAGCCATAAAACAACATAATTCACAAAGATTTAACCGTCGCCATTGAATTGAACTTCAACTAACATAAAAACAAATCATACCAAAGTGATTATCTCTGGCTTTTGATCCATTTAAGCTCCCCAATCTTGGTTGATTCAAATCCCTGAACAATCTCCTTCAATCCAAAATCAAATGTTAACCCTCCCTCTCTCGGTGTTTCGATCAATTAAATGAGATAAGTTTGAGTTTTAATTTATATATATAAATTTTCATCGAGATACGCATTGCTTTATCTCGAGACCGATCAAGTGGTTAATGTGTTAAAGTGTCACTCCTTAAAGTGACACGAACTTTGACACCATCAAACACTTACGCTCTTCGCGAGGCGATTCGATGATCCATACAATTCAAACTAATCTATAATTTCTAATATATATTTATATATCCAAAAAATATATATCTCATATATTCTCTTGCCAACAAATTCACCGGACATGCCTATGAGTATTCTCGGGTGTGCACATTTATTCCACAACCCTCTCGTCGCACTTAGTGTACCAGTAATTCATTGTTTATTATATGTTTTGCATTTATAGGCTTGTATATAACTTCTCTATTATATTACAACCTATATAAATTCATTAAACAAACCAAACAAACACCAATCACTATGAAAACACACGTACACACTAATCAAGGTATGCCATACTTAACCACTAGCCTAACTCGGGTTAATAAGGATTTAGATTAGTATTAATCATCCGCTTAAGGTAACAGGTCGTTCCACGGTATGTCATCATTGTCAGTAATGTTTTCTTGATTTTTTTCTAAACCCTGACATAATCGCAAGAACACAAGTCCATGTTGAAGTCATCATCCCAACCTATGCAATCATCACACTCCATGCCAATAATAATAGTGCCACTGTGACACGTGTCGAATGTGTACAATAAATTTTCCTCATATATTATACTCTTAATATTTTGTAGTAGTGGTAAGTGGGAATCGTCCCTAAAGGGATTTATAAAACTTCTCTAGGGAAAATGACTTTTAATGGTTTTTATTATTTCTACTTTAATTTAATTAATTAATTAAAACATTAATTAAACTTACAAATTCAATCTATAATATAATAATAATTAACTAATTATACTAAATTAACTAACACAATTCAAATTCACTATCTATCAAATCATTTCAATTCAATGATAAATAAATATCTAAACAAACATCTAGAACAATGAAACAACAATCCGTTTTGCATCTAAACATGTTACTTCAATCATATAGTTATCAACATACTTTATAAAATACAGTAGAATATTAAACTCTAATAATAAGTAAGTAAATGATCTTTAGCCAGATATTTGTTCTCCTTATAATAGTGGAAAAACCACTTTCTAATTTGATCGAGTTAACCCCTTTGAATACACAAAGACATTAACTCAACACAATAAAATCGCATTACACTTTATGAAAACTCTAAACTACTAAATCTAACACCTTCGGAAAGCCACTTCAATATTAGATTTAGATCTCAAATTCAACTAGGACATATAAACAATCATACTTTTAAAATAATCCTAGTTACTACTTTAAATTAGATAATGAATCCAAATATCATAAAACACCTTCTAGACTATGCATGCAATACAAAGATCATGATTAAAATTAACATATAATAAGCTATTAAATCAGTAAATCAAATAATATAATTGGTTTAAAGCATTAAGCACATAACTATCTCATCATAAATACATTGCAAAATAGATCTAGTTCACGTTTGGACTTTATTAAGATTGATAAATTACTCATTCATAATCATAAATAACATCACAATAATATAAATTTAATACATTGATAAGTACCTCTGGATTAAATACTTTAAATCTCCAAATCTTCCCCAAAAGTAATGGACAATAAAGCAATAAACTAAAACAATAAAGAATGGCTCATAGAGAAATGGAATATTGATCTAAGTATTCAAGGGCAACTGATTTCGTAGCCCTATGGTTATATTTATAGTATTCTAGGTTGTAAAACATCTCAAACTAACTCAAACTACTCATTGTTATCTAAAATCCTCGAAATATGTTCCAGTAATTCCTCAGAGATTCAGGGTTAGGTGGAATCGTTGGGTAAATCCTCAGAATTGAAATCTTTGTTTCCACCAATCTGAGTGGCGATTCTTGGCACATAGGAATCGTTAGGAAATCGCTGGTATTGAAATCCAGTTCTTCCTTGATTCCTTATTGATAATTCTTTGCATACTCTTTCCAATTGATTAATTCCTTCATAATCTTCCCTTTTTACTCAATTTCTTCATATATTCCTTTTATTACATGAAATAACAAAAATAAAGAAAACCATGTGTAATATAGTCTTTGACATCTAAGATTCATCCTAAAATTTACTATAAAACATGTCTAATTATTGACTTGTCACACTTCCAAAATTGTCTTCAATCCCTACTTCATCTTCTTCATCAAGTGGAATGATGACTGCATCTCCCCATAAGTGGTCAAACCCGAATTTTTTATTAGCATTCTTATTAGAGTATTCCCATTGGCTTGTAATAGGTAACTCCATGCATTTTGTACCATATCAAAAGGTTGTGCAAGTTGGTCTTGAAAAACATAATGGAGTTATATTGTTTGTAGACATGTTGAATTCATGAACAAAATGATGCACATCTTGTATTGTTGTTCACTTTGACTAACCACTATGCCAATAACTATTTTCCATCCATAACTTAATATGATTGAGTGAGATGTAGTGTTAATCTTGAGATGAGTAGCAAGAATCTTGACCGATTGTTGAAACAAGCAATTTCTTGGCACTAATATCATCTCACCATTAGTGTTAGCATTGCACATCTTGTTGCCACCTTTTGTAGTGACCCACTCTCCACCATATTGCTAAAAAACCTTGACATGTGATACTTCTAAAATTGAAAAATGAAACTATTAGTATGAATCATAGAAAGAGAGAAAGTAGTTGATGGTATATAGAGTTGTAGTTTGTACAAATAAATTATATGTACAACTGATTGCAATTTGTAGGAATGAATAGAATTACTGTAAATATTGACGATATTATCAATATTGATGTTATAGACAACAAAGATTATTTAAGGAGATGCATTACCGTCATTATAAAAAATAATATTAAAATGAATAAATGAGTGAATAGATACTTAATAGTTAATTCCTCAACCATTTGCAACCTATTTTTACAACTAGTATTATTATTATTTTTATGAACGATATTGTCAATATAAACGATATTGTCAATATAAACGATATTGGCAATATATGTTACAGACAATAACAAATGAAAAAAGCTACATCCGAAAATATCCATCTGTGAACAATATTATGAATAACTTTATGCAAGAGGCTACTTGACAATGATATTATATAAAAATTGTAATCTAATGGAGCCATGAGTTATATAACTACACTTAATTATTACCAATAATGAAAGGTGTTGGACAACTTATAGTCATGGCAATGGAGTCTCCCGACATCATCAAATAATCATGTGGGTAAAATGTATGAATTAATTAATTGACTAAGAAGGTTCAGGATAAGCAAATAAATGCAAACAAAGTCACATATGATGAACTTACATAGAAACAATGGATTCAACAATGTTCACAACTCGTGAGTTGGTTGTTGTGAATAATGAGAAATCTCAGACTTTGTGCGTTTGATGCTTGCAAGGAGCGAGCAACTTGTCTATGAAACTAGTAAAACTAGCTAATACATGAACAAATAAAAGAAAAAATAAGCCATTACTACAATGTGTACACCTAAAATAGAAAAAAATAGATTAAAGAAAAAAAATCGTTTAGAGGGAATGAAAAAAAGTTAAAATGATGCCAATACTTTGTCTAGGAGGCCATTAACATCTTCTGCTTTAAACAGATGAGAAGTTTGCTTTAATGGAGATGAAGAAACTTTTTTATCAAGAAGATATGAATAATCTTGCTTTTATGGAGAAATAATGAGGAAAGAAATGAGATGGGACGATTGAGATAGGAGAAATGGAGGGAAAGAGGTTGTCATGTCAAGTAAGGGTAAAAAGGACTTTTCACCATTAGATTTAGGATAAAAAACAAATCAGAAAAGATTGGTTAGTTTTTATTATTAGAGTCCATTTTGGGCTATTTTCTCAAATTTCCCTTCAATCTCTTATTTTCTTCCATCTCTCCCTTCATCCTCCATACCTACGTCTCTCTATTTATCCCTTATCGTTCATCTCTTTATCGTTCCTCTTTCCTCACAATCTCTCCTCTCTCATTTGTAGTTTTTCTTTCATTATCTCCCTCCAACTGAGCTCACCCTTGTGTCTCTTGAACCATAATAGTAGTACCAGGGAATGGTGATGCAGCGGGTTAGGTAGATAGTGGCGATGAAAACCAATGGTAGTGAAGAAGGAGATCCAATGATTGATTAAGGTGAGCTGTAAACTTAAATTTGGATGTTTGAATTTGTTATTTTAAATTAATGGTTTCAGTGGCTAGAGGTTAAGGATGAGACTATTGTTAATATAATTGTTGTTGTTATTGTGAAATTGTGGGTTTTGTCATTATTGTTGTTTGATGGTTGATTGAACTATTGATGGAAATGAAGATGAAGGAGTAGCAGGGTTGCTATTGTGATCAGGATGGATGTCCCTGCCATGGCAAGGCAAAGCCTTCCCATGGTAGGGTAATGTCTTGCCAAGCCTAAGGAAAGCATGGGCACTGCCCCAGGCCAATCTGTGGGGTGATCTAGGGGCTGCCCTGGGTTTCCCTAGGGCAGTACACCGAGTGCTAAGCTCATATGAGCCTCGACTCGATTGACGTTGTAACACTCAGGGGAAAGTAAGTTCGAAGGAAAAAGGAGAAAGTTTTGAGAAATCAGGGAAAGTGGCTTGATAGCCTAAATGGGAAGTGTATAACATATTTAGAGGTGAGAAAACATGGAAAAAAGGTGTGATGATGCTTTCGGAGACTTTAAATAGTCGATAAATGTTGTTATGGGATTTTAATCTCATTGTAAGTTGAAATATGATTTTGAAGTATTAAAATAGAGTTTTAACTATAAAATGTGCAATTTATGATTTAATAGGGCTTACGGAAGTACGTCAAATATGGGGAATGAATGTGAGGCTTCATTACCAACTTTGATTTGGTTTAACTGTAAGTAAACCCTACAGTGGTCTTTACTATTTATGAAATTTTATCTTTGTATTTGCATTTGTGTTTAGTTTGCATTGCATTTCATATCATTCTCGGTCATGCATACATGACATCTATATAGAGTTGCCCCTGCTTCAGTCGTAAGAGTGTGAGATGCTCCACTCCAAATTAGATGTACTGCAGACGTCTAAGGCGAGTAATGTCGACTCTGGGGTAGCCTACATTGGACTCATATGACTGTTATAGGTTCATCGTAGGTGGGCCTGCTTGTTATGAGCTTATAATAGGAAAAGAGGGATCCATGTTGTTATGTAAATTTGTTGTTATTTGGAAATGCAATTACATGTCTCTATGTATTCTGACTAACATTTATAGAAGTACAAAGCAATGTAGGAGTTTACGTACCTGACATCTTTGAGTTATTTTTGATGATGACAGGTTCTCCGTGAAGACAAGGAAGAACATACAAGACTCGAAGATCTTGGTGAATGTTTTCAATTTTAAAAGCTTAATTCTCGTTTTAATCATGTTATACATTATTGTTTTAGGTTCCGCGGTGAGCGTAGGTCCTAAAATACTTTGGAATAGGTTATGAAAGTCTCGTAAATTGGTTTACAAGCAAATTAAGAGGTTTATATTCTAGTTTTGTTTTATTTGGAATTATAAAGTTGTAACTAATGCATCGGTGACTCTAAGATAGTTTAAAAACTTCAATTTGATACATATTGTGAACTCTAAGGAGTTGTGAGTTGTTTTAGGCATGTCCCAATTCTGTTGTCTATTAGGTAAAACTTTTTCGGTAGGTCATTTTTATGGGAGGTGATGAAATTTTTTCATAAAATATGGAAGACATTCCGTAAGACTTACTAATTTTCTTCAATTAAACAAATCATGAACTGAGCTTCGTTGAGGATATAAATTTAATTTTGGAGCACTATTAACGATTAAAATGAAAGTATTTTGAGGTCAAAGTTAATTAAATAGATTAGGTGCCTAATTAGGGTAATTAGACTAAGTCAGGACTTAGTGAGACAGGTCCTAACAAATAATGTCTTTTATTTATTTTATTGCAATATTTACTATGAATATGTATGAGTAGTTTATTAATCTAAACAAAGTCTGAACATGAACTTAATCCGTTTTGCAATGTAGTCATAATGAAGAAGGATTTGTACTTAATGCTTTAAACTTAATCGTATACGCCGATTCATTATTTTAATATATTTGTTTTTGCGTATTATGAATCAAGAAACTTTGTATTGAATGCATAGTCTATTATGTGTATTGTTATATTTAGGTTCTATATATAATTTAAAGTACTAACTAGGATTAATTTAAAAGGTATATTATCGATTGTATGTCCTAGGTGAATTGTGTTCTAAGTTTGATATCAATACAACTTTCCGATAATATTGGCTTAGTAGTTAGAAGTCTTCATAGAACTTAATGTTGTTTTATTTTCTAAATAAATTATATTTGAGCTTTCGAAGGATTAATGTAATAGAATTAGGATGTGGCTTTTCCATTGATATAAGGAAAATTGGTGGCTTGATAAAGGCTATCAACTTACTTATGATTTAGGTTTAATGATTCAAAAATACTTCATAATATGATGAAAGTATGATTATGACTATAATTTAAGTAATATGTTTGGACTCAAAATAGATTAATGTTTCATTGTTTTGGATATTTGTTTAGATGTTTATTTTATATTGAATTGATTCGGTTTGATTTGAATTTAGTTTTAGTGAATTTGAATTTTGTTAATTAAGTTAGTTTAATTAGTTTCATTGATTTTTATAGTCTGATTAGATAATCTTGATTCCCATTTTAATTTAATTAATTAAATTAAAATAAAATAATAAAAACCATTTAAAGATTTTTTCTTAAGAAATTTACAAAATCCATGTGGAGACGATCCCACTTATCACTACTACAAATAATAAGGATATACACGAAACTTATTGTACACGCTCAACACGTGTCACTAAACCTCATAACTTCATCTATGTTTGCATGGCAATGAAGACCAAAAGTTTATATGTGAACATATAATGTGATCTTGGCCTTTCATCTCATTTGACTCTCTTCATCCCAAGGTGAATCAAAAGACCATATTTGTCCCAACATCTCCACTTACACACATACATAAACACACCAATCTTGACACGAATCTCATAGATTTTATTCCAACACGTATCTCGAAGCATATCCATAGTCAATGTTTATTTACATAAACTTAGGTACGTTGATTTAATTCCTAAAAAATGTACTTTGATT
This sequence comes from Stephania cephalantha, assembly GCA_039657325.1. Taxonomy (NCBI): domain Eukaryota; kingdom Viridiplantae; phylum Streptophyta; class Magnoliopsida; order Ranunculales; family Menispermaceae; genus Stephania; species Stephania cephalantha. The sequence continues at coordinate 20,023,277 of CM077574.1, read as the reverse complement.
TAATTGATTTGCATACTATAGTCCAAATAAATTAAGATACTTAATTTGGCTACATTAATGTGTACATGATTCACATTAAAACTCACCAATCACTCCACGCCTGCACACATCTCAATACGTGTCCCCCGCTTGTGTCATGACTCCTATAAATAGTAATTTAAAGTCATTTAATAATCTACACATATACAAACACTAGGAAATTACCAAACAAATATAAAATGTACATCGACCACACGCCAAGGTCAGACCACATATTTGTTAGCAAGTCCCATGTCGCTAGTCGGTGATCCTGATTACGAATGAAACAAAGGTTAGAAATTTGGGCGGTTATATTGTGGCATGAAATTAATCAAATTGAAAAGCCTAAAGTCCAATATTAAAAAGAATATACCTTTGATAGGCCTAGGGATGAAAACATTGACTTTATCCTAAGAAAACCAAGTATGAATATGGTGTTAGTATGGGAGTTAGTGGAAGATGTAAAAGTGATTTTGAACCCTTGATGGGGCATTTATATGACCATGGATCCTTTGATGTGTGAATAGGATCAATTGATGAAAACTATAAAAAAACACAAGTTACTGCTTATTCTCTATATGCACATTCATAAAACATTAGAAAACAAAGAATTTAGTGAAGAATCTCTGCTAGTCTATAATGAATTGGAGTTAGAGGAGACTCATCTCACCATATAGAATAGCGCCTAAGAGCTAGGGATCAAAGTCATCACCCTAAGTAAGCATTTCCACTACATTAATCGTGCATCAATCCATGTAAAATGAGTCTTTAATCATGATTTGTATAATCTGATGTATAAGTCCTTTATTATATTGTTTTTTTTTATCAAATTGAAGTTTACTTGGAGCCTCCAAGTACAATTTTGAGTTTTGGGGTTTTTGACCAAAAAAAAATTGAGGCTTTGTTCATGGAATTGGAATTTGGATTTTTGAACATCAAAATGATCTTATTTTTAAAATATAATCTCATATTTGGATTCCTTGTGAAATTTTACTGATCTTAGTGTCAAGAATTTTGAAAATTAGTGGCCTTTTCACCAAGTTTTAATCATTTGAAAAATCTCATGTGTTCTTAGCAAAATGGGTTTCTTGTAAGTCCAATGCATGTTTACATCTTCCATTGGCGACAGGGAGTGAGGGTTTGTGGTGATTGAGACGAACCTCGACAATGAAAGGAGAAGAATTAGTGTGAAACCTGAACCTGACACTGTGACCAACGTCATGGGTTTGTACACAAGGCGTCGGGCACAGCGTGGCAAGATGATTGATGGGCAGAGGCACGACGCCGTAAGTGGTCTAGATGTTGAGTGAAGTTTAGATAAGTTTATAAAGGGACCAAGAACGAGATAAATGTGAAAATAGATAAGATTGATATGTAACAACCCTAAAAATATTTTACATTTGCATGATGATGTGTATTATTTACCTATATTTTTATTGCAAAAATGTCTTAATTTTATTGTCGATTTCGCGAGAGATTTGCCTTAAGATGTGTGCATACACGGGCATTTGGATGGGTCGACGGGATCGATGAAAGTTAGGTCTAATGGAATTAATTAATTGAAATACCTAAGTTAAGTCATGAGGGGCATATTAGTTATTTCATAAATGGAAATTTCATAAAAAAACAAAATTAGAAATATGAGGTGTCAAATTTTGGTGGTGTATGAAGAGATAATAAGAAATTTAGAAATAATAAAACCAAAATATGTGGTGGGGATTCACTATCCAAATGAGAGTATAAAAGGAGAAAGATGGAGAGTAAGATTTTCATTTAAGTTAGAGGTGGTGTAAAAGTGATGTTGAGGAAGAAAGGAATTATCATTTGCTATTTTGGAGATCTTGATTAAGCCAAGTAAGTAAACTCCTAATTTTATGTAATTTTGATGTTCTTGGATTGAAATACATGGTAGATTTGATTAATTCATTGTTTGAAGTTTGATTTTAATGGAGTTGATTTTTAGTTGGTTTGAGAAAAAGAAATAATATTGTGGTTTGAATGAAAGAAGAGAAGGTAGAAGGAAAGAATAAAAGAAAAAAAAGAAGAAGAGAAAACAAAGAAAAAAAAGGAGAGAGAAAAGATCACTAACGTGATATGGGGAGGGGGAGGAGGACGCACGCACACGCAATGCGTGTGTACGGTCCTCAAACTGGGCCTGACATTGGCCAAGCCCAGCCCAAGGGGTGAACCGGGCTCATGTGGCCGAACCGAGCCTTGTTCAAGTGGACCCAAACCCCCCAAATTAATGAAAAAATATAATATATATTATATATTTTAATTAATTAAAATCATACAAAATAACAAATAGTTCAGAAAAATCCAAGAAAAATAGAGAAAAACTTGGAAAAATATGAAGATTTGAGAAAAATGGTAGAAAAGTGATTTTGGAGTTTTTTTTTGGGATTTTTACACCGAGATTCTCTTCGAGAAATGTGCCACCACTATAATTTCCTTATTTTGAACTATTTTGGGATTTAAAAATATAAATTATTTCAAATTGGCTCAAACACACCTAATTTATTATAAATTGATATTAGGGGCTTACGAGACTAGTGTCGGATATCGGGTACGTATTTTGATGCTGTAGGAGCCACGTGTTGCTTCATATTTTGCGTTATTGATGTAAGTAAACTAGTTGGGGCCTTATCATGACTTCATTTGTGCATTTAATGGTTAATTATCTCTTGTTGAGTTGTATTCCTAGTGAATCAAATCAATTGAATTGTTCCTTTTATATCCGATTATGATATCAATGTTAAAGTATTTGTCGTGCATTCCTTCAGACTTTGTAATAAGTGGCCTAAGGTCTAAGTGGGCGAAATGGTAATTACGAACGTGGTGGACTTACCTAAGCCCCCAGTTTAGGATTGAGGAAGGTCAAGCTGGTAGAAGTGTTTGCAGTCTGCTACAGTTGATGGATTCGATCTAAACTGTTAGTTAAGTGACTTAGGTAAATCTAGCGATCGTTTTGAAAGTCAAGTTATGGTACCTTATCGCACTTGATGGACTTAGAGTGCTTAAATGCCTTTACTTTGTGTAATCGGCACTCAATTATTCATTGATATCTCTATTAAATTGGAAATAATGTTTTATTCATTATTTCGTCGTAAATCTTGCATGGTTTTTCCACTAACCATTTATTTGACATTTGAGATACTGTTAAGACTCATGTGGATTTACTTACTCAAATTGTCTCCATTTCGGTGACAATTGCATGTCCCTCTAGTAGCAAGGCCAAGGAGCCGATACTTGGTGACTTCCTCTGAGCTTCCCTTAGAGACAGCTTCTACTTTGGATACTCGTAGGTATATTTTGTGTAGATGTGTATATATCGCTTTGGTTTAAAACTGGTTAATGGGTTTAGCAAACACTTAGATACATGTATATATTATTTCCCTCATTTTTGTCACCTGATATGCATGAGATCTACTTTGCAGGGTTTCCACATATATGGTTGTCCTAACATCGTGATATTTTTAATTTATTGTCGCTTTAATTCTTTTATTTTCGGTCACGCAATTCATTAAGACTTGATAAACTTAATTACAACTCTAATAAGCAACTAAACAATAAATGAAATTGTAAAAGAGGCTGACTAGACTTGCGTTAGCTCCGCAGGGGTTGACCAGGGTCTACGTATGTCTAGGCCAGGCAGGGCCTAGTTTGTGGTGACTGAGGCCGTCACATGATGAAACGAAACTAAATAGGCTGTGTATATAAAAACAAATGAGATGTAGAGATGACTTGTGACTTTTGGAAGTAGCACGAATAGACTCTTTTAGTAAAGGTAAGGCACTGGAGTAGTTGTGCATGACCAAAAATTTTAGTAACTCCGTATCATAATTACGATTCATTCATAGCGTAGAAGGCTATTGAATCACGATCTCTTGTATTTAAAAAGTTGAATGAACTGGTGAGGTTTGATATAAAAGAGTCTATGAAGTTTCATTGAAGTCAATTGAAAGCTTAAGTATAAATAAATGAATGGCCAAAAAATCCTCACATGGAAATGGAAATTTCAGGTTAACAAGTCCCAATAAGACTTACGATGTCAAACAATAAGTTTGATGGAATTTAATGTATCTTCACAAGGATCTTACTAGGAGTCACGCTCCAAAAAGTTTAAAATATTTTTGAACCAAAGTAATATACAACTAATTTCAGTGAATACGTTGTTTATTGGTTCAAATCTAGTGCTACACCACGTGATCAATCAGTGGTAAAGTTTTGAAGTACTATGTTATTTTAAATTGTAGTTGATGTAAGATACATGTATAAACAGTGAAGATACAAATGAAATAAATGAACGAATGAAGTTCATTGTGAACTCATGAAGAGAGAATAATAGACAATGTTAGAAAATTCATTAATTTTCTAACTTGTCAAATGAAAAGTTAAGTGAATTGGCTAACGAGTTAGAATTGATAATTGCTTTCTAATCCATAACCTAAATGATATTTGGAGTAGACATTTAGAGAATGAGAGTGAGTTGCATGATATATCAGGTTTCATTTTTTGATCAGAATGGAATTTAAGATCTCTTGTCATGGGATGACAGATATAACTCGACATCTATAGTCATGGGAGGACTTATATAATCCCAAGTTTTGTTTAGAAACGCTGGAATGATTATAGATCAAATAGACATGTGACTTTACTTTAGTATTTAATATTATGCTCAAATATTGTTTACATTATTTTATATCTTTAGACTAATGATAATCTAAGAATTGATCGACTGGCAATTCTAATGAAAAGATGATCAGTGACATGAAAGCAAACTTGGATTGTGTACCAATGCTTTGTGGATAGGGAAAAAATTATCAACGTTTTAGAATAATTGTTCAGATAAAAGTGAGTAGTGTTATGAAAATCAAGATGGGTGACAGCTCATACTAGTTACCACTTAAGGCAAGTGTTTTCATTGAACGCTAAGGGTACTAGCTCATTGAAAGCCTACGGCATATCCGGTGGTTTTGCGGGTCTAGTTAGTATATGGTATTGTCGCTCGTTCTTACCTTTGACCGTGGAAAACAGAGTGTCCACAATCGAACTTGTCTATGAGAATCCAATAGGGTGGAGATCTTTTGTAACCAATGATTAAGTCAACTACTTGCCAATTGTGAAAATGCTCTCAATCCAGGCTTTTATTATATTGTTTGAATTCTTGTTTTTAGTTATCTATGCATGTTTCCATTGTTTAGTGTAAGTTGTTTAGTTTATCTCTTCTAGATTAGGTTAATTAGAAATCCAACCCCTATTTCCTTTTAGTTGTTGCCAAGGAATCTTTCTTAGTCTCTGTGGGTTCGACCCCGTACTTGCCCTACTACATATCAAAGTAGTCGATAAATTGGGACTATTATTGGTGTTGTACGACGCAACATCAATTTTTGGTGTCGTTGCCAGGGACTGTGTTGAAACAATTTTCTAGGTTAACATAAATAAAAAATGAGCCAAGAAAAAAAAACTCACTTTTAGGGAAGCAAGCCAACTTCAAGGAGGTTCTCAACCTCTATGCATAGAATTCCCTACCCAAGCCGGAGAGTTCATGTTAAAAGAGGACTTATCCAGAAACTTCCAACATTTCTTGGAAGAGATGATGAGGATCTGCATAAATTTTTGGAGGAACTCAAATGGGTTGTAGGTATGAAACCTATTACAACTGAGCCTGATATGGTTAAGCTAAAGACTTTTCCATTTTGTCTGAGATGTAATGCTCTGGATTGGTTGTTCCCCTTACCCTTAGATCTATCCATTCTTGGAAGGATCTACACCTCAAGTTTCAAGAAAAATATATGCCAGCAAATAAGATTACCTCTATTAGGAGACAAATCTCCACCATTTACATGAAGGAAGTAGAATCTTTTTTTGATTATTGGGAGAGATTTAAAATACTCTATCATGCTTGCCCATAACACAGTTTCACTGAGAAATCATTGTTCGAAAACTTCTATAAAGGGCTAACTAATGGTGAGAAATGGTGGGTGGATACAGTATGTAATGAAAGTATTTCAGAAGTTACACCCTCTGAAGCCAAGAAAATCATTGAGAAAATGGAAAATCAATCTAGACATCATGGTGTAGCAGATAATACTTACGAAAGTCGAGCTGGAGTCCATTCACAAAAGGATAGGCTTGAGAGTGAAATGTCAAAATTGAAGTCCATGATGAAGTAGTTAATGTTAGGATCAGGGAGAGTCCAAGCTTGCAGTACTTGTTCTGAGTACACACATACTACAATAATTGTCATTTACATTTTAGGGATAGATGTAAAGTTAATATGGTTGAGCAATTTCCAGGATCATTTCAGGAGATAAGGTCAAGATGATTAGATTTATGGCCTTCAGGGCCATGATCATCATTTAGTTCTTCCAAAAGTACAACAATCACCCATACAGGTGAAAGCAGTCATTATATGAGAACTTCAAAATCTATTTGAGTCTTAAAGTCAAAAGTGTGACATGAGATTTTATGAGATTGCAAAGCAGATTGAGCAAGTTATGACAGAAGCTCAAGCAAACAGGGAAGAAACACCACGCACTCAACATTCTATTGAGGTTAGTAAGATTACTTTGAGGAGTGGAGCTGAGCCTAAGGAACCTAAGCAACCAGATTTACCAAGTAAACCGAAGGAGGTAAGAGCAGAGACTGAGCATGAGATAGAAGTTACTGCTGCACCACCTGAGAAACCTCAGTAGAACCAACCACTAAACCTATTGTTATTCATCCTCCATTTCCCTAGCATCTTGCGAAATCAAAGAAAGAGTAGCAAGACAAAAGAATCATAGACACCCTCAAGAAAGTAGATATCAATATCCCATTGCTAGATGTTGTAGCCATACTAGCCAACGTGCCTAGGATTGACAAGGTCTTGAAGGAGTTGTGTAGCAAAAAATTAAAGCTACATGAACAGAAAAGAGTCATCGTTGGTGAAATTGTCTTGGCCATCCTTCAAAAGAAACTTTCTCCTAAGTGCAAGGATCCAAGAATATTCTCAATGCCAATCACCATTGGTGATAGAAAATTCTCCAAGGCAATACTACACTCAGGAGCATATATAAATGTCATGCCTTTGTATGTGTTTGAGTCTTTTAATTACAAAGATCTCAAGGAAACCAGTATAGTGATCCAGTTAACAAGCAGATCTATTGTACACCCTATAGGAGTCTTAAAGGATATCATTGTCGTTGTAGGATCCTTATACTTTAATTTAGAGTTCTTCATCCTAGACATGAAAAATGAACCATTTCCCAATTCCACTTTGATTCTATTAGGACGTCCTTTCATGAAAATGGCACAGGCTAAGATTGAAGTCACAGATGGATCTTTGCCTGTGGAGTTTGATGGCGAAGTTGTGAAATTTAACATTCATGACGTCATGAAATATCATGTTGATGTGTCATCCCTGTGTAATTTTGATGCAATTGATCCAGTGGTACAAGTAAGTATTGACTACTCTACGAGCGATACATTGAACCCAGTCATCTGTCAAGGAGTGACCTCTGATGATTCGAAGTACATTTGTTCACTCGACAAAGATGTCGAGGATTTCATTAAAGAATTAGAGTCTTATGAACTCTGTTCCAAACTCCCTGTCCCCATGGATTTTTCTCCTCTAGTCCCAAGCTTGAGCCTTCGCTCGACAAATCCCCAAAGCTTGATTTGAAAGAGCTTCCAGATCACCTAAAGTATGCCTACTTAGGTGAGAACGAATCACTTCCAATAGTCATTTCCAACAAACTCTCGAAACTGGAAGAGGAAATACTAGTGTAGCATCCCCTATCCCAATTAGGGCGATACCCAGCCTGAAACTGTAATTAAGCCCCGGTACACTAGTCATACTCAATTATAGTAACAATACAATCGTCCTTCATACATGATAATCACATAAATAGTATATCGTATAATAATTGAAAATGTCGCGGAATTAAAAATCAGTATAAACCTCGGTCGTAAAACCACATCCCATCCCTGTTTATAACAAAATAGTAATTCAAAACAATATATAAACATTAGGGAAGTCAAATCACCGTGGAGAAGACTATAGACTCTTAATCTTCTTCGTCCCTGAGTTGAAGTGCACATCGACAACCTGAAATGTTAATCGAGGAATAAGCGCTCCAACTTGCTTAGTAAGTGATGTACGTAAACCGATCAACTATCAACTAATATCAATGAATCAATGAATAGCAATATGAATCCAAAATATATCTATTCAAGTATTAAAATGATATAACAATATATAAAGGAAGGCAAGTTCATAGATCAATTGCAATGTACTCGTGACTTGTGTATATTTTTTTATTTCTTTTGCATTCAAAACAAGAGTTTTAGACTCCAGCTACCCTGAATTACGGTCCACATAACCTTACACATTGGCCGACGTGATTTATGTAGTGTATCCAAGCATAGCGTAGCTACCCACTCTTAAATGGAAAGTAGCAATTGGTTAGTGTCACGAATCTAAGGGAAGGGTATTGGTTGGCCTCTCAATACCTCGGTCGTCAACCTCAGTCTAATTCCCCCGTCGCATCCCTCTCCGAATTCACTTTTTGATATAAAACAATACGAAAGCAATAATAGGAACCTCAAGGTAGTTGAAAGGAAGGTGTCGGTAGCTTGCTAATCACCTTCATCGTCACTTCAGTTCGATTCAGCCCGTCGTACCTCTTTCCGAATAATTTCTCATAAAATTTAGTTCAAGTCACAGTACATTGCCACATTCGCAGTCTGTAATGCAATATGAACTAATTATACTAATTATATTGCATAATTGATAAAAAAATACAAGTCCCACTTACCTACGCCGAGCTTTTCTAATTTTTTTTATCTATTTACCCGACTCCTGATATCCGTAAATCTATCCCCGTTGACCAAGAACCTAAAATACCCCAATTGTTATTAATTTAGGTTCAATACTTATTAATTAGAACCCCTAAATTAGTCCTAATCGAATCAAGAACCAATTTATTAAATTTTAGGCCAATATGACCATTTCACATTTTTCGTGGTAAAAACTTCGGTATAATTTCTCGCTGGAATCCCGAATTCTTTATTTTCATAGAAATTCATAAATTTCTATTTATTCTATCAAATTATTATTTTTCGGAATTTTTTCCTATTTTTTGTATTTTTTCTAATTTTTTCAACATTTTCCTCTATTTTTTGTATTTGAAAATGGTTTGGGTCCGGCCCGGTTCAAGGGCCCAAACCTTTCTTCCTCATCAAGCCCCTGCAACTCCAAATCAACAGCACACATTTTTTTCCTTCGATTGTTGATGCCTTTAGGAGGGGAGACGGCTACCTTATCGTCTCTTTCCTCAAACGAACTGCACAACAGTTCGTCCAAGCCTCCGCGCTCCCATCTCCATCGAAACAACCAACATAACAATCAACAACAACGACCACAATTACACCACAGCCACATGAAAACAATAACAACCCAACAACAAACACCAACTCACCTTGATCTCTTATCTCCTTCTCTCTTGGTCTATTTTTCCATTCACCCTCGAACTTTTGATCTCTCAATATTTTTATTTTCTCCCAGGTTCGTTTTCTATAGATGAGGCAGTGGGTTCTTGAGGATATATATTAGACATCCTCGAGATTCATTTTGCATAAATCTCGAGGCAAATCTAATGTTTCTTTTATTATCTTGATCTTCTTAAGATACGTGTTATGTATCTCGAGGCTGATCTATGGATAATAATCAAATCAATCAAGCCCTCAACACATGATGATTACCATACTTAGGATCGAATACATATTGATCTCCTCGAGATACGTATTGCGTATCTCGAGGTAAATCTATAGCCTTATTTTGGCATACATACTTATGCATGCATCATTCGATTGTCCTTGCGATATGGTCACACATATCTCGAGGCGTGGAAAATCTCTTCAACTCACCAACGTACAGACAATTCACTTCCTCGACTCTCATGCTACATATCTCGAGGCAAATCCGATGTATAATTTTTATTTAATTCTAACCGTAGGACTCATTTATATATATTTATATATAACTATATATATAAATATATAAATCATTCTATATTTCGTCGTCGCGCGCGCTAACGATGACCGTCGGACGTGCACACTTCTGTACGCCCCACGCGTGTCACCCTCGACCTCGTGTGTCACTAAGCACCCACCAATTATTAATTATTTATTCGTTTTCGATATATTTATATATACAATTATATATAAATATACATATTCATGCATTTATAATTTCTCCGTATGCTCCAAAGAGTACACTCGGGAGTGCACGCTACCCTATGACTCGTGTGTGTCACTTATGACCCACACACGGTATTAGGTGTCCAATAATTTTTTCAATTGTTCAATTATACGCCAATTAATCCAATTAATTTCAATAATAAATACTAGAAACCATACAAACACCAAACGACACACTAATCGAGACAAGTAAGGCTTAACCACGAGCCTAACTTGGATTAATTAGAACTCGGACAAACACTAATCACATGCTTAAGGTAACGGGTCATTACTATTAGTGCACATCCTACGAGACTACAAGGAAGTGATTGGATGGACACTAGCTGACATCAAGAGATTGCATCTTTCCATATGCACGCACTGAATACATCTGGAGGATGACTGTAAACCCTCGAGGCAAGCTCTAAGGCAGTTAAACATGCCTATGATGGAAGTAGTTAAGAAAGAGATCTGAAACTTCTTGATGCATGAATGATTCATCCCATTTCTGATAGCAAGTGGATTGGTCCAGTGTAAGTCGTACCCAAAAGACTGGAGTAACCATTGTGACCAATACCCAAGGAGAGTTAGTACCTACGCGAGTCCAAAATGAATGGCGAGTTTGTATTGACTATAGAAAACTTAATGCGTCTACAAGGAAAGATAATTTTCCCTTGCCATTCATAAATCAGATGTTTGAGCGTTTGGCTAGAAAATCCCACTACTGTTGTTTAGATGGGTATTCAGGGTTTCATCAAACTCGTAGTCGCACTAGAAGATCGAGAGAATACCACCTTCACATGTCCTTTTGGAACATTTGCTTATAAACGCATGCCATTTAGGCTATGAAATGCACCCGAGACATTCCAATAGTCCATGGTAAGAATTTTCTATGATTTTTTCAAGAACTTTATTGAATTCTTCATGGATTATTTCACCATTTATGGAGATTTTTTTGACAGTTGTCTTGACAATTTGACCAAAATGTTATCCCAATGTATTGAAAAGAACCTTGTTCTCAACTATAATAAATGACATTTATGGTAGACCAAGAGATCATTTTGAGTCATATTATTTCATCTTAAGGTCTGGAAGTTGATCTAGCAAAAGTGGATGTCATCCATACCTTGCCCTATCCCTCCACTGTGAGAGAGATACGTGTTTGTCTAGGTCATGCAGGCTTCTATAAGTGGTTTATCAATTATTTTTCCAAGATAGCTTAACCTATGTGTCGCTTACTTCAGAAAGATGTTCCATTTGTTTTTTATGACGAATGTAAAAAATCATTTTCCACACTGAAGACTGCACTCATCTCCACCTCAATCATCAAAGCTCCTAATTGGTCGCTTCCTTTTGAGATTATATATGACGCGAGCAATTATGCTATAAGAGTCTTGCTAGGACAAAAAGTAGGGAGACGATCTCATGTGATTTATTTTGCATCTAAAACTTTAGATGTTGCTCAAATGAATTACACCACCACTTAGAAAGAACTCCTTGTAGTTGTTTTTGTACTTGAGAAGTTCATGCCTTATCTGCTAGGTACCAAAGTCATTATCTATTCAGACCATGCAGCTTTGCGTTACCTAATTTTTTAAAAAAGAGTATAAGCCTAGACTCATAAGATGAATACTCTTACTTCAAGAGTTTGATCTTACAATCAAAGACAAAAAAGGAATCGAGAATCTAGTGGCAGGCCATCTCAGTCACCTGGAGAACGGAGAACCACATATTGCTCTCAATGACGAGTTCCCTGATGAATGCATTCATGCAGTGTCTTTTGAAGTTCCATGGTATGCTGACCATGTTAACTATCTCGCTACCAAATAGTTACCATCGAATTACTCACGTGAACAAAAGCAAAAGCTTGAGTACGATTCAAAAAATTATATGTGGGACTATCCATTATGTGCAGATCAAATGATTCAAATGTGTATTCCTCAGCAGGAAACACATTCGATCTTGTCTCACTATCATTCATATGTGTGTGGTGGTCATTTTGGTCCACAGCGTACATCTAGGAAAGTTTTGGAATGTTGATTTTATTGGCCCACACTGTTCCATGATGCTTATTTCTTCACTGAAACTTGTCCTAATTGTCAAAAGTATGGGTCATTATGACCAAGTGATCAGATGCCGATAACTAAGATCCTTTTTTCTGTGAGATCTTCAACATCTGGGGCTTTGACTTCATAGGTCCATTCCCACATTCTAATGGGAATACTTAAATCTTTTTTGCGGTGGATTATGTCTCAAAATGGGTTGAAGCTAAAGCCACTATAAGTAATGACTCCCAAACGGTGGTCAAGTTCCTAAAGTCACAAATCTTTTCAAGATTTTGAGCTCCACGCTCAATCATCAGTGACAGAGGAACTGTGGCGGCCCTCGCCACCCCGGGGTGACGTGTCTCTGCGTACTCCTTGCCAGCTGGCCCTACTACACGTGTACGGCACCTGCCTGTCCTATTTCTGTCTCGAAATTCGTATCCATTTATGTGTACAATGTATAAATGACATTCAGCGGAAGTTAAAGGCAATAAATATTAATAATCAATTTATCAAATCCTAATGTGGAAGAACCTTAAAAGTACGAGGTAGACAACTATACCATATAAGGTATAGGCATGTACAAGGTCATAATACTTCCCAATTCCAAAAAGAATCAAAATATCAAAATAAAACACACGTACAAGTAATCCTCGACGGTAGGCAATCAGAGGTAGTCGCGTAAGATCCCCTTGCCCTTACTTGTAATCGGATCTGCACTCAATCATCACAAAAGAAAATGGATGACGAGTCCAATCAGTAAAACCCCAAGGAATTCCTCCGAGCATTCAAATAAATAAGTGAAATTCAATAAATATTGTTAAATAAACATGCGGAATGTAAACAGTCAACTGTAAGTAGGACATCGCACAATAAAGTGCAAATGTGTGTGTCTGTTCCAGTCAGACTAAACCATACTTCGGGATTTCCTTCCAGGATCCCACTAGTGGGCGCACCCAACTAGTTATCACCTGGTCCCTCTCGGTGGTCGGCGTAGACCTACGACGCACCGACACATGTAGCGGTTCATTAGCTCGGGTCGTTATCCACCGAGAACTCCTGATACACATGCTATGGTCTAGACTGCATAGACACATAACGAAAAATCCGGTGGGAGTAACTCAACCAACCGTCCAAACAATGACAAGATATAGATGTAATAAAAGATCACAAGGAATACTGGAAATGAATGGAAATACGAAACGAAATAAATACTCAGAGTTTTTCAATTGGGTTTTACAAACCTCACAACGCACTCCAATACCCCGTAATCAATCACCGAGTCCAAGTCCACTGGGTCCTTGGTCGCCAATTGATCACCCGTGTCCACCTGTCCATTTATCAATAATTCCAATTTAGTATGACAATTTACGACCAATTTCTAAAATTTTAGACCAAATTACCCATTTCGCGCTTTTCGAGGCAAAAATATCGCGAAGTCGCGTCCGGAATATCCAAATATTTTATTTTTCATAGAAATTCATAAATTTCTATTTATTTTATTGAAATATAATTTTTCAGAATTTTTCCCAATTTTTCTGGAATTTTTCCCAATTTTTCGAGAATTTTTCCCAATTTTTCTATTCTTTTCTTCTTTTCTTTTTCTTTTTTTTTTTAAAGTTTGGTTTGGGTCGGGTCGACCCAACCGAGTCGGACCCGACCCCGGGCCAGAATCGGTCCAGGCTCGGCCCATGCCCAGCCCAAGGGTGGTGCACGCGCGCGCGCTCGTCTGCACCATCCTCACCCGATCGGGAACACTTTTTTTTTAATTCCTCGGTGGTTTGGGTTGGGGTTGCTCTCCACCCCAACCCCGGTGGACTCGATGGCAGGGGAGACACCCCTGCCATCTCCACCTTGACCCGGTTCAGCCTACATGGCCGAACCCCACTCTCGGCCACCATGGCCAACCACTGAAACCCACAACAACCAACGAGAACTCACCTCGATCGTGACGTTTTGCCCTCTCTTCTATCCTTCCCGGCTTCTTCTTCTCCTCCCCCTCCGCGTTCCTTCTTCTCCTCTCTCGGCCTCCAATTCTGGGGTGTGTGTGTGTGTGTGCGTGGGGTGTGTGTGTGGGAAGGTGGTGAGAGAAAAGGTGGTGGCTTATATGGATAAGCTTGTTGACTTTTCCATTGACTCCAAAGTGTGACACAGCTGGGACACTCGCCCATTTTTTGGGTGTTTCGACGCCCGATTTCGCGTCCGAACCGTGATCTACGCGTACCGCCCCGTCACTAGCCACCTAATACCCATTCCATATTAGTTACTTGGCCAAATTTGTATTTAATTTATGTGTTTTTGTTTCCCCGACCTAATATTCGGTCTCGTCAACTACCCGGTACCCGAGTCGACACGCTCAGTTCACACAATCTCGTTATGTTTTAGTTTCACCGACCTAATATTTGGTCCCATCAACTACCCGGTACCCGCGTCGACACGCATATCGATGCGTGAATACAGTTCACACAATCTCGCACGTATTATTATGCAACATACACACATGCGATGTATTTTAATAAATTTCACCGCAAATAAGCATCCAACACACAATAACTAGCATACCTAAGTCCCCGTGTGTCCTAGCCTACCGCGGCGTCCACGTAGATCTGAGTTGGCGTCCATTTCTGCAAATTTCATAAAATGGGTCGTTACAGGAACTCACTTCTGCAATAGGATTGTAGAGTCTTTGTTCAGGAAATATAATGTCACCTATAGGACATCTACAGTCTGTCATCCCCAAGCTAATAGTTAAGGCAAAGTCTCTAATAGAGAAGTTAAATCCATCCTTGAGAAAACTATTTACCCGTCAAGGAAAGATTGGAATGTATGCTTTGATGATGCATTATTGGCATACAAGACAGCTTTCAAAACACCTATTGGAATGTCCCTATATAGTTTGGTTTTTGAAAAAGCATGTCATTTTTCTTTAGAGTTAGAACATAGAGCATATTGGGATGTCAAACGTTGTAACATGAATTACAATGAAATCAGTATCGAGCGAAAATTAGATATTCAAGAACTAGAAGAGATTAGGAATGATGCGTATGAGAATGCAAGGATTTATAAGGATAAGAAAAAAGCTTATCATGATCTTCACCTGACGAGGAAATATTTTGTATTAGGTCAAAGAGCCCTTCTCTTCAATTCTAGGTTGAGAATCTTCCAGGGTAAGCCTCGGTCTAAATGGGTGGGTCCATTTCTTGTTACTAATATATTTTTCCATGGTGCGAGTATGAAGGGCAGGAAAACTTTCAAAATGAATGGACACAGGTCGAAGCCCTTCTATGAAGACTTTGACAGAACCCTGAAAGACGGGGTTGAATGGAGCCAATTGAAGCACCAGCTAATCATACAAGAGGAATTCATAAAGCATTATGTGTTATGACTTTGGATAGCAAGCCAAAGTAAGAATGGCGAGTGAAGGCAAAGCCAAGGGAGAAGACTAAGGAGAGCAAAATAAGAAACAAAAAAGAGGAAACCTGGTGAAGAGAAAATTAAAATCTTTATTCAAATGAAGCTAAAATCACCAAATGCCAGGGTGAAAAATAAACAAAAAAGGGGACATCGTTGTAAAAAGTAACGATAATGGCGGTCAAGAAAATAGAAGATCTAAGTCCTATAGAGATTCATGTGAGAATCAATGGAGAAACTTTTAAAAAGGCACTTCTGGACACCGAAGCTGAAATCAATATCATGCCTTTATCATTCTTCAAGAGGTACTAATCATATCTACGAACACCGAAACGATGGAAATTACCTTGGGAAATGGCAAGACCATCATCGCAGTCGGAATGACGAAGAATGTCCGCATGTATGTTACTTGATTCATTTATGAGGTGGACTTCTACATTCTTGACACTTCGGATTGATGAAGCATGACATGATACTTGTGAGGCCTTTCATGTGTTCTACTAAGATGGTGATTGATGTGGAAAATAAAGTGGTCTTAATGAGATGGCACGAGGACATCATTTTGATGCAAGATAGGAAAGTTATCACTCTTCCTGAAGAGTATGACTCGATGCCGACATCCATGGTGCCATATTTCGATAACCTATTTTCCCAATGATTGAGTTCACAAGTGTCGATATATCACCCAGTTGGGAATAGAGGTTGAAAACATCGAGCGATCGACGTTAAACATCGGCGCTCTTGGGATGCAGCCCAGAGATTTAGGTTAGGATTAAGTTTAGTTATTTACTTCTTTAATTAAGTGGTGAATGCCACAGTTGGAAAACATTTAGGTTAGATGAAATTCGACATACTAACTTGTAGGGTGACTATTCATCAGAGTGTAATAATGATGATTGTTTTTAATTTGTTGATTGAAAGTTCATATTTTTGTTTCATAGCATTTGCCTATTTTCAGCTTCTACTTTTACCATTTCATTTCTTACCTTCCATTTTGATTTCACTTGTTCTTTTGGATTATGTATGGTTGACCAACTTTCTTAAACCTTGACGATAAGGTTCAGGATTAGTTTGGGGTATGCAGGTTTAGATGGAATGCATGGATACCGGTAAGGATTTTTGGTAAATTTTTAGCAATTTTTTAGTGAAATTCTGGTAATATGGTTCCATTTTGTTTAAAGATTGATGGATTGGTAGGTTGAACACATTTCCATAACTTGTGAATTCTTTCTTTGTTTCTTTTTATCCATTGTTTTGAGCTTAATATGAATGCCAAATTCTAGCTTAGGAAAAATGGTTGACAATTTTTAGATTCATATGTGGAATGATGTTGCCAATGATGGACAAGACCTTAGGTAGAATATAGGTAAAACATAATATTTTTGTAATTGGTCTACTAACTGAGTCTACACTAACGAGTGCTAGTGTAGAATCAACGCTCTTTGCTAGATATGAAAGCGGGTAGAATGTTACAATAGGACAAGGGTCAGCTTAATCTCTACGGATTCCAAAAATGTTAACATTCATTTAAAACTGAGTATAACTTAAGAATAAGTTTGGGGGAAGGCGTATGCAGTGTTTTTTAGCCCTTAGCCTTAGCCCACCTATAATTTATCCCTAGTTAGCCTAGTTGTGCCAACCCAACTTGATTCCTTCATCACCTATCGTGAAACCTATAGCCAAAAGCCTTATAATTCTTTTACCTACATTGGAAGGCTAACTTAATCGTAGTGGAAGTGAGAAGTTCTAACATGAGTTTTTAACTAAAAAATAGAGTGCCCTATAGGTTCCACAGAAAAAAGTAGCAAGGAATCTAGTGGTAGGAAAAGTGAGAAAAAATGGAATCCACTGGAAATGAAGCAGGGACCGTACTAAAAAAATATTTGAGGAAAAATGGAGAATATATAAGTGAAATGAGTAAAGATGGATGTCTATAAAAACTCGTTAAAAAGATTTAGCTCGAGTACTTGTAGCTAAATTAAGTAAGTCTTTCTAATGCTTTGAATCCTTTAATATCCATTTCTTTGTTACCCGAGCCCAACCATAATAACCTAAAAGAAAGTCATATTGATCCCAAATGATGTTTTGAATGTGTCAATGGAATGGTTTTATATGTTCCTTTTGTGGAATCTTGGTATTCAATGCCCTACTTAGAGATTATATGTTTTCGTTTAGTTAAAAGTTTCGAAGTAACTCATGATCAATAGATGGCTTTAGTCTTAATGAAGCCTAGTGTTTTGTAAAGTATTCTTCAAGAAAATGACTGAAATACTTTGACTCAAAGTAACCAGGTTTGCTTGAGTGTTCTTGTCTCCTCATTGGCAAAGATTTTGTGAAAAATTAGACGAAATTATTTAAGTTAGAATTGGGCATTAGAGGAGCTAAATGGCAATTTTTGTTTGCAAGTTGATTGTCTCATAGTCCTTTGCTCGGGATGAGCAATTGTCTAAGTTTGGGGGTATTTGATAAATTGCCAGATATGCTATATTTTTGTACACTTTTGTTGTGAATTCAGATACTTTTATCATCATTTATACTAATAAATCTTTATTTTTGTGTTTTCAAGGTTAAAATAAGCTATTAGACGAAAATAAGATATTTTCCACAAAAATCAGTGAAAAATGCCAATAGAAGGCTCAGCGCCTTCACAGCACCTCCAGTTGGTCAAACATCACCATGGAATTGCTGGGCTTAACTTATGTGTATTGAAGAGTTGACACTAAACTTGGACCAGAAAAAAGCCTTATGAAGACCCAAGAGAAAATCGAGATTCAAGGAGTCAAGACATACCCAATGCCTTGGAGTGTACGTAAGGCACTATGACATTGCTGGGCTCAATTCGGAACAAATTGGGCAGAAAATATAGCATCACAGCGATTGGGCAGTGATTCTTCAAAGATGTGTTTGTTCTACGTATAGTGTTGAATGAATTTAAGGATTTTAGATCCCGGATTTGATGGATTTGTTGGATTTGGTGAATTTATTTCGTTGTATTTCCAACCCATATAAATACCTACGGTTGGACATGAAAAGGGGGATTATCTCATCTAATTCTATCTCTAGTTTCAAAGTTTTGAAGAGGGGAGCTTTCTCGATTTTTGGTGTTTTTTCTTTTACTTTTAAGGTATTGTTTAATTTGTTTTATCTTGTAATTAGTTTATATGTGTACTAGTGACTAGGTTCTTACTGGATTTAGAGTTTTCTACAATTACAAGTTTTGATGATATGAGGTTTGTTCTTTAAATTGAATTTTTCTTTCATTGGAATCTTGTAACTTTGGTTGTTCTGATCATAAATCTACTGGTTTTTCATTAGATTAAGTTGAATATGCTTTGCTCATGTACTGGCTAATGCATAGGTTGGTGTAGGAGATCTAGGATAGTGAACCTACCGCCGCTCGGTAAAGGGGTTTACGTTAGGTTACAAATAAAGCCTTATCTATTGGCAATCGATGTTCTCTTGTACATTGGAATTATAAGATGGGTGACAACTCATACTAGTTACCACTTAGGGCAAGTGTTTTCATTAAACGCTAAAGCAGCTAGTTCATTGGAAGCTTACGGCATATCTAGTGGTTTTGCGGGTCTAGTTAGTATATGGTAGTGTCGCTCGCTCCTACCATTGACCATGGAAAACAAAGTTTCCACACTTGAACTTGTCTATGAGAATCCAATAGGGTGGATATCTTTTGTAACCAATGATTAAGTCAATTACTTGTCAATTGTGAAAATGCTCTCAATCCAGGATTTTATTATATTGTTTGAATTCTTATTTTTAGTTGTCCATACATGCTTCCATTGTTTAGTGTAAGTTGTTTAGTTTATCTCTTCTAGATTAGAAATAAGTGAAATCAGTGAAATCTAAGAATTTAATAAATTGGATTAGGCGACTAATTAAAAATTTTCAGTTTTTAATTGTGTTTAGTTATCCGAGGTGGGACCCACGTGTATGGACTAGAGATCAAAAGGAATATTTTATTTTTGTGTGTTGTGTGCTTAGTGTGTGTAATATATACTATTTCGTCATGAATTTAACATAAAATAGGACCGAAACGCAATGTACTAGTGTTTCGGAGCGCATTGATATTTTCTCCAATTTAGGTGGAATTGGGGTATTTTTTGGGCTTTAATTTGGTCATAAAAAAGAGATAAATATGAAATTAAATTGAGAAAGGGTAAATTACCAATAGGGGCATTTGGGTTGTATTAATGAGGATAATTTCTGAAGGGCAAAGGGGTAAATTGGCTACCCTTTTTAATCAAAACTTAAGTTGAAATCAGGGGGTCACTGGGTTTCTCATCGTCTTCGACAACCATTTTTTTCTTCGTTTCTTCATTACTCTCTCTATCATATTTCTTTGAATTTTTCCTCTCTTTCTCTTCACTATTATCTATCCCTCTCTGGTTCATTTATCTCTCAATTGACAAAGGAGATCGTGTTGTGTGCATCGATTAAGGTAAGCATTGAATTAAGATTTTGTTTTTCTTGTAAATTGATTAAGTAATGACTGCTAAATTGTTGTACAATTTGAAAACAAAAAGAGAGAAATATTATTGTTGTTAAGAGAGTTAAAATTAGGGTTTGATTTGGCTTAAACAACAACAATAAATAGTACATAACATCAATGAACCACAACAGACAACAAAACAATTTAACTACAATAATGAATAACTACAGAAGAAGATGATGGATGGAGGGCGAAGCATAACGACGAAGATGAGAGGGAAGCCGTGAGCTCCCCTAAAAAAAGAAAAAAAGGGAAAGAGGAGAACGAACAAAGCCTATGCTCTGTTTCGTTTCCAATGAGGACAATGAAGGGGTTGATCCCATAAACCGAGCCGAACCAGGCTCGGTTCAAGGATCAAACCCCTTCAAATAAATAAATAAATAAATATATTTTAAATCACAAAATTCAGAAAAATTGGGATTTTGCCCAAATAAACAGAAATTGTGAGTTTCTATAGAAAAATGAAAAAATCGAGATTTTCATTAGACTTTTATCTGGGGGTTTGCCTCGTAAAGTGTAATTTAGGTCGATCAAGTATAAAACACCAAATTGAGTTCCTAAAACCATATAAATTGGATTTTTTAGATAAATTAGTGATAAAATACTATAATTGAGAATCCAATAAGGAAATGAGGGTTTAAGAAATGGTTTGAATATTTTAAGAGATTCATTCGAAGTTTTAAGGAGTTTAAATATCGAAATGGTTTGGAAAATTATGAGAAACAGTTTAAAATAGTATAATTAAGTCGAGACTCATAAGTTATGGATTTTTGTAATTTAAATAAAACTTTCAGAACAAGGGAATTTGAGGGAACATGCGAGCATGTACACGTTTAGCCAGCTTGCTTTGGTTTGATAGTAAGTAAATGTTATTTCTTGCTTTATACATTAATATGGTTTATAAATTGCATGGTAGGACGTGAGAACGAGGATCATAAGGGAAAGAGGAAGTTTGGAGATTTTTGTTGATCGCATTCCTTTTTCCTTATGTACATTGTTTATAGTGTATTATATATTTTAGGTTTTAGGGATGAGTGTTGGACGTGAAAATGCTTATGGAAGAGTTATGAAACCTCATGTAATGCTTTGAGAGAGTTTAGAAAAAATTGTGAGTACTTTTGGTGGAAATTTAGTTAGCTGTGGAGGTGTTTTAGTTTTATTTTGGGATTGTAAAACTTGAACTTATGGATTTGCTTGGGTTTAAATTTTAAATTTTCTCTTGCTATCATACTATGAACTGCGGAGAGATGCGAGTCCTTCTAGGCTTTCTCTCTAAGCTATTGTTTATCATGTTTTCGTTGTTGACAATCCATTTTCAAGGGAGACTCTGCCGAAGTTTTTAATTAATTAGGAAATCAAACTTAAAGTGTGTGAGGATTTAATTTGAATTTTGAGGCAAAAATTGATTGTAATATGGAATGACTTCACGTTTAAAAAGATCTAAATGATTAGGATTCTAATTAATATAATTTGGGATAAGTCAAGGCTTAGTAAGATGGACCTTGACAAACTATGTATTAGAGTCTGGGTTTGGCTTACTTGAGGACAAACTTTTGTTGAGAACTAAAGGGTAATTAAATGCGATTGGTTGTGAAGTGAATGGGAGTTGGGATTACTTTATATTGATGTTATATTTGCTTTATATTATCGTTATATCGATTGATATACAATTTTTGAATCATTTTCAATTGCAACTTCTCTTGTAGAATTATAAGTGGACAGCCTGACCCAGCTCAGGGCTCTGGTCGTGACATGGATCCTCATTTTGTGGACTTTAAGACATTCTGAAAATCGATAGAGATGATGTTTGCGCAGCACCAATAAATTTTTGATACTTTTGCGCATATAAGGGCTCAGAGTGCCACATTAGCAGTTATGATGGTTCAGACTACTCCTGCAGTTCAAGAGGAGCAGGCAACCTCAACAGCTCAACCATGGGTGGAGCCGAGGATTGTTCCACATGTGGCTCCAATGGAGACAGCATCAATTATTGAACCTATTAGGGAAGACAAACTACATAGTGAGTTCAAAAAGAATAATCCAATAAAGTTTTATGGAGGATTAGATATGAAGACAACCGAGGACTGAATCTTAAACCACAAAAAGATCCACAAGGTACTCAACAAACCAGAGAACCTGAAGGTTAGCTTCTCAGCTCACTGTCTTGATTTAGATGCTTTGATGTGTTAGAGAGATATTCTAGAGACTCGGCCAGCTTATGAGACTTGGGCAAAGTTTTTGGAAGCATTTATAACTGATTATTTGACTGAGACTATGATCTTAGAGAAGAAACTTGAGTTTGATTACCTTGAACAAGGAAATATGTCAGTAACTGAGTATGCCATCAAGTTGAATAACTTCATGACGGTTACTGGTCAAACGAACATGCCAGAAGCTAATAAATTACAAAATTTTAAATTGGGCTTGAGGGAAAGTATCTCTATAGCTGTGTCTACTACTAGGCCGAAGACTTTTACAAAAGCTTATGAGGCAACAAAAAGTTTTGAGTCGGTTGAGTTCTATCATAGAGATAAAGAGAAAAAAATAGCATAGGAGTACAATTGAGACTGGTCAGAGTTCAGGTGGCTGGAAGATTAGGAAGGATAAGAAGAGTTTTAAGAAGGATAAGAGTTGGGAAGTAGTGACAATTTCATCTGCCCAGGTCCTATGTGTACTTTTACTTTTCCTCCACTAGTTCCGAGGTTTACTGAGAGATTTTCTAACCTTTCAACCATGACTTCTACTCTACAATCGCAATCTCAGTCTCAGTCTCAGTCCTGTTATCAAACAACTCCATCGAATTTTCAGCATTTACAAGCACAGTCTTCATCACAATCACAGTAACATTCACAATCACAGGGACAGGGTGGCAAAGATAAGGGTCGAGGTAGTCAAGGGAATCAATTGAGGCCTACTAGCAGTCAGGCTTCATTTGTAGGTAATCGAGCTATAGTTACCTATTTTGAGTGTGGTCAGGTGGGGCATTATGAGATGGAATGTCTGAAGCGGAACCACGAACAAGCTTCATCATCATCAGTTCAGCCTAAGTCTCAGGGTAAAGAAAGAGTACAAGCAGCCACAAAATCGGTGGTCGACGCCAACCAAGCTGATAAAATGTATTACTGCTATTTGTGGTCGTCTTTTGAGAGTTCTTGTGGATTCTGGTTCTACTCTTTCTTTTATATATGGTCGAATGATTGATGAGTTGCATTTAACTCCGGTGAAAGTTAATATACACCTTGTTCTCAATACTATAATTGGGGACAACATATATTTACATTTTATATGTGAGAAATGTATAGTGGAGATTGCAAGACATGAAATGGCTGCAGATCTTCGTGTGTTAGAATTCTTACACTTTGATGCACTCTTAGAAATGGATTGGCTTGCAGCGTATCACGCTCAGCTGGGTTGTTTCCATAAGATGATATTCTTTTATATTCCTGGTTGTCCAGTGTTCACCTATACAGGTGCAATGACTAATTTGCTAACGACTAGAGGTAGGATTATTACCAGTCAGGAGATGGAAGTTCTTGCCGGAATGATTAGTACAGAAGAAAAAGTTCAGACTAAGCAGAAAAATATCCCTATGGTGTGTAAATTCGCTGATGTTTTCCCTAATGACTTACCTGGCTTACCACCACCACTTGAGATTGATTTCATTACCGATTTAGTTCTTGGAACTAAAACCATCTCCATTCCTCAATATAGGATGGCTATACTCGAGCTTACAAAATTGCAGAATCAATTGTAAGAGCTTATAGATAAAGGATTTATACAGCCTAATAAGTTTCCATGGGGCGCACCAGTTCTTTTTTTGAAGAAGAAAAATGAAAGCCTTAAAATGTGTATAGATTACAGATAGTTGGACCGAGTGACGATTAGAAATAAGTATCATTTGCAGCGTATTGATGACTTGTTTGACCAACTGATTAGAGCTAAGTTCTTTTCAAAAGTTGATCTCCAATTTGGCTATTATCAGTTGAGGGTTAGAGCAGAAGATGTTGAGAAGATTGTCTTTAGTACGAGGTACGGTCACTATGAGTTCACTGTGATGTCGTTCGGTTTGTCTAATGCACTGATAATGTTTATGGATTTGATGCAGCGAGTGCTGAAGTCGTATTTAGACCATTTTGTAATTGTTTATTGATGATATTATAATATATTCCAAGATTTGTGAGCATGGAAAACATCTTACAGTTATTCTTCAAACTCTGAGAATTCATCGACTATATGCCAAACTCAGCAAATGCGAGTTTTGAATTTCAAAAGTCAGATTCTTGGGTCATGTGGTTGGAGCAAATGGAATTGCAGTGGATCCTGCAAATATTGAGACTATTATGAATTGGCAAGAGCTAACTATAATGATATAGATCATAAGTTTTCTTGGTTTGGCTAGTCATTATTGTAGGTTTGTGCAAGATTTTTCCAAGATAGCTTCACCAATCACTAGATTGACTTAAAAGAACTAGAGTTTGTATGGTCAAAGGCTTGTGAACAAGCTTTTGCTCAACTTAAGAGGCGATTAACCATAGCTCTAGTGTAAGTGTTGCTTGATACAGATAAAAAGTTTTTAGTTTATGCTTATGCATCTAAAGTTGGTCTAGGTTGTGTGTTAATGCGAGATAACGGAGTTATAGCTTATGCTTCTCGTCAGTTGAAGACTCACGAGAAAAATTATCATGTTCACAACCTTGAGCTAGCGGTGATTGTGTTTGCCTTAAAGCTTTGGAGGCATTATTTGTACGGGGAAATGCTTACTCTATTTTAAGATCACAAAAGTCTTAAGTATTTGTTCTCACAGAAGGAATTGAATATGAGACATAGGCGATGGCTCGAGCATTTGAAAGACTTTGATTTCACTTTTGAGTACCATCCAGGGAGAGCTAATGTTGTAGTTGATGCACTGACTAGGAAACAAGATGAGACTTTGAAGGTAGCTTGTCATATGACTTACAAGTATAAGTTACTCGAGGTGGCTGCGACTATGTCTTAGTCAGAGCTTCCTGAATCTTATGACGATTCGATTGTTACTCAGCTTAGGGTGTAGACTTTCTTTATTTAGAGAATTATTCAGAATCAGTTAAATGATGCTGAGGGCGACAAGTTCAGAGATTTGGTAAAGAGTAGCAATAACTCGATTGGACGGAATCTAATGATCAGAGTTTGAGATTCAGGGGAAGATTGTGGATTCCATTGGTGGCTGATATTCAAGATGAGATTCTTAGGGAGTCTCATAGATCTAGATACTGCATTCATCATTGGCAAAATCTTGAATATGTTAGACGCTGTGAGATTTGCCTGTAGGTTAAGGCCAAAAAGCAGAGAACAGGAAGTATTTTACAGCCATTACCCATTCCTAAGTGGAAATAGGAGCATATTACTATGGATTTTGTAAATCATTTACCTAGATCTCATAGGAAACATGATATTATATGGGTTATTATTGACAAGCTAATGAAATCTACTTATTTTCAACCAGTGGTTCTTAATTATGGTTTTTCGGAGCTGGGTGTTATCTATGAGCATGAGATCCTCAGATTACATGGAGCGCCATCTTCTATTGTCTCCGATATAGGTACTCAGTTCACCTATTGGTTATAGTAGAGTATGCAAGAACTTTTTGGCACTCAAGTGCGATTTAGTATAGCATTTCATCCATAGACTGATGGTCAATCAAAGCGGTTGATTCAGATATTGGAGGATATGTTGAAATCCTATGTTCTAGAGTATGGAGGTTCCTGGGAGGAATATATTTCGTTGTGTGAGTTATTGTATAATAACAACTATCAAGCAAGCATTGAGATGACACTTTTTGAAGCTTTAAATGGTAGACCCTACAGAGCACCATTGTGTTGGGCTGAACCAGAAGTTTTAGCTAAGTTAGGGCCATCGATTGTACAAGATCATACAGAAGTGGTTGAGCATATTCGTCAGAGGTTGAAGGTTGCTTAGGAAAGGCATAAGAGTTATTATGATCTTTATCACCGCGTTGTAGAATACAACGTTGGTGATCGGGTCAATCTAAAGGTGACCTCGAATAGGATTATACAAGTTTGTATTGAAAGGGAAATTATCTCCTAAGTTTATTGGTCCATTTGAGATTTTTTAGAAAGTTGGAAAGGTTGCTTATATAATTATTTTATCGCCTCATCTTGTCGGAGTTCATGACGTGTTCCATGTCTCTATGCTTCACAAAAAGGAGCGAGATTCTCATCATATAGCAAAATGGAATCAATTTGACTTAAAGCAAGGCATTACTTATGAGGAGCAACCTATTCAGATTATGGATCGAAAGGTTCAGAAGTTGAGGACCAAAGATATTCGACTTGTTCTTGTTAAGTGTCAATTTCATGGAGATTCAGAGTTAACTTGGGAGCGAGAATCTTATATGAGAGATCATTTTTCGTATCTCTATTGATCCAAGTAACCTATAAGTTAAATTTCGAAGTCTAAATTTTAAATGAGGTAGGAAGAGTTGTGAAATCCAAAAATTTTATAAACTGGATTAGACAACTAATTAAGAATTTCTGGGTTTTTAATTGTGTTTAGGTATCTGAGGTGGGACCGTGCATTTGGACTAGGGATCATAAAATATATTTTATTTTTGTGTGTTGTGTGCTTAGTGTGTGTAATATACACTATTTTTGTTGCGAATTTAACTTAAAATAGGACCGAAATGCAGTGTACGAGTGTTTCGGAGTGCGTTGATATTTTCTCCAATTTTTGGCGAAATTGGAGTATTTTTTAGCTTTAATTTGGACATAAAAACAAGAGATTAACAAGAAATTAAATTGAAAAGTGCAAATTACTAATGGGGGCATTATGGTTGTATTGATGAGGATAGTTTCTAAAGGGCAAAGGGGTAAATTGGCTACTTTTTTTAATCAAAACTTAAGTTGAAATCATGGGGTCACTGGATTTCTCATCATCTTCAACAACCTTCATCTTCTTCGTTTCTTCACTGCTCTTTCCATCACGTTTCTCTGAATTGTTCCTCTCTCTCTTGTCACTGTAATCTCTCCTTCTCTAGTTCGTTTATCTCTTGATTGACAAAGGAGATTCTGGTGTGTGCATCGATTAAAGTGAGGATTGAATTGAAATTTTTCTTTGCTTGTGAATTGATTAGTAGGGACTGTTGAATCCTTGTTCAATTCGAAAACAAAAAGAGAGAAGTATTGTTGTTGTTGTTGAGAGAGTTAAAATAAGGGTTTGATTTTTGGCTTAAACAACAACAAACAATACACAACATCAATGAACCATAACAGACAACAAAATAATTTAACTACAATAATGAATAGCTAGAGAAGATGATGATGGATGGAGGGGGAAGCACAACAACGAAAAAAATAGGGAAGCCGTGAGCTCCGCAAACTCAAACCTAGAAGAAGAAAAAATGGGAAGGAGGAACAAAACAGAGCATGTGCTCTGTTTCATTTCCAATGGGGATAATGAAGTGGTTTATCCCTTAAATCGGGCCCGGTTTAGGGATCAAGCCCTTTCAAATAAATAAAAAAATAGCTTTTAAATTAAGAAATTCAAAAAAAAATTGGGATTATTCCCAAATAAATAGAAATTGTGAATTTCTATGGAAAAATGAAAAAGTCGAGATTTTCACTAGACTTTTTATCTAGGGTTTGCCTCGTAATGCATAATTTAGGCAATCAAGTCTAAAACACCAAATTGGATTCCAAAATCATATAAATTAGGTTTTTGAGGTAAATTAGTGATAAAATACTATAATTGAGAATCCAATTAAGGAAATGAGGGTTCAAGAAATGGTTTAAATATTTTAAAAGAGTCATTCAGGGTTTTAAGGAGTTTAAATGCTGACATGGATTGGAAGATTATGAAAAATAGTTTAAAATAGTACAATTGAGTTGAGACTCATAAGTTATGGATTTTTGTGATTTAAATAAGACTTTCGGAATAAGGGAATCCGGGGGAACATGCGAGCATGGATACGTTTAACCAACTTGCGTTGGTTCGATAGTAAGTAAATGTTATTTCTTGCTTCTTACATTAATATAGTTTATAAATTGCATGGTAAGGGTGAGAATTCATTGATCATGCATTCATAACATTATGGACGATGGCTTGTTAGTGCTACGGCTCACGAGCAGGACTCGGAGCTAGGTTTCCTAACCAGATAGACTAAAACACGGAAGTCCCAAGCAAGCAAGTTTTTTCAGTGAGCATGCATTGGATTTTTATTACTATTTTATGTTCATTTTTAGGTCGGCAACCTATTTGTGATCCTTGCATAATAATAAAATGGTTTCAAGTTGTATATTTATTTCCTTGACTTCGTTTATTGTGCAATACATTGTATATCTCTTATTATTACCTATTGTATGAAGCAAGATAGATGTTTACTTATCTAACACTATTTATTTTGCATGAAATATTATTGTGGTGTTCCCAAAATGGCTTTGTCAGGTCCAGAGACGAACGAGGATCATAAGGGAAAGAGGAAGCATGGAGATTTTTGTTGATCGCGTTCTTTTTTCCTCTTTGTATGTATATTGTTTATAGTGTAATATATGTTTTTAGTTTCAGGGATGAGTGTAGGACATGAAATACTTATGGAAGAGTTATGAAACCTCAAGTGATGCTTTGAGATAGTTTAGAAAGAATTGTGAGTACTTTTGATGGAAATTTAGTTAGTTGTGGAGTTGTTTTAGTTTTATTTTTGGATTGTAAGACTTGAACTTATGGATTTTCTTGGGTTTAAATTTTTAATTTTCTCTTGTTGTCATACTATGAACTATGGAGATATGTGAGTCCTTCAAGGTTTTCTCTCCAAGCTGTTGTTTATCAGGTTTTCATTGTCGGCAATCCATTTTTAAGGGAGACTGTGTCAGAATTTTTAATAAATTAGGAAATCAAAATTAAAGTATGTGAGGATCTAATTTGGATTTTGAGGCTAAAATTGATTGTAATATGGAATGTCTTCAACTTTAAAAAAATCTGAATGATTAGGAGTCTAATTAAAATAATTAGGGATAAGCCAAGGCTTAGTGAGACGGGCCTTGACAAAATCCAACCCCCCGTTTCCTTTTAGTTGTAGCCTAGGAATCTTTCTCAGCCTTTGTGGGTTCAACCCCTCACTTGCCTTATTACATATCCAAGTAGTCGGTAAATCGGGACTATTAGTGGTGTTGTACAACGTGGCATCAGTGTCTCTTTTTCATTATCACAAAATAAAGCATTAACATGTGCTCGATTAGTAGGAGTAATAGTCTGAGTAGATGCTTTTGTTCGATTACTTATTCTATTAATTTGCAGGTTTATCTGACTTACTTGATTTTTTAATTCAATTATATCATCTTGTAAAGCTTGAATTCTTTGATCTTTTTCCTTATTTGAATTTTCTAATGCAATGGTTCTTCCAGTTAATGTTGATGCTTTATATCTTTGATGATCCCGGTTGTCTTTACAATTGTTTATATTCGGTCGTACATAATTTGTTAGTCACTAAAGATATAATTAGGTTCAATAAACCTCTCATAATGACTCATTATAGCATTACCTTCTTCAATTTTGTTTGTTGCATCAGAAGACATTTATCATCTAGATGATTAGTTTCATTGCAAAAAGCACAAGATTTAACTTTAATGGATCTATCTTTTAATAACAGCTCAAACATGCCTTCTAACTCGTCAAATTTATCGTCTAATGTCTTAATTGTCCTTTTATTGATTTCATAAGATTTCTTTTTATGAATTTATTTTTTTCACCATATTGCTTATATTGTTTAGCCATATTATTAATAGCCACTTTTGCTAATGTCAGTGTTAGATCAAATAAAGATCTTCCACATACCATGTCTAATAATCTTTGTTTTGAATGGTTTAATCATTCATAAAAATATTCTAATAAAGATCTTTTTGAATATCCATGTTGTGGACATAATAAAATTAATTTATGGTATTTATCGTAAAACCCACCAAAGGTCTCTCCAGTTTCTATATTTGCGTTACTAATTTGTTTCTTATTTAAACTAATCCTGCATGCAAGAACGTATTGATCTAAAAAGGCTAGTAACATTTTCGAACCATGTACTTATGGAATTTTGAGAAAGATAGAATAGCCAATCTTGTGCTCGAACTCTTAAGGAAGAAGGGAAAGCTTTTAGCTTAACATATTCTAACTTTGTATCCTTAGGCTTCATCACATTTACTTTATGAGTGTATTTCCTAATAAATTGTTGAGGATCTTCATCATTTTCATCGTGAAATTAAGGTAAAGAATTGATAAACTTAGATTTCAATTCAAAATCGAGAAACTCCACATGAAAAAGCAATACATATATGTTCGTAAGCTGTGACATATTTATTCGCTTGCATAAAAATTAGTTCTTGCTCGCTTTCTGCCATAATGTGTGACATACAACGAGAAAGATTTCTAAGAAGTTATTTTTAAAATTAATCCCCGGCAATGGCGCCAAGAATTGACTCATGTCGAGCGTGTACAATAAGTTTCCCGTATATACCTATTATTTGTAGTAGTGATAAATGGGATCGTCTCCACAAAGATTTTGCAAACTTCTTAAAAAAGTCTTTCAATGGTTTTTATTGTTTTACTTTAATTTAATTAATTTAATTAAAACATGAATTAAAATTATCTAATCAAATTATAACAATCAATTAAACTAATTAAACTAACTTAACTAATACAATTAAAATTCAGTACAATTAAATTTAAATGAAATCAATTCAATTCAACATAGAACAAACATCTAAACAAATATCCAAAATAATGAAACATTAATATGTTTTGTATCCAAACATATTACTTAAATCATAGTCATAATCATACTTTCATCATATTATAAATTATTTTTGGATTATTAAACCTAAATCATAAGTAAGTTGATAGTCTTTATCAAGCGGCCAATTTTCCTTATATCAATGGAAAAGTCACATCCTAATTTTATTACATTAATGAAAGCTCAAAGACAATTAATTAGAAAATAAAACAACATTAAGTTTTGTGAAAACTTCATACTGCTAAGCCTAATATTATCGAAAAATTCATATCAATATCAAACTTAGTACACAATTACCTAGGTCATCTAACGGTAATAGACATATTAAATTAATCATAGTTATTACTTTAAATTAGATGTAGAACCTAAATATCACAATATACATTTGCAACTATGCATGCAATACAAAGTTCCATCATTGTAATTCGCAAATAACAATCTCTTAAAATCGTGAATTGACCTATACGATTAAGTTTAAAGCATTAAGTACAAATCCTTCTTTATTATGACTACATTAAAAAACAGCTTAAGTTCATGTTCGGACTTTGTTTAGATTAATAAACTACTCGCACATATTCATAATAAACATCGAGATAAATTAAATAAAAGATATTAATAAATACCTCTTATTGAATACTTGAATCTCCAACAAGTCTTCAAAAATAATGAACAATAAAATCAAACTAAAACTAATTAAAAATAATTAACGTGGCTCCAAGAGCAATCAAAGGCACTTAATTTCGAAGTGTAGAGTTCATATATATATATATTATTCTAAGTAGTGCATTGAAATAACACCCAAGAGGGGGTGAATTGGGTGTACGGAGAGGTTATTACCTTTTAAAATATTTGAATGAACAACAATGCTCTATGCACGCACAATCAACAAATGCAAATGCAATGCAATGGTGAAGGGGTTAGAAGATATGGAAAAGAGACACGCGATTTATAGTGGTTTGATCTAATCAATCTACATCAACTACCTAACCTCCCCAGTTAGGATTTTCAAACCCCTACTTATATTAACTATAAGTGTTACAACCTAAGCATACAAGCCTAAAATGCCTATTCACAAATTAGGACTTCCTACCTAGCCTCAACTCGAGTTTATGCCTATCCTCAACTAGGTCTTCCTTTTGACTTAGATCCCACTAAGTCATACAACAGCCACTTACAACAAATATCTGAAAATAATGGAATTCACTTTACAAGGTAAAGCGCCAACAAATTCAATTACAAGCAAGCCACCAAGAGCCTAACCACTCTAATGCATGCAAGTATGAATATGAATGAGAAATGCAAATATGTCACTGATTTTGCGCATATCTCAAATGAGAAACCGATTAAACCAAATCAATGAGAACAAATCCGTTTCAATTCTAATAAATAAGTAGTTTGATAAAAGTCAAGTTTAAGCCCTAACTCATGTTCAAATAAGTCCTAAGATTTATAAAATCAAGTTTAAGTGCAAAACCCAAGACAAATGTGTTCAAGAACACATAAACAATTTCCACACACCAAGCACACAAGGAGATGTAATTTAAGTGCAAATAAGCTAGGAAATTGAACTTTCTTACAACCCTAAAAGAGTGAATGAAAAATTAGTTCTGGAGTAGTAGTTGAAAGCCCTAAAACACCTCAACAACACTAGTTCCGATGATGATTCGGTTGCCTGAAAAAGTTTCAAGTGGTTGAGTACAAAAATCAAAGCCTCAGTTGTGAAAAATAATGAGCACAAGTAAGTTTTTAAGGTTGACAAGACAAATGAGTGTTCTTGGTGGTTTTTGTATGTTCTCCAACCCTATTTGACTGTTTATGGCCGTTATGTTGATCCAATGGCCCAGATTAAATGATTAATTCAAAATAAAGCAAGATTGTAAGCTTTTTTCAAAAAGGTGTCAAGAATCTGGTTAGCGCGCTAGGTGACGTCATTAGCATGCTAATCCTTCAGTTAGCACGCTAATGAGTCACATTAGCGCTAATTCTGCAGGTAGCGCGCTAATGACTCTCATTAGCATGCTAACCAACAGGGGCCCGAAAATAAATATTTTTGCCCTCAAGTTAGCAACCCCTTATCGCATCCACGACTCTACCAAACCTCTCAAAACATGTTAGACATGTTTAGTAGGTCCCATTTGGATGGTCCAGATGATTTCACAAATCTCCAAAATGGAAAATCTCGATTTCATCAAATATGCAGGGGCTTTTCTATAAATATTTTGTTTTTCTTTTCAAAAACCATGCAAATTGAGTTTGACAATTTCAAAAACTTTCACAATGGTTTTCCAACAATGATGGATGTATACAAACGCGGTTTCATAGTATGTAAAGCTATAAAACCATTTCAAGTCATGGATTTCAAGTTATACTTAAAATGAGTACTTGAAATTTAGAAAACTTTTGAAAAACATAATATGCATGAAACTAATGCATTTGGCTTGTGTAATTAGACTTGAATACCTTACATAGTTAGTACAACATGTGATATAGTCCTTCCATTCATGTTTTTTTTGTGGACCGAATCTTGAGCTTTAATGGCTTTGAATGACTTGAGCACTTGAGATGTGATTCATAACCGAGTTTTACATTCTGAAACACACTTGACAAACTTAGTAGAATCCTTTCACTTTATTTGTTGCCATCAAAATCCCGGGTGGAGTATAAGTGACTAACCACTTAGTCCAACATGCATATCCCAAACTAATTGAGATTCCTTATTGTTATCCAATATTCTTAAATCGACTCTAGAGATTCTTGACCGAGTCTTTTATCTTTGTAGATTCACTGTGTAAATCTGTGGAAAATTATATTCGTGTTTCACCAATTTGTCCAGTGAATCATATATTTTCCTGATTCGCTCACGGTTTTCTCCAATTGACTGAATTCTTTAATTTTCTTCCCCTTTTCTTCTATTTCTTCACATTACCTTGATATAACCTGAAATCATAAAAATAAGAGAAAACCCACTGTAGTATAGCCTTTTACATCTAAAACACCCTAAAATATACTATAAAACAATGTCTAATTATTGACTTATTACTCCGATTAAGTACGGTTAGTGCATTGGGGCTTCATTAGGGTTTCAGGACGAGTATCGCCTTAATCAGGATAGGTGACGCTACAATGCATGTGCTAGGGTCTAAACCATCACACAACCATACAATTATGCAATAGTAGATGAACAACATAGTGCATCATGAATAAAACAACAATGCAAGTCAATGGAATACTAAGTGTGTTTCTCATGGGTTTACTTACCTTACACACGTCGATTTCCACTACTGAAATGCCCCTAGACTAACCCCAAACACTTACCCGACACCTTATTATGATCCCCTAATCCCATGGTGTAATGACCCTAAAATTATTAACCCGAGCCACGTGACATTCGTGGGACCCTGACATGGACCTGGTGCGATGAGGTGAACTCGGTCAACCCTCGGTAGTCAACACCGAGTTATATTATTTTTGTTTGATGATTTTAATATCTATCAATACCAATTTTTCCTAAACATTTATTTGGTTGAGTCGTCAGTTTGCGAGTGAGGTTCGCCTAGGCATGCGTGCACGAAGGGTATATGGTAAGTCGATACATTAATAAAACTAGGCTAATGTAAATCTTCATTGTCAATTCATAAATTAAGTTATGAACTCCCTTTGTTTTGGCTAAATGTAAAAGGTTGGACAAACTATTTGGTTAATAGCCTAAGCTTAGGAATTTAATGAAATATATGAGTCTAATAATACAATATAAACTAAACTTAAGCTATGGAATACTATATGATGCACAAAATATCCAATTCAGACTTTTATTTATGATGGAGTTAGACTAAAAATAATCTCATTGTTATTAATAGCCTAAGTTTATGGAATCTCATTATTTTGCTAAGACGTGAATTAATTATATGTCATTGGTTTAGACTAAAAGGTATTTGGTATAATTGATTTAAATGTGGATGACCTAAAAAAATAGATGATTGTGAGGCTATGAAATTATTTTATTTATATAACCTAAGTCTTTAGATGACTTAATAGAACAACGACGCACCTTGAGATGGGATGAATGAGAAACTCTAGAATGATGTAGTGGAGATCCAACGTTGCATGTATAGATAAAAAACAAGCTATGGATTGGACCAGAGATGATCACACATTCAGATCAAAGACTATGATCAAAAGTTGAGCATTAGTATGTATAGGACACTTGGAGTTCTTTAATTCTCAAAAATGCTCTAGGAGCTTATTTAAAGAAGAAAGCTTGAGAAAAAAGAAAAACTTGATGGATTTTTAAAAATTGGGAGCAAAAGTGATGGGAGTAAGAGTTTTGGTGGAGCATTCAAGTCTCTAAGGTGAAGTAAACCTAAGCATGCAACTTTTAATCATCACTTTCATGGTTCTCAATTATTGCTTTTTAGGGGTTATTTGCAATTCAAATGCAAATATGAAATTTGGTGTTTTCTACCATAAATGGCTAATCTAAGTTCTGAATTTCCAATGGTTGAGTTTGAAATGGAGATTCTAAATGTCTTGAAATTTTTATGGTCTCTATGTGTTCATGAATGCAACTTGGTCATTAATTTATGTTAAAAATTGGTATTATTATTATTTTTGGTTGATCGAGAGTCATTTGGGTCAAATCAACCCATAATGAGCAAGAACTTCTTGACTTGAGTCAAAATTTGGTGAAGTTGTGATCATTTTCATTCATATCGACATGTTGGAGAAAACGATGAATAGTGGTTGTGGCCACAGAGGACGTTTGTGCCCCTAGAGGGTGTCTATGCCCACACGGGACGTATGTGCCCACACGGGACGTTTGTCCCCACTTTAAACCTTTCCCGAAAATACGTATGTGCCCACTGACATATGTGCCTATAGGGGACATGTGCCCATAATGGATGTTTGTGTCCATAGGGAACATGTATGCTCAGAGGGAAAACCTTTGCAGGCAAGGGATGTTTGTACCTACTGAGGATGTCTATTCCCACAAGGGACGTCGGTGCTCACAAGGGGTTGTAATCACAAGTCTTATGACCACAAGAGAAGGGTCTTTAACACGCATAAAATAAAACTACATTAAATTGATACCATGTAGCTAGTAGACTTGTGTTGGGTATCGGGGATTGGTTCGAAGCCATGTGGGAGCCAGTTTTCACGTAGACTAAGGTAAGTAAATCACCTTGAGGATCAAATTCAGTTTTTAAACTATTCTTGAATTTAGTTGTTGTTATTCCTTTTACTTTGACTCTATTCTATATCGTGAAGTATATAAGGCTTGAGTGTTAGGAAGGCACTCGTGGGTTTGGTGCTAGATGGACAAACGTGACCTCACCTCGAGTATTGGATTATAGGTAATAGACGTGGGCAAGGTATTCGGGACACCGTTGATTCCCCCTCGCTACATCGAATAGAGTTTGTTGACTTGAAAAGTCGTGGTCCTAGGAAGTCGAGTAGTGGCACCCGCTCTCGATGGATTTAGACCACTTAGATTCCTTCCTTTTACTCGTAGACACCTTTTGTCGTTGTTATTGCTTTCTAGTCCATTTATCATGCATTATTATTTACTTTTCTGTCTTTTAAATTCATGCATGATAACTAGACTTATTTATTTAAATTCATAAATGTGATTTGAAACTCTATTGGCTTTACTCACTGGAGTTGTATCCTTCGGTGACAATTGCACATCCACAGATAAGTAAGGACAAGGAGTGGATAATTGGTGACTTTCTCTGAGGACTCTCAAGGGTTTCACTTTGGGGTTTCTTTTGGGATTTGAGCAACATTGATACATTTATATTCATGATTCCCCTCCTACTATAACCATCTATATATTGCAGGGTTCCATACCATTAGGATGTATGACTTTATTTCTTGAATTATTTAGATTTGTTTGAGTTTTGTTTCCACTAATAAACTATTAAAACTTGCAAATAGTAATAGTTCAACTTTAAATCATTAGATAACTTATAATAATGGAAAGGGAGGCTGACTAAGCCTACGTTAACCTTTCTAGGGCCGATTCGGGGGTCCACGTAGGTTTAGTCCAGGTAGGGCCCTGTTTATTAGGATTGGGGTCGTCACACTTGGTTTCCTATTAAATCAGTTAAAGCGGGTTCAAGTCCGATGAATAAGGTTTGATGTCCCAAAATCAATATCAATATTTAAGAAAAATTGCAGTTCCAGGTTCATTTCAACACTAATAAGGCTCTTTAGCACGCTAATGATTGTAAACACTCTAAAGAGGCCCTTTATGGCATGTTCGCTTCACAATCTTAGGGTGGATTAACCCCATTGGACTAGATAAGATGGTGTTCACTTCGCGGATTAACTAGGCCACGAGATTAGTTAATGGGCACGATAGGGGACTAAACAAAACCCCCAATTTTGGTGGGACTAACTAATCCCAAGTGGTTGGTTATTACAGATTACCAATTTACCCCTCATCTTTACACAGTATCACCACACGCCGCTCAATAGCTAGTCGATCAACCCTAATCACCACTGCCGCTCAAGAAGAACAACGACAACAACCGATCAACCCAAAATCGAAGGAAAGGATCGAACACAGAGGTGTCGATCGTTGAGGGAAGGCCAACATCACAACAAAGAATCGATCAACCCGGATGAAGAAGACACCTTAAGGCAAGAAGACGTTGACGACGACGCCGCGGATGCACACCACTGCTCACCAGAGATGGAGACCGAGCAGAGAGATCGCGAGATCGCGATGTGAAGGAAGAAGGAAATGAATTAGGGATGCCAAGGTCGGGAGATGTAACTTATATGAAATGGTACTTTGGTAAATGTACCATTACAACCACATTTACTCCCAGCCTTAAAACTCCCAACCGAACATGATACACAAATGGGACTAATACATATAAATCCATGTGTTAGTCCCATCACAAACTAATCCATGATCTTAAGTCTCCCTAAAATGTGAAGCGAACAGGCCATTAGTGCGCTACCTATTATGCACCCCACTGCCCAAACTTGTTAGCGCATTAATGAAGCTCATTAGCACTCTAACATAGTCAAAACCCAAATTCCCAGTTTTAGAGCTCCAATGGTCGTCCCCTAGCACTGTCGACCCACCTTCGCCTTGTGGGGAAAATTCAACACTCCAAAACAACAGAGAACATTCAACAACAACAATTTTCACCAAATTGAGGATGAAGTCATTCATTGGAATGAAGATCATCAAGAACACCATTTTTCACGAAAAAATCAATTTAGAAGCTAACAATATGGGGCTTGAAATCTTAGAATTTATTTGAAAAATAGTAAGAAATGTTAGAAATTTGTTTTATCATGAATGCTCCACAATTTCATGCTTTCCATGCTCATTTTAATGAAATTTGAAGGAAAAAGGAAAGACTTTAATACCTAAGTTGTGTTCCTCCTTGGATCCAACTCCACCAAGCTTGATTTTCCTCAAATGGCCCTTAATTTCTCCAATACATTTTAGAATTTTAGCCCTCCTAATCTCTCTAAAATGCTTGCTGAAGTGCTTGTTGTGCATATTAAGCATTGATTTGGGCTTTTTATATTTGTGATTTACAATCTTAGCCATTCATCCATGTTCTACTCTTCATCTCTAGGTGATCCCATGGTCAAAGCTTAAAGGACCAATTCTCTGAGTGACACATAGTTGTACACAATCTAGCCTAGAATCTCCCATTCTAGGATCATCACTAGTACTATCAAGGGCCATATTTTGATTTAATTGAACTATATGTTTCTTTAATACTTAGCCTACTTAATTTATTCTTTGGCACATTAGTGTTTAGGTAGTTTACCTTAAGGTCTTATATTAATGCGTTGCACCCACACTAGTTTCTGACAAAGTATAACTAGTGCCCCGCACCTTCTTGCATCTCGACGCGTGCATAGCCTTTTTAATTAAATTAGAGGATTTTCATTGATAAATTGTGGCATAACCAAAAAATTCATTGGTAAAATATACTTATCTACTTGAAATGGTACATGTTGGGGAATGTGCCCTAGTCAATCTACAAACATTGTTTATCTTATAATTATAGTTAATAAAATAGAGGTTTTCGTTTGTTATTTTATTATAAGTGATTGCATGTTTACCTTATAATAAGATCCATGGGTATTTATTGACATATCCTAAATGTCCCTAGTCGATCATTATACTGTGAACTATAATGAATTAAAACTAGTGTGAATTCTGATTGACGGTCATGTGATGATCATGCGTATAGGGATACGAATTGTGATCATGAGTACTTATTAAGGAAAGGTACTGGACCGACCCGCTATAACACCACATGGATTAAGTCATAGGTGTTACTCATGATAGTTTTATCATTTAGTCCTTCGACTTAAGATTATCATAGACTTCAATATTATGAGCATGGTAATTTGACATAATCAAACATTCTCTTTAACCAGATGATTATTAAGATTGTGATTGGTTACCATGTGAATAATATGTGAAGGTGTGTAATCAAGATAGAATTTGTCCCTCTTGTATAGAAAGAAATATCAGTGGATCCCTCGATTTATTAGATTGTTAAATAGCCAAGTCCAAAGGAATTGATATGATCAATGTCACTTGGACGTTTTCAATCTACCTAAAGATCGAGACTATTACGGTTGAACATTAAGGGTGACTTTCCATGCCTTATGTTTAATCAAAAGATATCGCACGACAAAAGGATATGATATATGTTATTTATTAGGTTGTATCGACTTTGATATTAATGCTACTTGTGCAGTCATAATGTCTTGCTAGAGACCGCTTATGACTTGTGTACCAAAATGGTTTTGGTTCACTACCAACGTCGCATGAACCTATTGGGTCGCACACATAGAATGGCTTTGCGCAATTTTAATTGGTCTAGAGTAATGAATTTTATATAATAAAATTCATGACATAAAAGCCCTTACAATTTATTATATTATAACTTATTAATATGGTCGTATGTGTAATTTGCTTGAATTGCCTAAATACGATAGTTGTTTTACGAATAGGTTTTTTAAGTAAGTTTATCTACACATATAAATAGAGGTTAAGACTCTAAAACGAAATAAGATTTTCGTTTTTACTATTTTTGAGTTCTCTGGATATTGGGAGAGAAAGAAAAAACATTTTCAATCTCTCTTTGAGCTAGCACTCTAAATTGTGGTCACTATTCGTGTGTGGATTTTTGATAAAGGACGCACACTTGAACGTCTTGAAAATCGAACAATCATAGAAGGAAATCACGGATTAAGGTATGGTTTACTTTTATAGATCTAGTTTAATGGAACTTATTTTCGATCCTATTGGGGTTTTTCAAAAATTGTTTTGGATTTTTCGCTGCGTGTGAACCCAAAACCTAATAGTGGTATCAGAGCCTTAGGCTCAGTTCTATTAAATGTTTGCATGTTTTCTTTGATGTATATATGATAAATGTGTGAAAACATGATCTTAATTAATGTATATATGATGTACATATAGGTTCTGTGATAATTGTTATCAAGAACTGGTTTTAAAGTATATTGTTAATTCATGTATTTGATACATACGCATGATTTGATTCAACGATAGAATTCATGTTTAGAATATTTTGATGAACATATGTTTTTAAATATTGAACGATGTGAATTTCGTATGTTCATTGTAGAAATCATGTTTAGGTTAATGTGATTTTGGTGTTGAATACATATTTCATTTTTGTTCAATAATTATGTATGTCTCCATGATACGAATCATGATTAGGTTAATATAATTAATTTAATAAGATTCTGGTGTTGAATACATGATTAATATTTCGTTTCTTAATTCAATTGCTTGTATTGTATGAATAAGAATCGAAATTGGTTTTGATCGTATATCTCATTATGGTTATCTGTTAGTATATTCATATCAGATAGGAGATAAACTTGTCATCGGATAAGAATTAAAAATCATATATGATATGTGAGATATATAACAAATTTGTATTGGATAAGGATTCAAAATATCTTAAACTCCAATTGGATTAGGATAAGATATTAAGTTAGAGGTGAACCCAAGTTAATTAAAAACGTTTTAATCAATATTTTTCGAAATAAAAATAAGGGTCAGTTTTGGTCAATTGGGTTTACTAAAATAGTGAGAAATTTTATGCGATTTTCAATTTTTGGAAATGAAATTTTTTATCTAAAAAAAGGGGCGCTGCCCCCTGTACCTCCCGTTTGGTAACCAATCAGCAGAACCACCACCCACTGACTCCCCAGCGGGACCGCCGCTAACTGTTCGTAGCGCAAGGAAATTCATATAATGGTTAATATTGGTAAGATTTCCTAACTTGTTTGGTGATTGTACATGCATTGTAATATATGATATTTATCGTGTTTAATTTATGATCACTAAATCAAATACAAAAAATCCCTAAATCCAAATTTTAAGTAAAGTGTCATCCATTCTCAAACACTTATCAAGGCTTCGATCACATCAATATGGGTCTGCTCCGCATAGTGTATTGTGTTATCTTAGTAAGGCAAGTTGAGTAACGGTTACTCTATTGTTTGAAATAGTTAGACTTAATAAAGCTATCAAAACAGTTTTGGGCTTTAAGCACAAGATGAGATAAAACATGTTAAGACATAAGATGTCATAATGTCATTAAAATAACTAAAAGTTACATATGATGTAATTGGTAAAAAGGTACCTACCTTAATAACCAATTCAAAATGGCATGCATTAGTTGTCTTAAAACTAGGTGAAACATGGATTTTAGTCCCTTAAATTAACATAGTATTTTTAGGAGGGTTGTTAATTTTGTGGGAGTCTATTCCTCTATACTAAAATGAACGTTTGTCTAATCTTTCTTGTAGAACTATGGTCTCTTCAAATCACACTAATTCTTTGTCACTACGATCCATCATTGAGAATGATAAGTTGTCTGGGACAAACTTTCTTGACTGATTCAGAAACTTGAGAATTATTTTTAAGCATGAACGCAAGTTGTATGTCATGAATGATCTAACTCCTGAAGAATTACCACCAATGCTTTAAGAGCTATGAAGGATGCACATACTAAACATGTCAACGACTCCACTGATATTGCATGCATTATGTTGGCAACCATGGTTCCTAAACTTCAGAAGGACATGGAACATATGGAAGCTTACGACATGGCTATGATGCTGAAGGAAATGTTCCAACAACAGGCTAGGCAAGAAAGGTTCAAGACAATCACGAACATTCTTTCTTGCAAAATGGCTGAGGCCACGTCAGTTAATCCTTATGTTCTGAAAATGAAGGGTTATATTGACCATCTTGATAGACTTGGATTTCCCATAAGCCAAGAGTTGGCTACGGATTTGATCCTGAATTTATTGCATGATAGTTATTCATAATTTGTGCTGAACTATAACATGAATAATATGGAGAATTATATCTCAGAGTTGCATTTGATTCTTAAAATTGTTGAGTAGAATGTTAAGAAACTCATTGCTAATGTGTTGATGGTTCAGAAAGGAAAGGATATGAAGAAGAAGGCTAAAGGCATGGCTAAAGTTGCCAAGGCTATTGTGACTATCACAAAGCCCATAAAACAAGTCAAGCCTAAGGCTACTTCTACTTCATAGTCCTAGAAAAGAAAGGAAAAAGAAGGAAATTGTTATTTCTTTCATGCACTTAGACATTGGTTCAGAAATTGCAAGCTCTATCAAGAACATTTAAAGGGTTCATACGCAGCGAAAAATTCAAAACAATTTTGAAAAACCCCCAATAGGATCAAAAATAAGTTTCATTAAACTAGATCTACAAAAGTAAACCATACCTTAATCCGTAATTCCCTTATTTGGTTGCTCGATTTTCAAGACTTTCAAGTGTGCGTCCTCTATCAGAAATAAACACACGAATGGTGACCATAATTTAGAGTGCTAGCCCCAAGAGATATTAAAAACGATTTTCTTTATCTCCCTAAATCCAAAGAACTCGAAAATAGTAAAAAATGAAAATCTTATTTCTAATTAGGGTTTCACCCTCTATTTATATGTGTAGATAAGCCCTCACTTAAAATCATATTCGTAATACAACTACTGTATTTAGGCAGTTTAAGCAAATTACACATACACCCATATTAATAAGTTATCATATAACAAATCTTAAGGACTTTTATGTCATTAATTTTATCATATAAAATTCATTACTCTTGACCAATTGAAATTGCGCAAAGCCTTGTGCGACCCAATAGGTTCATGCGACGTTAGCTATGAACCAAAACCATTTTATTACACAAGTCATAAGTGGTCTCTAGCAAGGTATTATAACTACCTAAATAGCATTAATATCAAAATCGATACAACCAAACAAAAAACATACATCATATCATTTTGCCGTGCGATGTCCTTTGATTAAACATAAGCATGGAAGTCACCCTTAATGTTCAATTGTACTTGTCTCGATCTTTAGGTAAACTGAAAACATCCAAGTGACATTAATCATATCAATTCACATGGACTTGGCCATTATCAGTCTATCATATCGAGGGATCCACTGATATCTCTCTCTATACAATAGTGCCAAATTATATCATAATTATACACCTTCACATATTATTCACATGGTAACCAATCACAATCTTTATAATCGTCCGGTTGAAGACAACATTTGATTGTGTTGCTTTTGGATCAAAATAAGCCTAATACTTATTAAGAGGTTGTATCTAGCCCTGATGCAGATAAATGGTTTAGTGCCATAAATTATGAGATGCAATCCATGTATGATAACCAGGTTTGGAACCTCGTTGATTTACCTGAAGGTGGTAAGACTATTGGATGCAAATGGGTTTTCAAGAAGAAAACTTATATGGATGGCAATGTGCATACTTATTAAACACAGTTAGTAGCAAAAGGTCTTAGACAGACTCAAGATATTGATTATGATAAGACTTTTTCTCTTGTAGCCATGTTTAAATCATTATAATTCTAATTGGCATAGCCTCATATTATGACTATGAGATATGGCAAATGGATGTAAGAAAAGCTTTTCTAAATAGAAAGTTACTTGAGAATGTGAATATGATACAGCCTGACGGTTTGTTCATCTTGAGAATCCTAAGAAGGCATGCAAGCTTCAAAGATCTATTTATGGATTAAAGCAAGCTTCTCAAAGTTGGAATCTTCGTTTTGATGAAATAATTAAGGAATTTGGTTTCATTAAAAATGAAGATGAGCCTTGTGCATACAAGAAGTCTCGTGGGAGCATGGTTGTTTTCTTGATAATGTACGTTGATGATATATTACTCATTTGGAATGACATCCCAATCATGCAAAGTGTCAAGTCTTGGTTAGGGATGTGTTTCTCAATGAAAGACTTAGGAGATGCAGCCTACATCATTGGGATTAAGATCTATGGTATAGATCTAAATGGTTGATCGGTTTAAGTCAGAGTATTTATATTGACAATGTACTGAATAGGTTCAGTATGCAACACTCTAAAAAAGGATCGTTGTCAATGTCTCATGATATAAGTCTCAGCAAGACTTAACGTCCAAAGACTAATGATGAGCGATAACACATGAATATAATTCCATATGCATAAGCTATTGGATCTATTGTGTATGTCATGATATGCACTCGACTTGATGTATCATATGATTTAAGCGTAATAAGCAGATATCAATCTGATCGCAGTGAAAGTCATTGGATAGAAGTAAAAAAACATTCTTAAGTACTTAAAAATGACTAAAGAAATGTTCTTGGTCTATGAAAGTTTGGA
Organism: Stephania cephalantha; assembly: GCA_039657325.1. Lineage (NCBI taxonomy): Eukaryota > Viridiplantae > Streptophyta > Magnoliopsida > Ranunculales > Menispermaceae > Stephania > Stephania cephalantha. The sequence continues at coordinate 19,978,578 of CM077574.1, read as the reverse complement.
AGACGATCTTATTGCAAATGGCTACACAGATGCAAGTTTTCAAACTGATATAGCTGACTTTAGATCGCAGTCTAGATATGTGTTTACTTTGAATGGAGGCCCAGTGAGTTGGAAAAGTTCAAAGCAAGAAACTATGGCAGATTCTATAAAAGAAGCTGAGTAAATTGTAGCGTCCGATGTAAATAAGGAGGTAGTTTGGATCAAAAAGTTCATCTCCGAACTTGGTATGGTTCCTAGTATAAATAACCATGTTTACTTGTATTGTGACAACAATGGGGCGATATCACATGCTAATGAACCAAGATCACATCACCGATCTAAACATATACTTATACATTTTCATCTCATTCGAGAAATCATTGAGAAGGAGACGTGAAGATTTGTAGAGTTCATACAAAAGACAATGTTGTAGATCCTTTGATGAAGGCTTTTCCATAAGCGAAACATAATGGTCATGTTAGGTCATTAGGCATTAGATACATGAATGATTAGCCCTAGTCCAAGTGGGAGATGTCGAGGAATGTGCCCTCGATCAATCTACAAACATTATTTCTCTTATAATTATAGTTAATAAAATAGAGGTTTTCGTTTGCTATGTTTATTATAAGTGATTGTATGTTTACCTTATAATTAGATCTATATGTATTTGTTGAAATATCATAAATGTCCCTACTCGATCATTATACTGGGATCTATAATGAATTAAAACTAGTGTGAATATTCATTGATGGTCATGTGATGATCATGCATATAGGGATATGAATCGAGATCGTGAGTACTTGTTAGGGAATAAGGTACCTGGATGACCCGCTATGAGAATACCACATAGATTAAGTCATAGTTGTTACTCAGATAGCTATATCATTTAGTCATTCTACTTGAGATTACCATAGACTTCAATATTAGGAGCATGGTAATTTGACACATTCAAACGTTGTCTTTAACTGAATGATTATCAAGATTTTGATTGGTTACCATGTGAATAATATGTGAAAGTGTGTAATCAGGATAGAATTTGACCCTCTCGTATAGAGAAAGATATCAGTGGATCTCTCGACGTGTTAGATTGTTGAATGGCCAAGTCCAAGTGAATTGATATGATCAATGTCACTTGGATGTTTTCAGTCTACCTATTAATCGAGACTAATACGATTGGACATTAAGGGTGACTTTCCATGCCTTATGTTTAATCAATGGTTATCGCATGACAAAAGGATATGATATATGTTATTTATTAGGTTGTATCAATTTTGATATTCATGCTACATAGGTAGTCATAATGCCTTGTTAGAAGTCGTTTATGACTTATGTACCAAAATGATTTTGGTTCACAACCAACGTCGCATGAACCTATTGGGTCACACAAGGCTTTGCGCAATTTCAATTGGTCCAGAGTAATGAATTTTATATGATAAAATTCATGACATAAAAGCCCGTACGATTTGTTATATGATAACTTATTATTAGGGACGTATCTGTAATTTGCTTGAATTGTCTAAATACAATAGTTGTATTACGAATAGGTTTTTAAGTAAGTTTATCTACACATATAAATAGAGGCTGAAACCCTAAAACGGAATAAGATTTTCATTTTTACTATTTTCGAGTACTCTAGATTTTGGGAAAGAAAGAAAAAACGTTTTCAATATCTTAGAGCTAGCACTCCAAATTATGGTCGCCGTTCATGTATGGATTCTAATAGAGGACACGCACTTAAAAGACTTGGAAATCAAAAAATCAGAGAATGAAATCACGGATTAAAGTATGGTTTACTTTTGTAGATCTAGTTTATTGGAACTTATTTTTGATCATGTTGGGGTTTTTCAAAAATTGTTTTAAATTTTCTGCTGCGTATGTACCCCAAAACCAAACATGATTGTGAGTCATTCTTGGGCATTTCCACTATTTGTTACAATTTTTTTAGGGTAATGGAACCGACTATACAATCGTAGATCTAAAAACAAGAGATACTACCAAAGATTTTGAGAAACTGAGGACTAAATTAATGAATTCTAATCAGGGTCTTATAGTTAAAAAGGTTATCAAGGAATCTTAACTCCGATAAACTCAATATAAAATGACTTAAAAGCTAGGATTTGATTTACAAATCTCGATACGGATAAGGCTAATTAGATTGTCAAGGAATTAAGATAATCTAGGCCGATCTTACGTCGCCGTAAATGATGTGTGGTCTGACATAAATGAGAGTAAAAATAAGAGAAAAATTAAGAAAATTGTACATAAAAATGGAAAATTTTCAATCGACTATTTTTTGCCGAAAAAGAGAATAAATAGAGTAAATAAGTTAACACGCCCATTTTTTTCCCTAAAAATAAGTCCATCTAATGTCTAGAATTAATGTATTATCTATAAGATGATTGGGCAAGACTGGATGCACCCCAACATTTTGCAAGGCAAACCAGTTTATAAGCGCATCATCATATAATATTCAAGGCACCTCATTTTTTCCCTAAATTCCAAACTACACAACTCACGACTAGGGGTGGGCAGCGCTTTTCCAAAACTGCCCAAACTGCCTAAACCGCATGGTTTGATCGAGTTTTTAAAACTCACGATTTGGAGGTGGTTTGAAAAACTTGAAAACCGAGGAATCGCCGTTTGGTGGTGGTTTTTATTTCTAAAAGACTTTGTCGTTTCTCTTTCTCATCTCCATCTCAAGAGTTTAAACCTAAACCATTATTGGCTCCCACCACCAAGTCATCACCTCCACAAGTTAACGCCTCATATCGCCACCTCCCACCAGTCACCGTCGTTGCCACTTCCCACCAGTTGTCGTCACTGCCACTTCTCACCAATCGCTGTCGCTGCCTCTCACCAGTCGCCTCCTCCCACCGCGCCAGTCAACGCTTCCCACTAGTTGCTACTTCCTACCGGCCGTGCCTCCCACCGCCGCCTCCCAATAATCGCGCCACATATCACCGCCTCCCACCACTGCCTCTCAAGGTTCTACACCTCATACCAGTTGCCTCCTTCCACCGCTGCCTCCCACCAGTCACCTTTTCACACCGCCACCTCCCACAGTTTTACACCTCCCACAAGTCACCTCCTCCCGTCGCCGCCTCCAGCCAGTCACCTCCCCTCATCGCTGCCTCCACTAATGACTAGTTTTTTTTTGAAAATATGTAATAAGAAAACTGTGAAACCAGACCGACCAAACCGCACAAACAGTGGCCAATTTGGTTGCAGTTTTAAAGGTTCGCGGTTTGGTGGTGGTTTGCAAAACGACCAAACCGTGAACCCCCGGTTTGGTGGCGGTTTGATGGTGTTCACCAACAAACAACGGTTTGCCCACCCCTACTCACGACACACCCCATCGTCAAAACTACTAACCCTCATAAATCACTTGTCCCCTTCTTCTTATATCATGTTCGACTCATGTGATTAGGCTGGATAAGCATTTAAACTACTTAATCCAGGTGTTCACTTTACCTATTATGTTGACCGGACTAAACAATCCACTATACGGAGGACTATTTTGAACCATGGTCGTGATGGTAATAATTAATCTGAATGGTGCAACATAACGAAAGAAGATTTTTCTCTCATCACTAACTTTGTCCTGCACTTGCAAAAGGGATCATCAGACTGTTGTTTTCTAGTTTAATTTTTTTCATTTAGAGGTCCTCTCTTTCTTTCCCTTCTCTTTAAATTGTTTGTTGCTTGAAGAGTGAATGGAGTTCCATTTTCTTCACATATGTCATTTGAATTGGATAATTTCATAATATTAAACCAAAATAAGTGTGTTGCAAATTGAATATGTGCAATCTTACTGCATTCTTCCTTCTTATTATTTGTATCGTATTTATTTTGTAGTTTGTTACTCCTAATTTTAAGGTGGACTACCATCTTCCTGCAGGGCATTGGATTCATGCTGGCTTCTCTCCTCATGTTAGAGTCACCTTCCAAATGTACAAGTTAAATGTTAGGTTTCGTAATTTGATATAACTTCTAAAAATTGTCATCCATGTTTAAGATGTTTTCACGCTTCTTTTAGTTTTTTGAGATTTTTTTTTCCAAATACGTAACCTTACAGGTTTCAAGCATGAATAGAGGTCTAACACACAACATCCTACATTTTCAAATGGTTCCATATCCTCATGCCAGTAGCTATGATCGTTTGGGAAGTCATGGTAGCTATAGTGAAAGAGGGCTGGGATTCAGGGAAACATTTATGGAAGCTATGGAGATGACAATAGTTTGTATGGGTATTATTCGCCTGCAGGTCTATCAGGCTTGACTATACATTCACAAGGTGTTATACCAATTTTTGGAGCTAGCGCTGATGCTCGACGAATAACATTTTAGTTCTATAATGGAAATGGACTTGGGGAGGACGAAAATAGCACAGGATTTTTTGGATTTATGAAGGGAGGGGCAATTTGGTAACTTCCCCATTGCAACGACATTTAATTCAACCCCCAATCCTGCCAACCAAACAAGTCATGCCAAACAAACTTACATTAGAATGGCCCGTTCGATTCGCAAGTAAAATAATCCCATGATCATGGGATTATTTTACACTGGGATTATAACATAGGTTTGGGTATTAGTCCTAATAGAGGGACTTGTTCGATTGGGGGTATAGACGGTGGGATTACACATGATTTCAATAGGTGAAGTTACTAAATTGCCCTTTTATATCAACAACAAAAAACATTCATTTAAACCCTAAAACCAAATATTCCCCTTCATTCCTTGTGTTTCATCTTTTTCGTGTGTCCACCTCCTTCTCTGTGCTCTTCGCGCCTTCTTCATATGGAGTCCTTGAAACCAAGTACTATTCTCTCTCTATATATATATATATATATATATCTCCCTCTCTCTGTTAGGGCGCCTTCTTCGCGTCGTGCTTCATCTTCTTCAGATGACTAGTATAACTACAACATTTAACTTCATTGGTATCATACATCTAAATATACATATAAAATATTAAATGGAATAAGGGTTACATGGATCAAACACTTCCATTTCAGAGATTAGAAAAAGGGGGGGAAAGGATGCAAATTCCGACTTGCATCAATGGGCTAACAAATGCTAATAGCAAGGCTTGGACCGAACAACCCTACGAACCAAAGTTCTAATATTACACTTACATGTATTAGATCACCAACGGACCTAGATGTTATTGCTGATATTAAGTTGTTCTACTAATTCAAAGATGCAACATCTTTGATTCCTCGTACATTATGATTTCCTAAGTATCGATAGGTAAAAAAGATATCATAACCATTCGGTCCATTCTTCATTTCAAAACCATAGTAAATAGGATACTTACATTATGATTTGCCAAACTGTGTTGTGTGAATTATGTTGTATAGTATGTAATGTAACTATAATAAATAAACTTGTTTTCCTTCAACTGCCCTACATTATAATCTGGACAAACTTATTGAATGTGATCCTCAACTGTGTAGTGTGAATCGTGTTGTATAGTATGTAATCTTCTATTGACATTTTTCTCATCAATAATCCTACCCCAATACACAAATTCATCCCACATAGCACACTTAATTTCATGATTTCCTTACTACCGAAGTGTGAGCGAAATTTCCTACACAATGAAGCTTTGAGCTATCTTTGAACTCTTTATTAGTAAGAGGAAATATATTGTGGCTATCCTTGTACAAATTATTTCCTTAGAAAGATGTCAATGGATGAGCATAGCACACTTAATTGAATGATTTCCTTACTACTGTAGTGTGAGCAAAATTTCCTAGATAATGAAGCTTTAAGATGTCTTTGAACTCTTTATTAGTAAGAGGAAATATATTGCATCTATCCTTGTACAGATTATTTCCTTAGAAATATGTCAATGGATAAGCATCACTTAATGCTTAAGTTCTTGTTGATGTGTATTCTTATGTGCTCAAATAGTTCAGACCGTGTTTTTGTAATCTTCATATTGACTTGTTTGTTGATTGTTGGTGCTTGAGGCATGTGTTATGTTTAAGTTCTTGTAGCTATCCTTGTATAGATTTAACTTCATATAAAACTAAATGTAGCTTAGTTTGTATATAGCATTATGCTTCAATATTTATTTGTTTGCAATATAATTTCTTCTTGTTTATTTATGTATCATATTGTGTTTGAGAAAAATTAGGCATGGACAAGGCCGGATTATAACAAGCGACTGGACGAGGAGGATTCCAAAGGCTAAGGAAAGCATGTACTAGTGCACCCCGACCTGCCAAACTACTCGAAAAAAGTTCACTTGCTCCAAGGAAAAGCAAGGGTAAAGCAAAGATGCATCGTAATCCATCGTAGGAAAAACAAGGCGAAGATATCAAGGTCTGTAGACGCACGTGGATTCACACGGAGGAAGCAGCACTTGTGCATGCCATGTATGAGATGGTCAATCTTAGAGTCTATAAATGTGATAATGGATTCAAGCCCAGTTATCTCAACCATTTGGAGGAGATGTTGAAAAAATCTTGTCCAACTTCAGGGATAAAGGCTAAGCCACATATTGAGTTTAAAGTTAAAGTTTCGAAAAGCAATGGAGTATAGCAATGACATGATTATGGGCATCAAACATGATTTTAGTGGCTTTAGTTTTGATAGCAACACTAACATGGCGACTGCACCCCCCACGTATGGGATGAATACTTGAAGGTATGAAGTTGTTGTCAAAATGTGGATATTTCTTTGCATGGTATTGACTAATTATTTAAATTAATCTTTTCCAGAGCTTCTCGGATGCGAAAGAATGGCATAAAAAGTCGTTCCCATTTTACAATGATTGTTGTGTCATTTTCAAAAATAATAGGGCAATGGGGGAAGATGTAGTTGCACCAGAAGACACCCTAGAGGAAGTGGAAAAGATTGATTCAAGCAACGAGAGTGAATGTGAAGTAGAAGGCACAACTAAAATGCTACCCACCGCTGAGGATGTGGAGATCATATCCACTACATCACGGTCTCGTAACACTACACTAGATGGTAATGGGAATCCATCTAAGAAGAAAAAGAAGGTCAGCGGTGATACTTACCTAGCGGACCAAATGGTGGTAGCTGCACAGGTGGTGCAAGTGAAATATTAAAGGTGTCTAAAGCACTTAATACGGAATATGAGATGCATGTTTTGTTCCTTGCTATTATGGGGGAAGTCAATGAATTAAATGATGTGGAGAAATAAATTTATGGAAGTAAGATTATGGCACACGTGGAGCATATGGCGGTTTTACTTGACTTGAAACCAGAGCTTCGTTATGATTGGGTCCATGCAATGTTTGATTGACTCGTAAACTATGTCTATGACTACTTTTGAACATCTTTTAGAGATCGCTTTTGTTTTTGAATAACTTTGTTTATGATACAAGTTTATCTCTACTATGCAAGTATTCATGCTTTTATGAGTTCATGTTCATTCAATCAATCTCTAGCAAAATGCCTCCAAGTACCTACAATTTGTAGGCTTCCTTGCTTAAGGGCTATAGTAACAAACATGAAGGGTGAGCCTTCTTATCAAAATAAGTAATATTATCTAAGATTCATTTGAGTTACTTAAGTACACAAGTAACAAACAAATTTTCATTGACACTACTCATCAAAAAAACTTAAGTCAAAGAAATATCTAATTTGAAAGCCTTATGTATTAATTACCACATCATCTGTTGTTTTGGTAAAAATACAAAATCATTCCATCAACTAAAATCTGAGAAGAAATTTTTAAAAATGACCTGACAAAAGCGATAGACAAGTTGAAAGATAATTGCTTGTGGACAAGTTATAACAGAATACATACAAAAATATTTGATAGTTGATTGGTTCCATAACTTGAAGGAGTTTAGTTGAAGATAGCAAAAATACAAACAAATGTTCGAACAACCAATGATTCCAATAGCTCATAGGTCACATTATTTCATAGCATATCCCAATATGACTCCCGCACTGGTTCATATCCACTGCCAACTCTTTGATAAAGAGTAATATCTAGTGGCCACAAATCAATGTTTTCCTCCTCTTCAGGTAGTATAGCTGGCCGTATGTCTTCAATCCACTACGTTGGAGGGAGCGACGGATGTGGGATCTCTTCTAACCCGATAAGTGCTAGTGCTTCTTCTTGGGTAAGCTGACGTAGTGGTACCTCTACCTTTTCTTATCTCCTATCTAACTATTCCATCTTGCTATTGCCTCTTCCTTGGTGTCAAAGTGTTCGTACTTGCAGATATGACATTCCATAATTGGTTGTAACATTCGTACCACGTGCCATATATATACTGAGCTTCTTACCATTGAAGACAACGTACCATTTGCCTCCCATATCGTACATACAACATGACATTAGTATGGAAGATGGAAAGGAATTAAACAACAGAGTTCACAACCAAATAATAGTGCACCCCAACAAAGTTCACAACCCAAAAAAAATTAAACGATCAAAGTAGACAACCAATCAATGGGAAAATAGTTCAATACATCAAAAAAGTGAATACTCACAAGAAAGATCACACACGACATAGTTCACACACAACAAAGTTCATACAACTAAGTTCAAACCCAATAAATGGGAAAATAGTTCACCCTAAACAAATTTCACACTATATCAATGATAACTATGCCACATATCCAAAGCAATGTTGTTGTGAAATGTAGTATGTGCATTAGTCAGACCTACTGAGCCGATAACCTCTGGTTCCTCGTTGCTTGCATCGTCTTCGGCCCCCAACTCCTGCCCCTCTGACACCATATTTTCCAACACATCATCTGGTACCTCTATCTGAAGGTAATTGTGAAGCACTGTACAGGTAATGATCATGAACGACGTCATTTTAATGCTGCATTAAGAGGGACTTCGTAGTACAGCCCCAACGCTGTTTCAGCGCGCCGATACAAATTTCAATAATGTTTCTCGCCCTTGCATGATGCATGTTGAAAACTTCTTCAGGTGTTTGAGCAGGTCAGTTGCCAGTGGCCCATGCTAACGAGTGGTATCGTTGACCGCAAAAAGGTGCTAGAAAACTATCGCTGTTATAGTACCCTGCGTTGACCAAGTAATAAGTGCCATTACGAACTTTTAAACCATTGCAATGTGAAATTGCGTCTCTCATAATCCTTCCATCTGCTGTTGATCTTTCCCATCTAGGTATGATGTAATTAATTAGCTTAGATGGTGTACAAGCGCATATGACATTCATCATTGTGATTCCTTTCCTACTCTTGAATAGCACCTTCATGGTGTTTGGGACGATAACCTCTACATGTGTCCCATCCACAGCACCAAGACATCCCTACATTAAAGCAAAAAAATTGAATGACTAAGGTTTGAAAGCATCGATTTAAAGTAAAGCAAAAAAAAAAGAATCAACCATAAAGAATGAGGATTTACCTGAAAATATTTCCATATAATATCGATTTCTTCGAGACCAATTGGCTCAGGGTTCTTCATAGGTAGACGTTGCAATCATATAAGTGCGCGAATAGTCCTCATAAACACCACGCTTATAGTGTCGCCTGACCTTTAGAACCATTTTGAAATAACCCTATTGCGTATGTTGTGGCCTAGTATGTGGAGTGTAATGGCCAAGTGTTCATCAACATTGACGCAATGTTTGTCCTTTAATTTCCTATGTTCATACAACAAACCACAAAGCTTTGTAAACGGCTACCTTCTCATTCGAAGCATGTCGTAACAATCATCGTCATTCTTGTAGACGAGCTCTTCGATGATTGCTCGATGCTTATCATAATTTAATTCGTATGTTCGTTGTACACGTCGCCTATGGCTTGCTACGACTCTAAACAAGTCTAGCATAAATGAAATGACCTTCAGACAAATTATGAGGTGGTTAATGGCAACGTCCCTTGAATGAGGTGGAGCTATAGATGAATTTGGATTCATGACAGACAATTCAAACTAAATAACCTACTAAACCAATAAAACAACTCAAATTAAGAACACACATCGAAATGGACAAACTTAAAGCATTCCAAAAATATTATGAATGAATGGTTTTTGAGCTTATCATGAAGTCACTGATAACCATGAAGTTCATTGGACACATAATCAATTGAACAACAAACAAACAAAGTAGTTAATGTAACTAAGCTAAGCATTACATTGATAAGTCTGTTTCTTGGACCAAGTACGAGGCAATACTATATGAATCACATTTACGTGTAATAAAATATTGATGCCCCATTATATATAAACAAGATGTTTCAAACATGTTGCAGAGTGCAAGCTTATTGTGAGCATAGCCAAACATACAAGTCAATAAAAACTAACATGGAGTATGACATAAGCATATCTAAACATACAAGTCATGATTGGTTCAAAAGCTATGCCCATCTCTTTTGCTTCTTCTAGAATTCCAAGTTTAAACCGAGAATATTGTACTATACTTTGTGCAAATATACAACCGTTGGCATTTTTGTTATGGGGAGGATGTTTCGAGAGGCCTGGAGGGCCGAAGCATTCATGAAACAAGCTGAGTTCAACAATTTTCTTGAGGTAATTAACATTTACTTTCTAACTAATGTACTGAACTTTCGAAGTTTTATGGTTGCTTAATAGATTAGTTATCATTAGTGTTTCATTGGTTCAAAGTTGAAAGCCGATCAAGTTTCAGAACATGCGTGGATGAAATTTAACAAGAAGATGATTACTGGGATGAAAGAAAGCAAGAGGCATTTGCTGTTAATTTTCTTTCTCACTGATGGACTTATCGTGCTATTGATTAGTTCACTGTAATCATCTTGGATCCCTTGATCATGGTGTTGTGAGCTATAGAGGAACTGATAATTTCTTCTCGATGTGGTTTTGATTGACGAACATAAAGACATACAATTTTTGAGCATATCATGACACCATAAATTATGTTACCTCGCCTCTTCCTAGTTTCTTCTCGTCGTGGTGTTGATTGACAAACATATATATATATATATATATATATATATGTTGTGACATAGGTGTTTTGTTTTATGCATTACTACTTAGATGAAGCAGGAGAGGATAAATACCAGTGAAAAAAGACATAGGTGTTCTATTTGTATGAAAGCTTATGAAATTGAATCAAACTTGAAATGTTACTTAGATGTTTTGTTTCTTCCTAGTGTCTCAGCTTGATAGATTGCACGTTTGAAAAAAAATGATAAAACCCACTGAAAAAATGCAGAATGAAGAACTTGCCATTAGAGAAAGAGAGAGTGAGTGAGTGAGATAGACAGAGGGGAAGGCACTACTAGGGTTTATGAGTGTATGTCGAAGGTTGGAGACGAATGTCAATGGTTGGAGATAAAGAGGAATCAATATGTGTTTTGGTTGTTCTTATGAGGATACTTTGGTCATTTCGAAGTTACCGACAATGGGATTAAATTATACTATCGATTTTATGGTTTTAAATTATCCCACTCCTATGGGTTAAAATAATCCCATGACCAATTTAAAACTCGAACCGAACACCAGTATTATTTAGTACCACCACTTATCCCATGCTATCCTATGAACCGAATGGGCCATTAAACCCAAGTCGCAATCCTAGTATAAGCTAATAACATGAACTGAGGAAACCTAAGTATGTGAATCGAACAAGTCATTAGTGTTTTGGATCATTTTAATGTCATTTCTTAGTGTTTTTACATTGCGGTGGTCATTCCTTGGGGTTTTGTTTGCTTTTGAGTCGTTCGTGAGGTTCATTGTCGCAAGGCCGACATCTATTTTTTGAGGTTCGATGTTGTCCAACCGAATCTCTTTGTTGAGACTTGGTTGACAACCACCGACCTAGAAGTTTAGTTGGCTTCGATCGACTCTCTAACTATAGGTTCGGTGGACTTCGATCAACTTTTTAACTAATGGTTTAGTAGGCTGCAACTAACATTCTTATTAAAGGTTTAGACTCGCGAGGCCAAACCACTCGAAAAATGGAGTTTTTCCACCTTTGCTTCAAAAAACTCTAAAAAATCACTAAAAATATTGAAAAATACATATTCCTCTTTCAAATCTTCTTTTATTGCGTAATCCTTTGTCGTTTCGTGCTAAAAACTCGAAAATAAGGTCAAATCGACAATGCCCTGTAAATTGCAAGAGGGACTGTACCACGTGTACGATATAAATGTACTTTTACACTTTTGTCCATGTGGCACGTTATTATTGGTAGACTTTACCAAACTTCACCTTTCTTACTTCAACAAATCTCCTTACATCGAAATCCACACTTACCATGGGAGAGATGCTCTATATAGTAAAAGCAATGCAATTATGACTCGGTTTTTGGTGCAGCGCGTAACTATTAAGTAATTATTAACTATAGAGTCTCTGAAGCCACCGACTGATTCCATCGCATCAAACCAGAACTAGGAGGCGATTGTTATCATCGTATCGCATGTAGTTGCGGTTCCTTCCACGAACGCTCTTCGGGCTTCCCGGGGCGACGAGCACCAACACGATCGTTTGGAGGTTGGTTCTCGGATCTCCTCTTGTTTCGTTAACATGTTCAGCATTCTTCGCATATAAGGGTTTTTGTATTGATGCTTTCTGTTCTATGTTCCTTTGTTTGGTTTTCGTCCCTCGTTAATTGTAGAACTGAGATCTAAATGTTTGATAGATTTCTTCAGATTTGCACTAGTATCGAGAATGATAAGTTGCGGTCATGTAGGTAACTTTGATTTTGTTTCTCTTGAACAACTGTGGCCAAGTGTAGATTTGTGTTTTTGAATCACGGTTCCAAACCAGTGTTATGAAGAATAGGTAATTCGGTATTTTGTGGCAACAAAATAACGCAAGGGATGCCGCTAGGGAATGAAAGAAGTAGAAACCCCCTCAGGTATTTCGTTGCTAAAATGTCCCCTAAGAGACTTCTTTGAGGTGCTGTTGACAGAAACTCAAAACTACCTTTACTCTAATAAATTTTGAAATACCTGTTTGTGTGTCAACATTTTGATGTGGGTGCTCTCTGTTCTTGTGATCCAAGAAGATTGCAGGCCTTCTCCCTCAAAAGTACTTATAGCTCTCACGTCTATGGTATCTTCATTCCTCAAAAGGAACTAATGCCATCCATATTTTATAGTGTCATTACATTTCAGTAGGAATTGATCTTTATCCTTTGGCATCTTTGCTTGAGAATCTAATCTACATTTGCACAAATAAGTAATGTGCTTCTTTGTCATTTATTTAAAAAATATATATTTAACAAAAACTTGGCTGATACTTAGAAAATTCTAATTTTTATGGAAACCCTAGAACATTGAAAAGATCCCACGTCAAAATTCTAATTTTTATGGACAAGGAGATATGATGTTCTTAAACATGCCCTTTCATATAGATTATCGTGAAAGAGAGCGAAAGAGATAGTAGAAGAAGAGTTGAAGACATAGGTTGCGATGGAAGATGAAGAAGATTTTTTTTTTTTTTTTTTGAAGGCGAAGATGAAGAATATTGAAGAAGAAGGCTTACAGGTCTTGCTTTCAGCTCTAGTTGCTCTTCTTCACTAGTCTCTCCCTCCCACCCAAGAAACTCTTCTCTTTTTCCTAGCATGGAAGGTCGGATGCATATCCTTTGTCGGTGTTTGTGTCCTATCGTGTCAACATGGACACTCAGTCCTGAAGTGGCAAACTCCGAGTATTTAAGTCTAATTGAACCTCAATTGGAGGATTGATCAAATGTTGTCCATTACTGAGATCTTTTGCTTGGTTAGTAGGCTTGGACCATCAATTAAAAACCCTTATTTTCCTAGCTCATTGGTTTAGACTTCAAACTCCACCTATGTAGAACACTATTTGCTTTACATAGTCGGCCCCAAGTTCGGATAAAGGAGGACTCGACACCCATTTTCTATACCGAAAAATGGGTAAGGGAGGTACCAAACCCATTTTCATTCCTGAAAAATGAGGGAGGGAGGCCCCAAGCTCATTTTCCATTCTTGGAAAATAGAGGAGGGTTGTGATAGGTTGACAGCGAGCATAAAACTTTTGTCTCTCTTCATGAAATGGATCAAACACATATAAACGTTGGGGTGTTCCCACCTAGCGACGTGCTGCATCGGAGCCCAGGTGTAGTGAGAAATGAGCAAGGGTGTGTTTCACATCGCCGCTTGGGTCTTAATCAAGCGCAATGGAAGAGTTCAATTAATTTGGGACTAAGGCTATGTTGTTGTAGTATTGGTTTTGACTTCATCACTTGTTATGGGAAGAACCTATGTTGCTATTGATCCTTACTTTGACCATTCGAAAATGAGTTTTAATCATTGGACAACTACGAGGAATATGGGACCATTCGAAAATGAGATTTAATCATTGGACAACTACGAGGTTAATATGGGTTACCGTTAGCCCCTCAATGGCATGACCCGAGTAGGTTGGGCTAGGCAGTGAGAAACCTAGCAAATATCCGAGTTTCGGTGGACTCGGATGGTTCCATGGGACTTAGTTGCGGGATGGTGCACCCACGGATGGTTCGCAGGATAGCGCGCGGAGGCTCGCACATACGCATGGGTAAATCGCATGCAGCACGGACGAGGCAGCGCGTATAGGCGCGGACAAGGTCGCGCCTGGGCGCGGACGAGGTGCGCCTTGGCACGCGCCTAGGCGCGGATAAGGTCGCGCGACGCGAGAACGGTGGCGCCTTGGCACATTCCTTGGCAAAGAGCATGGTGGCGCCTTGGCGCGTTCCTTGGCACGAGCACGGGCGCAGTCCTTGGCACAAGCTTAGGCGTTCCTTGGCACGAGCACGGTCGCGCCTTAGCACGGGCAAGGCAATACCTTGGCATGGGCAAGGTTTGACAAAACTTGACTTGGGTGTTGACCAAGTCAAAGTATGATTGGTCTCATTTTTGGATGTTTCCTATTAGAGTTCCAGGAACGGCTTAACATCTACTATAAGGAGGGGTGTGTCATCTCCTAGGGGCGGTATGGGCATGGAGGCAAGGGAGACCCCAAAGCATGCCTTGGGCAGTCATGCCAAGGCAAGACCCACGAACCCATGGTGCGAGCCACCCCGAGCCGGTGGGACTTGACCGAGCCCCGGCTAGCACCCAGGGTGCCTAGGCACAGCTAGGCACCACCAAGTTGACCCTGCCCCTAAGCAAGGCATGGACCAAATCACCTTAAGGCACGGATGAACCAAGTCAAGGTGGTTCTAGGCAATTGTGTAACTACCTTGGTCATGGCCCCTGGCATGACCAAGGCACGTTCGAGAATGTCCCTAGCACATTGAGCATGAGCCAATTGACAAGCAGTTGTGGCAGTTGTGGAACCAGGTGGTTGCAAGGGAGCATGGCAGTTGGGTAACTACCTTGACCACAAGGAGTGAGGTTTTACTTAGTCTATGAATCAATGTAATCAGGACATGTGTCCTTGACAGTTATGTAACTACTTGTTGGCTGATCTATAAAGCCAAGGGCACCATGCTTGGGGAAACATAGAGTGCTAGTGTTGTATTCCCATTGAGAGCTTAGTAAAACATTCCCTTGGTGCCATTGCTTGCTGTTCATTCCCTTTGAGTATTGGTAGTGTTGAGCTAAGGTGGCCCTTAGGCACCACGGGTAGGATTAAGCAAGAAAAATTCCTTAGAGTAAACCCCTCACTTATTACCCCCGTGACAATTGGTATCAGAGCCCCATTTCGGAGACGATGGCGACCCGAGCATCAAGTGATCTGAGTGAGAGGGTAGCTCACTTAGAAAACATGATGGCAACAGTGACTGTTCCAGTGGAGGCACCAGAGTCTTCAATATCGGCACAACGCATTGAAGGCTTGGAGATGTTGGTGGCTTCTTTGGTGACTAGGGGAGAGTCACAAGAGGCCATGATAGCTACGTGAGAATCAAAATTCGAGGAGCTTGTGGTTGATGTAAGTTCTGTGGGAGAGCTTACCACCGAAACGGCCACGACAATGGCTTTGGAGGTGAGTTTGCTCAAGCGAGCCGTGGGAGGAACCTCGAAGGTTGCTGGTGCAGCGAAGCTGAGAACTAAGGTGCCGGAGCCAAAGAAATTTTCAGGCAAGCGGAGCGCAAAGGAGTTTGAAAATTTTCTTTAGGACATGGAGCAATATTTTGCTACCGTCCGGACGGAAGAGAACCAAAAGGTCATCCTGACCTCCATGTACTTGGAAGGTGATGCAAAGCTTTGGTGGAGAACTAGAGTAGATTATGATGCGGCTGCTGGTAGATCCAAGATCGTAGATTGGGAGGTGCTGAAAAGAGAGTTGAAGGATCTATTCCTACCTACCAATGCGGCATGGCAAGCGTGGGAAGCCTTGCGCAAGCTCAACAAAACGGGATCGGTTCGAGACTATGTTAAGAAGTTTTCCTCTCTCTTGCTGGACATCAAAAATATGTCAGAGGAGGACAAACTCTTTAACTTCACTACTGGATTGCAGTCATGGGCTCAATCCGAGCTGAGGAGGCAAGGGGTGAAGGACTTGCCTGGGGCAATTGTTGTGGCTGATGGCCTTGTGGACTTCAAGACTAGTTCTCCCACGAGCGAGGGGAAGAACAAGGAGAAGAAGTCGTTCAAGGATCACCATAAGAAGGGCGAGAAGAAGCCATTCCCTCATAAGCAAGCGAGCTCGAAGCCAGCCCCAAAGGCGAGACAAAGCCCTCAACAAGTTCCTCGCATAAGGGCTGCTTCATATGCAATGGCCCTCACAGGGCACGAGAGTGCCCAAAGAAGGAGAAAATTGCGGCCTTGATCGCTGATGATGATGGCCAGCCCTGGATGAACCTACTACAATTGTTATATGTCATTCAACAAGTTAAGACAAGCCCTTCGGAGGGGCTGATGTACGTTGATGCGGAGGTGAATCAGAACCGAGTCTTGGCAATGGTGGATTTGGGAGCAACACATTCGTTCGTGGCTGAACACATCGTAGAAAAGCTGAGACTCACCCTTGTTGAGAATTTCAGCCGGATGAAAGCCGTAAATTCTGAAGCAAAACGAATCCAAGGTATGACATCTAATGTGAGTCTTATGATTGGATCTTGGGAAGGGAAGATCAACCTAATAGTAGTTCCTTTGGAAGACTTTGATGTCATTCTAGGGAACGATTTTCTACACTTGGGAAGTATTGCCTTGATGCCATTCTTGAAGACATTGGTGCGAAGATGGGATCCTCTATGCCAAGGGAGGGCGTCCATATGTCCCTAGTACCGGCGGACTAAGGCGACAGCTTCTGAAGGAGACACATGATGCTCGGTGGGTTGGGTATCCGAGCATGGAGCGCACCTATGCCCTTCTATCACGTTCGTTCTTCTGGCCTAAGATGGAAGAGGACGTGGATCTATATGTGCGGACGTGTCTTGTGTGCGAACAAGACAAGATAGAGATGAGGAAGGCACCAGGATTGCTGGAGCCTTTGCCTGTACTAGACAGACCCTTCAAGAGTATATCTATGGATTTCATCACCGGTTTTCCTAAAACGCAGGGAATGAGCAGCGTGCTGGTGGCGGTGGATCGATTTTCGAAGTATGCTACATTCATAGCTGCTCCGAAGAATTGCGATGCAGACATGGTTGCAGAGTTGTTCCTGAAGCATATGGCAAAATATCGGGGAATACCGGAGGACATTATCAGTGACCGAGGCACCCGGTTCACAGGGCGGTTTTGGACTGCTCTATTCAATTTGTTGGGTTCAGAGTTGAAGTTTTCCACAGCAAACCATCCTCAAACGGATGGGCAGACGGAGAGGATCAATGTATTGTTGGAGGACTACCTCAGACACTATGTGAATGCAAGTCTGTCCAATTGGGTAGATTTACTTGATTCAGCTTAATTTTGCTACAATCTTCACAAAAGCCCAGCTACGGAGTTGAGTCCATTCGAGGTGGCGACGGGACAACAGCCGGTTACTCCACATGAGGTGGCCAAATCAAAGTCGATGGGGTCAAGCCCAGCGACTTATCGTTTTGAGAGAAACAAGCAGGAGCTGAGGGAGGCAGCTCAAGACAGCTTAGCCAAAGCTGTCCGGCGGATGAAAAAGTATGCTGATCAGAACAGAAGACCCTTAGAGTTCCAGGAAGGAGACTTAGTCTTGTTGAAGCTCACTCCCCAGATTTTTAAGAAGTTCAACAAGAATGAGACGCACAAGGGTCTGGTTCAGTGGCATGAAGGACCATTTGAGGTGGTCAAGCGAGTTGGGAGGGTGGCATATCGTCTTAAGCTACCAGAAAGGTTGAAGGTACATCCTACCTTCCATGTCAACTACCTTAAGCCTTTCCATTCTGATGAGGCGGATCTAGGGAGGAGTACAGTGAGACGGGCTCCACCCTTGGTACGATAAGAATTTGCAAGGGAGATTGAGCAAATTCTAAGCCACGAGAAGCGTGGCCAAAGCAAGAAAAACAGACAGATTTTCTACTTGATCAAGTGGGTTGATGTTGATGAACCTACTCGGGAGCGAGACACTACTCTATGGTAGTTTGAGAAGGAGATAGCAGACTACCAAAAGCGGCAGCAACCGAGCAGTTCGATGAGGGCATCGAACATTTCGACGGGGGAATGTTTGTTAGCCCCTCAATAGCATGACCCGAGTAGGCTGAGCTAGGCAACGAGAAACCTAGCAAATATCCGAGTTTCGGTGGACTCGAATGGTGCCATGGGACTTATTTGCGGGATGGTGCACCCACGGATGGTTCGCAGGATAATGCGCGGAGGTTCGCACATAAGCATGGGTAAATCGCATGCGGCACGGACGAGGCAGCGCGTATAGGCGCGGACAAGGTCGCGCGAGCCTAGGCACGACGCCTAGGCGCGGATAAGGTCGCGCCTAGGCGCGGATTCCTTGGCAAAGAGCATGGTGGCGCCTTGGCGCGTTCCTTGGCACGAGCACAGGCGCGCCTTGGCATGGGCAAGGTTTGACAAAACTTGACTTGGGCGTTGACCAAGTCAAAGTATGATTGGTTTCATTTTGGGATGTTTCCTATTGGAGTTCCATGAACGGCTTAACATCTACTATAAGGAAGGGTGTGTTATCTTTTAGGGGCGGCCATGGTTTAAAAAATCGACAAACTTCGCCAAAGTTCGGGTGAAGTTTGTCAATGTTGAGGTGAGCGAAGCGAAGTTCAAAGGCAGTTGAAAAATTGCAAAACTTCGACTCAACTTCGGCTAACTTCGACCGAACTTCGAAAACATCGATGAAAGTTCATAAAACATGATGTAAAATTGTTATGTTTCG
This sequence comes from Stephania cephalantha, assembly GCA_039657325.1. Lineage (NCBI taxonomy): Eukaryota > Viridiplantae > Streptophyta > Magnoliopsida > Ranunculales > Menispermaceae > Stephania > Stephania cephalantha. The sequence continues at coordinate 19,959,450 of CM077574.1, read as the reverse complement.
TGGAAGTTGAACAAACTTCAACAGAAACTTCGGAAACTTCGCCTATGCTAAAAATATACTTAAAATTCGGAATATCCTCCGCTGACATGAGTTTTATGCATTATTGTTGTATGATTAAGTATATTCCTAGTATCTCTACGAAGAAACTTGAGTTTTCTAACTTTAAAGTGAAATTCCATAAACTTCCGTACACCGGCGAATTTTTGTCAAACTTCCATCGTCGAAGTTAACTTCCTCGAATTAATTCCGAATTTTAAGTGAACGAAGTCATAGGCGAAGTCGAAGTTTCGAACCTTGGGGGCGGCATGGCCATGGAGGCAAGGGAGACCCTAGAGCATGCCTTGGGCAGTCATGCCAAGGCAAGACCTACGGACCCATGGTGCGAGCCACCCTGAGTCGGTGGGACTCGACCGAGCCCCGCCTAGGACCCAGGGTGCCTAGGCATAGCTAGGCACCACCAAGCAGACCCTGTCCCTAAGCAAGGCATGGACCAAGTCACCTTAAGGCATGGATGGACCAAGTCAAGGCGGTTCCAGGCAGTTGTGTAACTAGCACATTGAGCATGTGCCAATTGACCAAGCAGTTGTGGCAGTTATGGAACCAGGTGGCAGCAAGGGAGCATGGCAGTTGGGTAACTGCCTTGACCTCAAGTAGTGGGGTTTTACTTAGTCTATGAATCAATTTAATCAGGAAATGTGTTCTTGACGGTTATATAACTACTCGTTAGCTGATCTATAAAGTCAAGGGAACCATGCTTGGGGAAGCATAAAGTGCCAGTGTTGTATTCCCAGTGAGAGCTTAGTAAAACATTCCCTTGGTGCCATTGCTTGCTATTCATTCCCTTTGAGTATTGGTAGTGCTGAACTAAGTTGGCCCTTAGGCACCACGGGTGGGATTAAGCGAGAAAAATTCCTTAGTGTAAACCCCTCACTTATTACCCCCGTGACAGTTACCGTGATTCTCTTTCTTTGCCTGCTAGGTTTCCCCTATAATGTTGGTTTACAATTTGGGTATTATCCTCTTCTCTTGTGTTCTAATTTGATCCTCATCTTGACGACAAGGTGAGTTTTGAATGTGCATGCATAACCGGTCCCTGGTAAAATGTTTTTTGGTTACAATAGTGGGTTAGTTACATAAGTAAGGATTACAAATAGGAGCAAATTGATGTAAATTATGTAATAGACATTCTGAATTTGGTTAGTCTTGGGCACTTTCAGAGTGATTTGGGAGATTTTAGCATTTATAGCAGTCGTAAGCTTCCTTTGATACAGAGATTTGTTTCTCGTTCTTCAATCAATAAAGTAGTCATGGTTACATTGAATTTCATTTTTGGTGTTTGGGTTCTTATGAGCTTAGTGTGATGGTTTGGCTAGTACCACTATCCAAACATTGTGTAGGAGGCAACACATGAGTTTGCATCAATTTTCTATTTTGTTTTTATTGGATAAAACATATCATTAGGTTTGCATTGTAGGTTTTTGATAGGTTCGAGCAAAAGAGGGGGTCGCCTTTAGATTTTTATTGATAAACCAAAGAAAGAGCTAAGAACTACAATTCTAAGAGAAGGAATTCTAACCCAGAGAATGAGAACTTCTCTCAATCCCAGTTTTCCCAAAATACAAGTTATCAGATAAACAAGGACTGCTGAACAGTACCCTTATTTAAACCCCACCTAGAACCTTCTCGAAGCACGCTTACACACGCCACACATGCACACTACACACTAGACACCCTGCTAATGGAGGAATAGAGGAGAGAAATCAAGTAGAAGAAGAGTGAAGGAATTTTAACAAATGTCAATCTTATGTAATGTTCTATATCATAAAATTTAACCTAAACACCTATATATATGATCAAGGTCTTAAAACTCCTAATACAATTAGGAATTTGAAGTCCTATTGACTTTCTAAAATTACATTAAATAAAGTGATGAAAATAATTAAAACTTACTAATTCTAATGACACGAAACTTCTGATCCTAATCAAAATAGAAACTAAACTTCTACTCTTACAAGGACTCCAACAAAGAAACTCCTACTCTAAATCAATATTTACTTCTACGCTTGTAATATTTTGGATAAGGCTTCACACGTCGTACATCAATTCTCCTCGGCTCGAAAGAACTCGACTTTGACGAGTTAGCAGCAAGGTAGTTCTCCAAAAGATCACGATCCAGACGTATGAACTCATCCTCAGAAATCCATGAAGCATCAGAAGTTGGACGATTCCTCCAATTTACCAAATATCGACGATATCCACCATCAGAAGACACTATCTCATCATCTATTACATTAGCAATACGCTCAAAAGATGCATAAGTAGGTGGAAGACATGGCTCTGAAGCTGCAGAAGATGAACCTGTACGAACATAAACTTGCAAAGGAGGCTTAAAAGTACCTCTATAAGGATATAAGTTCTCAACATTGAAAATTGGATTAATATGCATATTAGATGGTAAGTCAAGCACATAGGCATTTGGTCTAAGTTTTCCAAGGACACGAAATGGGCAAGAGGCACGAACATGTAGTTTCTTAAATGAATGTGGAGGGGAAGGAATGAAAATTCGATAAAATTAGCCAAATTTTAGGCGAAGTTTATCAAAGTTGAAGAGATCGAAACGAAGTTCACGAGTAGTTTAAAAATTACAAAACTTCTTCAAAGTTTATGTTAAAATCGACAACATTGATACAAATTGATATGGATTGCTAAAAACAAGAAGAAATTGCAAACTTTTTGGTAAAAAAAAAAAATCAAATAAGTTTGTAGGAGACGGAAGGGTTGAGGGTTGTAATTGATGGTGACTTTTGGGGTTATTGAGGATTTGAGAGTGGCTCACTTTTGGAGACACATCTCTACACCGATCATGTGATCTCTTGATTTTGCATCAAGACTCAATGTATGCATCAAGATTCACTTTTGCACACAAACATCTCTACAACGCTTTGTAGTTTTTTTAATTGATGCATAATGTCAAAAAGTGGATATTTTTTTTTGCTTTAAAAACTGACCCATATAAAAAAGCATGTTTCGTAATTTTAATTTTATTTATGTGAATGTGCAATTAATAAATGGTTAGAGAATTAAATTAAATGTAATTATTATCACGAAAAAGTGATCTATTATACACAATATGCATGACTAGTGCCAATTAAATTGACTTGAAACCACTAAATTGTAAATTTTTTAGGTATAAATGCATAATTGTGCTTGTTTTGACATCCTATAAAATGAGTTTTAGTTTATTGACCATTTAAATAAAAAAATTTTAAACTTCTCTAACTTAGCGAATTTTTACCAAAATTATCCATGTCGAATTAAACTTATCCGAATTAATTCTGATTATCAAGAGGGCAAATTATAAGACAAAACCGAAGTTTCGATCCTTGGTGGAGGGTGTCGCTCAAGACGAATGTGTACCATTACATAATCACTTTCATGAAATTCTACATTCCTACGATGCACATCAGCATTGGTTTTATAATTTTCATTAGAAATTCCAAACTGTCGTCAAATATTAGCATGAAGGCTATGTATGTGTTGGGCGAAAGACTCAACAAAAGAAGAGGTACGACAATCTGGTGGTAATGGAAAAAGATCCATAGGCTGATGAGGCCGATGACCAAGGACAACTTCAAAGGGGGACAATCCAGTAGGTCGGTTAACATAACTATTATAGGCAAACTTAGTATAAAAAAACTCACCATGGATCAAAATATGCAATGGCTTAGTGATGGATGCTCGACAAGGAGACCGAGACACTAAGTTATGGTTGAGCTTACTATCTAATGGCTTAGCAAGAAGTAACTTAATGGATTTGCCCTTATATTTGAAACATAGGTGTTTTTTTTTTTTACCTGGTTGGTGACATCAAGATCATACAACAAAGGACGCCCTAGCAAAACATGTGCAACATCCATAGGTAGAATATCACACCAAATGCGATCACTATAATCACTTAATGTAAGTGGTACCAGACACCTTTCAATCACTGGCAATGAAGTCTTATCGACCCAGGCAACCTTATAAGGTTAGGGATGTGGTTCAGGCTTTAGTTTCATCCTAGAAACACCTGAAGTAGACACGACAATCATAGAACTCCCACCATCAATTACAATTTTGCATACTTTATCTCCACATTTAATGTTTGTGAAGAAAATGCTTGTATGCTTCCACTCATCAGTGTGGATAGGAGAAGACAAAATGCATTTAATAACATTCAATGGCTCATCTGATGATCCAAATTATCCTCAAGCTTATCACTTGAGTTCGGATTATCTAAGGACATAATGAGTTGTTCATTATTCTTTACATCACATGATTCATCTAAATCCGTGTGTGATTCTTCTTCTAAATCTTGGAGGATATGAGATTGATTCAAAGAGGGATAGTTATCAACTTCAGGGCCACTAGGGGTAAAACTAGTTTCATCTGCCAGATGTTTACCTACCGAAGTACTGAATTGGTCTATAGCATCTCTTATTCCTAGTTTAAGCTTTTTAAATTGATCATCAATATGCTCTTAGATTTTTTCTAACTCGGCTATTAAATTCATTCAGGCTTCATACGTGATATGGGTATTCATTGTGAAAGGCTTGAATGTGAGAAAGGATAATTTGTTTTTCTTTTTGCTGATATATAGCTGAATGCAAAATATAATGAACTTATAAAATTAAACTATGTGGATGTAAGAAGAAAAATGCACAAAAGTGATGATGCGAAGATAATGGTTATGCTAACTAATGAAAGAAGGCTATGGGAGAAAGCTTGGTTAGTTGGTTCAAGAAAGTAATATGAATTGGTTCGAAGCCTTGACTTAGCCACCAAAGATGCACAAATTCAGTTTCAAAGTGAAGAAATTATACCTTACTAGGTAACTTGTTAAGCAAGCATTAGGTGTGGCTGCACCAAAAATTTCAGCGAAACAGTAGCAAACCAGCACACTGTAGCAGTACCAAAAATTTGAGCCATTGATTTTTACTCATCTTACATGACATCAATCCATTTCATAAACTCATCACTTTGATGACTTCATCATATATAAAATACTAGATCTTTAATATATATTTCTATATTAAAAATTAGATTCAGATAAGTACAACATAAAATTATCTAGAATTAACAACATATCTCATCACTATTCGAGATTTTTGTAATGCTAATCCATGTGTATCATTAACTAGTTTATTAACAGTGATCTCACTATTTTCTTTATTAGAATCATCTGTAGGAGCAACAACTTTATTTAGAAGTTTTTGGTAATAGGACGTAATTTCTTTTATTTCTACATTTCGTGGATTGTCACTCCCACTGATTTCAAAATTTACGATTAATCTGTTATTTCCAATTTCGACAATTTTCATGGAATGGTTAGGACGATAAAGTAACCACTACTAATCGTTTTAAAATTCAATTTATTTTCTTGTGCACTATAAATTCTAGCCTTTATTAAACAACCTTATACATTGAGATTTCTTAACTTAGGTTTTCCTTTACTCCATAACTCAAACAAGAAAATAAAATTAGGAACTTACTTACTAGGAACCCTATTCAATAAATGTGTAGCTGTTTATAAGGCTTTCATCTGTACAATGAGCTAATCAATATAGATCGAATTACTTAATATACCTCTAACCATTTCCATCAATGTTTGGTTACGTCGTTCAGCTACATCATTATGCTAAAGCGTATATCGGGCATTGTGTATTGTGCACAAATTCCATGTCGTTCAAGGACTTTAGCAAATGGACTAGAACACTATTTAATTGATTCAATCCTATCTGCTATAATATTCACTAGATAGAGATAGACAGCCAAATTATCCACATATACATATATGAATCATTGGTAATATTGTGTTTTTCCTTTGGGTAAAAACATAATATACTTTATTCAACAAATAATAAAAAATGTATGGTACCTTTAGGTATCCATTCCATTTTTAATTTGTCATAAGATTTTCATAAATAACTAAAATGTGTTGCACCTTTGGGTCAAGCATAATATTTTAGTAATTATTTTTATATATATAATAAAATTTTAGTTCATATATTACAAAAAATGTGATGCACCTTTAGGCCAACCATGATATTTTAGTAATCAATCAAAAAAATCAAGAAGATGAGGTACCTTTAGGTATCATTCATCGTTCTTAAGCAAGGAACAAAAATTCAATAAAATTAGCCAAAGTGTAGGCGAAGTTTATCGAAGTTGAAGGGATCGAAGCAAAGTTCATGGGTAGTTTAAAAATTACAAAACTTGTCCGAAGTTTATGTTAAAATCGACAACATTGATATAAATTGATATGGATTGCTAAAAACAAGGAGAAATTGCAAATTTTTCGGTAAAAAAAATCAAATAAGTGTGTAGGAGACGAAAGAGTTGTGGGTTGTAATTGATGGTGGCTTTTGGGGGTTATTGAGAATTTGAGAGTGGCTCACTTTTTTACACACGTCTCTACACCAATCATGTATTCCCTTGATTTTGCATCAAGATTTAATGTATGCATCGAGATTCACTTTTGCACACACATTTTTACAATGCTTTGTAGTTTTTAAATCGATGCATAATGTCAAAAAGTGGATATTTTATTTTGCTTTAAATACTGACCCATATAAAAAGCATGTTTCATGTGAATGTGCAATTAATAAATGGTTAGAGAATCAAATTAAGTGTAATTATTATCACTAAAAAGTGATCTACCATACACAATATGCATGACTAGTGCCAATAAAATTGACTTAAAACCATTAAATTATAAATTTTTTACGTATAAATGCATAATTGTGCTTGTTTTGACATCCCATAAAATGAGTTTTAGTTTATTGACCATTTAAATAAAAATTTCTTAAACTTCTCTAAGTTAGCGAATTTTTACCTAAATTCTCCATGTCGAATAAAACTTCTCCAAATTAATTCCAATCATCAAGAGGGCGAATTATAAGGCGAAACCGAAGTTTCGATCCTTGTTGTTAAGTATCATTAACATAACTATTATCTATTAATTAATCATAAATTATTAAAAAATAATTTTCCTTTGGGTTAAATCAAATTCTAATTATCATCTTAAAATCAATGAAAAATGCAACATATATTAAATTCATGTAATTTATTTCTTAAATCATTAAGTTGGATCACTTTGGTAATTAATGCAACTCTATAATATAAACAACAAATTATAATCGTAAAATCAATGTAAATGTCAGTTCATTATACAACAACAACAACAACATAGCCTCAGTCCCAAATTAACTGGGGTCGGCTACATGGATCAAACTTTTCCATTGTGCTCGATTAAGTGCAATTGATGGTGAGCTTTTCAAACCATTCAAATCCCTCATAATTAATGCATCCCATTTATAATGGAAGTGAATGTTGGGCGATAAAGCAACAACAATTACATAAAATGAACGTAGCAGAAATGAGGATGATTAGGTGGATGTGTGGTAAAACTCGTAAAGATAGAATAAAAAATATAGAAATTCAAAGACAAGTAGGAGTAGCACCATAATATTTTGGGTGGACCATAATATTTTAGTAATGTGTGTTGCATAAGTATTGTTAAGTCACTTTGGTGACAACTAACTCATAAAAAATAATTTAGTGATGACAACCAAACTATATCACACTGATTAAATAAATATTTTCACTTGAAATATCATAATATTTACTCACATGATCAAAATTATATGTGAGTGACAAGATATTATCTTAATTGAACCAATTAATTAATATATTCGCAAATATTGGTCATAAATAGTAATGTAATAAACATCATTAAGATATGACCGATTAATGTACATTATGTAAAAAAATCAATTTTCCTTTATTTCATTAATAGCGTAAATAAAGCGTACAAGCTTATTCGAGAGCACACCAAGTTGCATGCATGCATAATTGATTCATTCATGGTGCCTATATATTCAAAGGTGATTAGCTATTCATGTCCTAATTATGACATTATTTAATTACTCATAAAGTATTTTAATCCCTTGTTCTTTATTGAGTTAAATGCAAAAGAAACCCAAGAATCTCATGTTTGAAAAAACTTAACTGTTGGTCTTCTTTGTCGGTTAAAAAATTGATCGACTGGTAATAAAACATAATATTACTGTCAATTAATTAGCCTCATTAATGCCATCACTAGCCAGTCTAGCTCATCGGTAAGCAATATGTCTACGGCGAGACAATAATAGTTGTAGCCGTCGAGACACTATTTATATCATGGACAATAGGAATAAAAACTTTCATATATAAAGTATGTACATAAATTGTCCAACGATCATTAGAAGATGTTTTATTTACCCATGATATTAAATCGTTAATTGATATGATTTATTTAATGCAAAGAAAATCAATTGACCAACCATGTCATTCTATAAACCACATAGCTTTTATTGTCATACAAACTTATAAAGAAGCCATTAAATAAAGAAACGGTAAATATATATGCTTAATAATTTAAAGAAAGCAATTAATAATTGGCTGGCATAAACCTATAAAGGAAATCAAACCATCCTACTATTTTATATATGTTATAGTTTTATGCCAATTTATGATGCTTTATTACAATAATATGAAGGAACATGTGATTCCAAAAGACAAGTTCTAAACATCTCTTAATTAAGAAGAACGACTATTCGTCCTCTTCAAATATGTAACCTTCATAAAACATCAATTATCGAAGATGTATACACACATTTCTAAAAACATTCAAGAAATAATTTATGAAATAAGTAAACACTCATAAAATATTTAAGGTGCTTTATTACAACGATGAGCTGAGGAACTCATAGGACAATTTCTTGTCTTTTAAAAATCATAACTATTCATCTTCCTTGACAGTTGAAAAATCAGTTGACTAGCAAGAATACACAATACCCATGCCTTTTAAACCTAACTGGTGCGGTCATCGGCATCGTTGGTGTCAATCCTCAACACTGCGAAGGAAGCACATGATCGATACATTGTAACACACTTCTCTCTTTTTTTTTTCAGATATAATTGTTAATTTCAAATTTCCAATACAACATGACTGTCATTTTTTCTTAATTAACTGGGTAAATCTAAGGTACGTGTACACTTTGGCCTTCTTGAAGAAAGTACTAATTTTGTTTTTCTAAAGATAGATACTCTAATTTGCATTGCAGTGGTTTTCCTTTGTTCAGGAAGGAATGATTTAAATTAACTTTATGTAATTATAAGCAATTTGTACATATATGAAAACAAACAACAAACTATATAATGATAGATGAGAATTTTTATAATAATTAAAATTGATAAACATCCATCTTTAGCGATCTGAACAAGTACAACATCAAGTTAAATTCATCGATTTTTAGAACATAATATCTAGACATCCTAAATGGAATGTCCTACTGATCTAGTAGGCTTTGATACCGCATGTAAGCATTCTTTTAGCATAAGAAATATAGATCAGTTAAAGAATTACTTGCGAAAGCTTTTAGTCTCCTAAAAATCACCAAGAACTTTATCGTCCTCATGAGCCTCAAACATTCGACATCTTGTTTGATGGTAAAAGTGCCATTTTTTAGGATTGAGGGAGAACCTTTAAGCTTCCCGCATTTATATCAATTTCCATCAAATTGGTAACCTAAAGGGAGCTCAAAAGACTTTAGGTAATTTATAGGTTACATAAATTAAGACATAAGTTTGAGATACATAATGGTCTTACACACGTTTGTTGGTTCCAACTTTTAATCATTGGCATAAAAGTAATAGACCTTGATTTATTAGTGTTGCCAATTTTAGGATGAGCTCTAGATGAGTTTCTTTGAGCAAAGAAAAGGGTATTATACATGGTTGTGTTATGTAGACCAAAATATAGTGCCATATTGGTATAGAGTAACTTCAAAATATAGCGTGAATATTCCTTAAATAGTGTCAGAGCACTTTTGAAGTAAAGCCCCACAATTGTGAAGCCAAGGTGGTTAAATTGGGGATGGTATTGGTACTAACAGAGTCCACAAGCTTGTGTCCCGCCCAACGAATGGCATCAAAGCCGACAGTTTGGCTTGGAAAAAGATGTATATGTTATGTTGGAGTTGGTGGGCTTGATGTTGGCCCAATGCTAAATTGTTGTAGGTTTATTTCGAGTTGCCTCGCTTGAGATGATAGCGACAAGATCGATTACAAATCATGTTTTGTGAACCATGAAAAGATTTTTTTCCTAGGTGGAGATTGTTGAGGTGAGGATATGACACCAAAATATAGTTCCTCGTCATTTAAGAAAGACATCAGAATGAAGAATATAGTCGAGGATTGCTCCTCAATTTGTATGTATGCGATTTGGTGTTAAATCTCTCACCTATGTTGCATGTTGGAATATATGATTCAAATTTAATTAAAGTTTAGTGTTTGTTTACGTGAAATATGTAATTGAGTTGTGTGTGTGTAAAGTGGAGTTGTGAATTGTGACGACCTAATTCCCTAATCAGGGTCGTTTGGTCTAAACTATCGCTTAACTTCTCGAATACCAAGCAAGCTAAGCGATAGTTTATTAAGCCTTAACCTGTGGAATAAACTTATAAGACATTGACTAATTATTTTCTAGGCCAATTGAAAAAATTTGTGGAATCAGTTTAAGGCATATTAAGTCAGTCTAATTTATTTTTGGATTCTCTACCTCTAAATCTGTGCCGAAATTTCGACAGAGCCTCTTGACTCTCTTTGTACTTTGTGCTATCCACACATCAAGAATACCTGCAAAATTAATCAAGGACCTTTATTAGGTATATCCAAAAGAAACAAGATCCAATCATCCACAAATATAATTTTGATATCTAACATTCATGTTCATAACAAAGCCACACATGTCAAATCCCTATGTTATACTTACATTGATATAAAAATAAATAATATAAATATATTCATTCACATATGAAAACGTGAAGGCTTCACGATAAGTCCCAGACTTTTGTTTTTGCACTTCTACCGCAACAACTGAGGTACCTGGAATGTTGTAAGTGGGGTGAGCAAAATCAACGGGCTTAGTAAAGTGGTGGTCCGCTCAACCATCAATCATCCAAGTAATACTTAATGCAATCATACAATTAGGCTACTAGCATGCATCACTAGATAGATATAAAAGAGTAATGGACTGTTCGCTTCGCAAATATAGTAGTCCGTGTGTATGGGATTAAGTTATACATGGGATTGTGGCTTGGGTTAAGTGATTAGTCCCGATTGGGTCACTTGTTCGGTTAGGTGTGTTAAGTTTGGGATTAAATTTTTGGAGGTTGGTGGAATGACCAACATGCCCCCATATGAATTTGGTTACCTTGATGGTGTGGAGAGGGATGTTTTGGGAAGTTTGGCGGAAGCTTCAAATGTACTTCTTGAGATCAGTTTCCATGTACTCAAAAACCAGGTAAAGAATCATCTTTCCCTCTTTGTTACGGCCTTGCTTCACATCCATCAATCTGAAAACCCCCAAAACAAATCTAATCAAGAACATAGCTAGAGATGAAATGGAAGGACGGGGGGACAGAGAGAGAGAGACAACAAGGGGATCAGTGGAGAGCATCCGTAAGAGAGATCTCTCTAAGAGTGGTAGGGGGGACTCCTTCTCGTAGGCGTCCATGGTGGAGGATTTCGGGGTTTCGATTTCGTCTGTCTCACAATCACGCTTTGGTTTAAAGAAGGAAGGGTAGTTTGATAATGTTTGAAGCCCAAGCATTGGGACTAATTAGTGCCACAAAAAATGATGGTTTAGTTTAGTCACCTGTATTGAGTATTAGATAGTCCCGTGGACTAGTTAATCGGCCAAGCGAACACCAGATTAACTAGTGCAATGTGGCTAATCCGACCTAAGACCATGAAGTGAACATGTCATAAATAGTAACACTTGGGGATAACAAAATAGAATGATAGAATATTCATATTTGAGATAATAAATGTAAATGCAGATTTGCGGTTCATTATGCACACACATTATTGACATGATTTACGGTGACCGATTTCCCCGCTCTTGGTGAAAATAGACCACTAACGAACACATTGCATTCATGTGTCGTTTAGTTAGGCTTCTCAACACAAGGAGTGTTCTTCCAACACAATACCATTAAATATACCGAAAACGACCCATGGTTCATTGAGCTAGCGACTATTAACTCAATCCCCACGTCCCCATGCTAGCAACTACCAGCACGGTAAATAATAATCAAGATAAATCATAGTTCTCGCGACTATGATCCCCATGCCCCTGTGCTAGCGACTACCAACACAGTACATAATAATTGTGGTTCTCGCGATTACGATCCCCACATAAGGTATGTGATGCAAGATGCAACCATAGAATTGCAAAATCAGTTTATAGCAGTGGCATCCATCCAAGTCTCTAGCTTACAAGGGAGACCTACATTATACTAATTTCATGGCACGATTGATAATTGAGTAAACCACCACTTATCTTGCTTGCCGCATTTACCTAAGCCGACTGAACGCCGAATTGTGTAGCTAAGTTATCCTCTTGTATCTACAAGCTTATGGGTATAACACATTTCGTTAAGATTCTTTTATAATTTATTTAGGTATGTTAGACCTAGGTTCGACTTATACTGGCGTCGTGCGTTTTATGAGTACGACGCCACTCACGTCATTAAAACCAATAATTCAAATCAAAACCAATGGTTCGAGTAAAATAGCGATGGGTCGATGTAAAAACAAGGAAAAGTCAATAAAATTGAAATTCAAACTTGATTTTGTCCAAATCGACTAATCTCGACAAAAGATATCCAAGCTATCACATTAAAGTCAAGTTTAAATTAAAATCTCCAAATTACAACTTTTAGTAGAAAATTCATATCTTAATCGAGTTAAATTCATTTTTCTAGAAATAAATCAAAATCTCTTTCGCGTCTCAACTTAGCCTCAAAATCAATCGAAAATGATGAATCTTAACCACGTTAAAAAATGAGAGCTGAATCTATTTCAAGGAGATCAAACTATATTTAAAGAACTATTCGCATTTCCGAGGTAAACTTGAAGTTGATAAGTCAAGTCTAGTTTATTTCAATAAATGTAACTATCTTGAATAAATCGAACTTGAAATTCACGACGAGTTGAAATCTATGAAATATAAATAAAGTTGAATTGCATAGATTTCAAGTCCTCGTGACTTTCGAGTTCGATTTATTCAAGATAAGTTGCATTGGTAGAAATAAACTAGACTTGACTTGTGAACTTCAAGTTTACCTTTGAAAATGTGAATAGTTCTTCAAATATAGTTTGATCTCATTGAAATAGATTTAGCTCTCATTGTGGTTGAGATTCATCATTTTCGATTGATTTTGCAGCTAAGTCGAGACGTGAAAGAGATTTTGACTTGTTTCCTAAAAAATGAATTTAACTAGAATAAGTCTTGAATTTTTTACTAAAATTTATAATTTGGAGATTTTAAATTATGCTTGACTTTAATGTGATGGGTTGGATCTCTTTTGTCGAGATTAGTCGATTTGGACCAGATCAAGTTTGAAATCCAATGCTATTGACTTTACTTTGTTTTTACTTCGACCCATTGCTATTTTACTCGAATAATTGGTTTTGATTTAAATTATTGGTTTTAACGTAGTGAGTGGGGTCGTGCGCATAAAACGCACGATGCCTGTCTAAGTTGAACTTATTAATGAAATGAGTTCTTAGAGGTCTAAGCTACCTAAATAAATTATAAAAGAATTTGAAAGAAATGTGTTATACTCATATGCTTGTAGATACGCAAGAAAAACTTAGCTACACAATTCAACTTTCGATCGACTTAGGTAAATGCGGCAAGCGAAGTGGGGGTTTACTCAATTATCAATCCTGCCTTGATATTAGAATAGTATAGGTCTCATGTAAATTAGAGACTTGGGATGGGATGCCACTGCCATTGATTGACTTTGCTATTCTATGGTTGCATGCATATACCATATGTAGGGATCGTAGTCGCGAGAACCCACAATTATTATGTACTGTGTTGGTAGTCACTAGTACATGGACATGGGGATCATAGTCGCAAGAACCATGATTCATCTTGATTATTATTTATTGTTGTAACGAATCACCGCGGAAGTCCCAAGATCGTTGTCACACGAATACACCCAAAGGTAAACAAACACCAAAAAAAATAAGAACACACGAAATTATGTGGAAAACACCAAAATCAATGAAAACCATGGGCAAGAAACAAGGTATTCCACTATCCATAGTTTAGTACACAAAGGAAGACCCTCCTCTATCTAAACCCCAGATAGACACCCCAAGAACAGGATCACTCAATCTCTCGTGTACACTCGGCTCTCAACCCACAAACACAAGCACCTCCAACGCTCCCTATGCATTTTCTTTATGTGCTACACCACGCACATCAACGCACACCATGAACTCTCTGTTTTTTTTTGTACGCTCACCATATACTACTATATTTAAATATAATATAGTTCGTTTACTATAGAAACCAAACTTCCTATTTTATGCCCACTTCCCACATATACTGTATAATTTAATTAGCTACAATTCGAATCATATCATTACTAATTAAATCACTTTCCAATTTGAGCTCCAACTTGTGAGCCAAGTTCGAGCCACCGCACAACATTTACCGTGTTGCTAGTCGCTAGCACGGGGGTCGTGAGGATCGAGTTGTTAGTCGATAGCTCAAGGAACCATGGGCCATTTTCGATATATGTAATTGTGATGGTTTGGAAGAATACTCTTTATGTTGAGAGGCCTAATTAAACAACACAGAAGCACAATGTGTTGGTTAATGGGTCTATTTTCACTGGGTGACGCGCACCGAACGCATCAATAAAATATAATTCCTAAACCAATTATTTTGTAGGTAGTGGTAAAAGGTCGATCCCACGGAGATTGATATTCTTTCTAAGGTTTAAAAAGAAATAGAAAAACGGGGGTTTTGAGAGGATGAATAAATTAACTAACTTAAATAGCAATAAAATAAATAAAGCAATGGAAATTGTTTAAAATCAATTAATAAAAAATTCATAGGTCAAGACATACAAGTTCGGTTCGATAAAAGATTGGATTTGGTCCTCAATTTATGTAAAATATGCAAATCAAAATTATCCTAGTGTAGCTATAAACCCGGTAACGTATGCGGTTTCTCGCACTTCCTAATCTCGATAGCCAAGGTACGACAATGACTACTTCCCTAACCAAACGTATAACCCTATACTCAAGCGCATTGGGTTTAACACGATGACCGCAGTGGGTTTTGTGAAGGCACTACAACTAGACAACCGAATCACTAGTGTGTCCGATTTAGCCTAGATCCCTAAGGTATTCAAAAGAGACGAATCAATTGGTTGGGTCAATTGCCACTTGTGTGGTCTTATTGCATAAGGTCTTATTGCATAAGGACGGATGCTTATGACTCATTGGCAAAAGAATCGGAGTTTAAATATGAATTTAACTCCAATTATTCAATCAATACCAAAAGAAATAAAACACTAATGTAAAGCAATGCAATTGAAACAAATAAATCTCACAAATCCATGGATGGGAACAGTCGAACCTCCCTCGTAGTCTTGTCTAGGCCATGAAATTAGTGTCTCATGGTTGAAGAACACAAAACAAAAAAAAAGAATATAGAAGTGGAGAGGAAGAAGAATATAATTCGAGAATCGAATAGAGGAGAGAGAGAGAGTAATCGAAATTGGTGGGTTGTAGAATGACATGTGCGCCGAGGAAGATCATGTGGCTGCTTGTGAATTTGTTGCATGGTCTTGGCCACGTGTCGTGCTCCGATTGGCTACAAACTGCTGTGTAGATGACGTGGCAGCCAGATATTGGACGATAAAGCTGATGTGAACACGCTGGGCAAGTGAGGCGAGGACACGTGGAGGCAGCTGGATGTGGGAGAGGACTCGAGCAAATTCGTGCGAAGAAGTGGGAGACGGTGCTGCACGCATCCCGTGGAGAATCTATGGCAGTTGTAGATGAAGAAAAGAGACGCTGGAGAACACGCTGGACGTGTTATGATGCAACTCATGGCAGCTGCTCAAGGTGTGAAGAAACGCACAGGAATTCGACAAAAGACTTGGGAGACGGTAACAACACGAATCTCGAGGTAAATCCACGGCTGGTTGTGAGTGACTAATGTGTCACTTTTCTGCGTCTCCTCAACTGCTCTCCATCTCTTCATCACTTGCAACGCGTGTCTCGAGGTAGGATCAATGGCTGTCGTTGCACAATGGCCTAAACGCGTTACTCTCCTGCGTTACTTGTCCTGCTGGTCACTCTTAACCGTCTGTGCAGTACATATCCCGAGACAAATCCTATGGTATCTGATCACTGCATATAAATACTCCATTGTGCATAGTTTTTCGCCCTGGATTCAACCTAGCACTCCAATATCCCTGAAAATGATAAATAAATGCAATTAGGCTAATATTTTGGAGACTTAACGATAAAAATATATAAATAACCTATATATAGTTACATAATTAACGACTCATCACCGGGAGCAGGGAAATCAGTCACAGTAAATCATGTCAATAGTGTGTGTGCATAATGGGACCACAGATTTGCATTTATATTTATTATCTCATGAATTTTCGCTATTGTTATCCTTGAGTGTTACTATTTACTCTTTTATATCTCTTTATTGATACATTGCTAGTTATATGATTGCATTAAGTATTACTTGGATAATTGATGGTTGAGAGGACCACCACTTTACTGAGCCCGTTGATTTTGCTCACCCCACTCACAACACTCTAGACACCTTAACAACTGCGATAGAAGTGCGAAAAGAGAGGCCTAGGACTTACCGTGAAGCTCTCCCGTTTTCGTAAGTGAATGAATGCATCTATACTATTTATTTTTATATTAATGTAAATATAACATAGGGATTTGACTTGGGTAGCTTAGTTATGATTGTCAGTAGTTGTGGACATGAATTTTAGATATATAAATTATTTTCGTGGATGATTGGACTTGTTTATTTTGGATATACTTTATAAAGGTCCTTGATTAATTTTACAGGTATTCCTGATTTGTGCATGGCACAAAATAAAAATGTGACTATCGAAATTTTGGCACAGATTTAGAGTTAGAGAAACCAAGAATAAATTAGATTGACCTAATAGGCCTTGAACTGACTCCTCAAAAAAAATTAATTGCCTTGGAAATTAATTAGTCATTATCTTGTAAGTTTATTCCGCATGTTGCTTACTAAGCTATCGCTTAGCTTGCTCGGAATTCCAGAGGTTAAGCGATGGCTTAGGTCGGGCGACCCTGAATAGGGAATTTGGTTCGCCACAATATTGTCAACATGTGTATATAGTTGGTAGTTTAGTGAGTTAGTGGGACATGTGTCCAGTTTAGAATAAGTGTGGTCAAATGAGAGCACTAGTGTAATGGGTCATCAATCATGGGCATGAGTTAGTTAAGTTGAAAGCCTATGCACGGGTGTGTGCACTGCAATGAATTAAGCTCTCAAAAAAAGTAGTCGATCGATGTATATGGAGATAAATGTTTAATGTTTTGCATATGCTAATCTCTGTGTCTACTTTCTAATGTTTTGTTTGAAAAAATTACTGCCAAGGTGTTTGAGTTAGAGACGTTGGTACTAGCTGAGATCTACAGCCCCAAACAATATATTTTCTGATTAGGAAGTGATTATGTAACTTATTCATTTTATTTTCAACATGCTCGAACAACTATTTCGCAAATTGTCAAAAGCATGTCAACTTGTAGGAAAATTGCGCAACTCATGCGACCTCCATGGTGGTCAAGAGAAAAGAGACGACTTTTCAATCATTTCTTGGCCGTTTTGGTGCCAAAAGTAACTATCGTTCGAGTGTGAGTTCACATCTTTTAGTAGTTTATATAAGTGAAAAACCAAAACGTTTTACATACAAGAAAACACACGTTACAAACACCAAAGCCTTGAATCAAATAGTCTTTTGTGTTCTTCAAAGCATCATTCTTTCAAGTTCTTCAACAAGTGTTCTAGGTTAGAATTCAGTTACAGACTCAATCTCTAACACAGCGTTAAAGAATTGATTGTATCTTGAAGGCCAATTTCGAGTATCCCGTTGTGTATTTGCGGTTTCGAAGAGAAGGGAGAAATCTTGTTTGAAAGAGAGCAATTAGGTGCCTTCAAGTCTCTGTTTGGAATTTCTATTTTGTTCTTGCTTTTCCATCTGTAAAAGTTTGTTCCAACGACATTCATGTTATATTCAACGTGTTCGTCAATTGTTTCGCAATTTGTAAAGGCACGTCGTCCTTTTTCCTTTTGGATTGGCATCTTGCAATGATATGAAAGAGAGGAGTAAACATGACATATGGAAGTCTGTGTGAGCCTGCATATATAATGGTGTGTGGCGATATATAAATATGGGACATGTTTTGCATATTCTGATGCATTTTTGATCTATTAATAATACAATCTGCCTGTTCAAATAAATTGGTAACACTATGTTAGATGCATTAAAATGGTTTTAGCACATTCAACACAATCCAATACTATATATTCCTTGAACTGGTACCTAAACAGCTCTAGGTCTCAACAAACCCAAGTAAAAAACTGAATGAAGATTATACTACCCTGTTTGTAGTTCTAATTCTGCATATGATATCATAATGAGAGCATGGATCTGAACCCAGAAACAGCTGGAGTTCTCTGTTAGAGAACATATAAAAGACTAAGTAAATCAAAAAAGGTACAACAACAACAACAACAACAACAACATAGCCTCAGTCCCAAATTAACTGGGGTCGGCTACATGGATCAAACTTTTCCATTGTGCTCGATTAAGTGCAACTGATGGTGAGCTTTCCAAACCATTCAAATCCCTCCTAATTAATGCATCCCATGTTAACTTTGGTCTGCCCCTACCTCGTCGAATTTCTACCGGTTCTATTGAGTCAAGTTTTCTAGTTGGGGCATTTGTAGGTCGTCTTTGCAGGTGACCAAACCACCGCAACCGCCCTTCCCTAATCTTTGTATCAATTGGTGCTACTCCTACTTGTTTTTGATTTTCTATATTTCTTATTCTATCTTTACGAGTTTTACCACACATCCACCTAAGCATCCTCATTTCTGCTACGTTCATTTTATGTAATTGTTGTTGCTTTACCGCCCAACATTCACTTCCATAGAGCATAGCTGGCCTAATTGCGGTCCTATAAAATTTTCCTTTTAACTTAGTAGGAACATTTCGATCACAAATCACCCCTGTTGCACTCCGCCATTTCTTCCATCCAGCTTGAATTCTATGTGTGACATCATTCTCAATGTTACCAGGTTTATTTGATTAGGCTCCATTTCAGGTTTATTTGATTAGGCTCCACTCCGCCATTAAATCAAAAAAGGTAGATACGGTTTATTTGATTAGGCTCCATTTCAGGTTTCTGCTATTTCCCTAGATCAATTATTGGGAAAAACTTAAGATATAAGATTACTTGATCACATGGGATCATTTAATCAGGCTACATCTTATTTAAATATGAGACAGACTAAAATGGTGGAAATTGAAACCATGCTTTATCTAGTTTTTCATTCCTGTCCTAATATGCATTTGGAACATGAACAGATGTAGGGAGGAGGCGCCACCTTAAGAGTGTTATCACTTTTACCTTTCTGTAAGACTTATTTATATGTATGACGCTATCATTGTTGCATCGGTTCTGATTTGAAGATTGTAAAGTGATTCTTGATCCATCGAAACATCTTAGTTCAAAAATCTTTGAATGTTAGTCTTGAGGTCCTATTATTTATTGTCGTTTATAATAGGAATCTTTGATCTTGTGAATCTATATTTCTTGCATTTTATAAACTTGTTTATAATAAATATGCTAATTGTAGTCTGCTTGGGTTGTGAATTACAGAGAGCTACTGAGGTTGAAAGTACTCAATGGTCTAAGATGAGTCTGGCATGCCTTGTTTGTCACGGTGTGGAGAGTCCATCACAATCGTTTAGGAGTTACTCTGTTTCAAGTTCGGATAATGACGGGCGGTGCTCTGCCATCATCAATTGCTTGACTAGGAAATCCTCTTTCGCACCTGAGATGTCAAACAAGGTGATTCCATCGTCTAAGGTGACTCCCCAACCAATAATGGTACTTGGTCATGGCGTCACAGGTACGCCACGACTAGTCCGCAGCCATGCTGTGAGAAGAGATCTTGTGAGGGACTGGAACTTTGAGGAAGTTGCAGTGGAGCGTTAGTTTGCACTTGATGTCATGCTGGAACTATAACCGGCCTTTAATGGAGCAATAGACATTCGTATCTCTGATTTTTTAACTGTTCTCTTGAACATTCTACTCAACCAGCAAGCAAGGTTTGTACCACTCTTTGATTGAACCTGTACATGTGTCTGTAACTGTTCTGTGATGTGTAGTTCAACTAATTTGAAGTTCTTAAATCTGCAACATGCTGTGTAGCTTTGTTTCGTGACTTTGAGATCCACTGCGAGGGTGATAAGTATTTTAGGTATGAAATCTGCAATAAATTGCCATAGATTGTTGTGCAACACTAGAAAATGGCAACTTTATTGGGTTAGAGACGTGAACAGCTATTTGTGTACTTACACTAAAATGGTGAAAAAGTTATGCCAAAATAGGGAAAATGGCCGGAGATGTTCTAACTAAGAGCATCCCCAATAGTAAATGTGGATTGTAGCTGTGATTATGTGAAGCTACTTCCTTCCTTTTAGTTTCTGCTCTTTCAGTTATAGGTCGAACTAGAGAATTACATCCTTTGATTTTTTATTACATTTGCCTCGATGGTTCGGTCTGGCCTATCTATGATTTAAAGCTTGGGTGGAAAGAGGCACCTTATATATGATCATATTATACGCTGAATTTCTTGTCATATAATTGTTATTAGCTCATGTGATCATTGAAGGTTGAGTTATGGTAGCAAAATCCACTTTGGTTCTTTGTTCATATTTGACTATCATTACAATTAAGTTCTTGTTCTAAACAGGAAGTGCTAGAAAGTAGGCAAATGTAGATCTAAGCTGAAGTCGTTCCAATTGCAAATCCTATTCAAGGCTACCTGTGACAAAATATGCCCCATTTAGGCTATGAATTTTATTTTATTTTATTTTATTTTTTTGAAGTGCATTTAGACTATGAATTAGTTTCAAAGTGGATGTATTCATGGACGGAATAATTGATGTGTCGAACATATCATATGAAAGGTTTTGTTCTATATGTTCCCCTTTTTCGATTTGGGTGCTCTAAAAATCTAGACATTGAGGATAAAGTTTAATTATGTCTTGAAGAGAGACTTCCTTTGTGTCTACAAACTTCATGCATAGATTCCAACTTATATAAACTCAGTCGCTCTCAACAAAATATTGAGAAAGAAATTGCACATTATATATACTAGCCATATATATATAAAAGCGCTTGAATCATAATTTTCGAGTCGTAATCAAATTTACGCTTTTGTCACTCCTCAATTGTATATATATATATATATATGTGTGTGTGTGTGTGTGTATTATCGCAGGTACACTGAAACTATTCTTCCTTTCAACAGGGATTAGATCATAGCCGGAATGGCTTCTGTTGTAAATGTATTTGTTAATTTCTAGAAGAGGTAATTTTTATTGTGTATCTTTCTTGAGAACATACCACATATTTATATAAGTAACAGTTACAACCACAATATCTTTCTTGACACCTTCCCTCAAACTCAAGATGGGTTTGTCAAAACCAACTTGAGCTTGCTAAACAAATTAGTGGAGTATGCAGGCGGCAACACAAGAACAAAATCAAGTGAACAAATGGCAAAAAAAAACAAAGATTTAGGGTTTGTTGCAGAGGAAATTAATCAACGACAACTTATAGAGCATAAACATATGTATACGTCCTGGGTAACCCACGACATACAAGTAGATACAAGCAGATGATCGACTTTTGAGCAAATATGAAGTGCACATGCACGCGGCCAGAGCAATTCATAGATGATCACAGATCGGACAGATGATGGTCTCGAGATGACCACAAAGGCAAATGTAGATTGGTGGAGCGGAACGAAAGACTTGGCTGTTTGGTGAAAATGTGATTTGCGCACATGCTGGAGCGGTCAAACAGACGATTCACGCACGGATGTAGGCTGATTGTGGGGGTTTTCCAAAAGTAGGGTTAGTTTACAATTAATTTCTCAAAATAGAGAGGATTTTTTTTTTATTACTGAAGTAGGCAATAGCGCCTTTTCAAAAGGCGCTATTAGGGGTGGTTGGTTTGGTTGGTGAGAGAGGCGGTGACGTGGCGCGATCGTGTACGAGATAGCGCATTTTCAAAAGGCGCTATCTGTACACGTGGCCGCCACGTAATCGCCACTTCACCGCCAACTCACCAACATCTGATAACATCAATAGGAAGTCATGGCGGTGAGGTGGCGGTTACGTGGCGGCCACTTGTACAGATAGCGCCTTTTGAAAAGGCGTAATCAGTACACGCCGCCACGTCACCGCCACCTCACCAAATGGACTCGCCGATCTTTCCGCCACCGCCATGCCGCTGCCGTGTCCGCGACGTCCCCGCGGACGTTCTTGTCTGGCTGCGTTGTGCGTGTACTCGCCTCTCCGTCCTCGCACTGGCCGGCGTCGCGCATTGCGAGGCGGACAACCCGTACAACCCATAGGCGCCGACCGAAACTGCCGATGTTCACGTCGACCGGGTTACACGTAGTGCGCGTATTGCGAGGCGGACAACCCGCACAACCCATAGGCGCCGACCGAAACGGCCGATGTCCACGTCGATCGGGTTACACGTAGTGCGCGTATTGCGAGGCGACAACCCGTACAACCCGTACAACCCATGCGCCGACC
Source organism: Stephania cephalantha (assembly GCA_039657325.1). Classification (NCBI taxonomy): domain Eukaryota; kingdom Viridiplantae; phylum Streptophyta; class Magnoliopsida; order Ranunculales; family Menispermaceae; genus Stephania; species Stephania cephalantha. Next base: position 19,936,642 of record CM077574.1, on the reverse strand, counting down.
GAAACGGCCGATGTCCACGTCGACCGGTTACACGTAGTGCGCGTATTGCGAGGCGGACAACCCGTACAACCCATAGGCGCTGACCGAAACGGCCGATGTCCACGTCGACCGAGTTACACGTAGTGCGCGCATTGCGAGGCGACAACCCACAACCCATAGGCGATATTCGACCCATCGATGTCCACGTGGACTGTCCACGTCAGCAAGGGTTACACGGATAGCGCCTTTTCAAAAGGCGCTATCCGTGTAACCCGGTCCACGTGGACGACTTTACACAGATAGCGCCTTTTCAAAAGGCGCTATCTGTGTAAGGGCGGTCCTACGTGGACCGTCCACGTCAGCAACCAAATTTATCCACTTTGATAGCGCATTTTGAAAAGGCGCTATTGCCTATTCTGGGAAAAAAAAAAAAACACCACCCTATTTTTCGGATTTAAACTAAAAACATTAGTACTTTTGTGAAAACTTCCTGATTGTGGGCAAGCAGGATACAACGCGAGACACGTGATACACACAATCATTAGATGCAACGCTAGACGTGCACGCACGGGACGCATGAGCATAAAATGCTTGAATAAACATGGAAGATGTTGTAGGGCCGATGCAAGCAAAAGGTGAAAGATGACGTTGGACTCGAGCATGTTGAACGTATGGGTTGGGAGGTGGACAACAAGGTGTAGCGACACGAGATGAGCAACGACGCATGATTCACGATGCAAGTCTTATCATGGCTATCCATGAAGACGTAGTTGAGGAAGACGACCAAAACAAAGGAAATACAAAAGACTACTCATAACCTAGCTCTTATACCACTTGTTGGGCCTGCCCGTTTCTTTATCTGCGGGGGTCCGTAGATCTCAGTAGCATCAATATTGTCCTCACCTTAACTACCTTCAGCTCACAAGTGTGGAGTTTTTCTTCAAAAGGCATCGGTACTATTTGGGGAGAAATAATCACTTAAGTACTTCTTTATTAAGTCACATTTAACCGATGTGGGACTATTATTCGGTCCACACATCCTAACAATCTCTAACTTGGACCGAAATTTTAGGTGCCTTTGTTCCACCTTAGACCGACTTCCCTTTAAGATGCTTCACCTCATGATCTGTCATCGTTCATCTCGAGGAGAGATGACTCGAGGAACCCGTGACTACCAACCGTCATGCTTTGTCCCAGCCGAACCATCGGCTTTGATACTATGTTAATTTCTGAAAGAGATAATCTTTATTGTGTATCTTTCTTGAGTACAAACCATCTATTTATACAGGTAACAGTTACAACCACAATATCTTTTGGTTACAATCGAATGATCTCAAATTTTAACATCAAATCTTAACAGTATTGATTCGTGAATGAACCTCATATTTCAACCTTTGATATTTCTCTTGTATACTCTATGATACGGTAACGTACTTCTGATACGTACACTTTTTACACGGTTGTTAGCTTGTTAAGGGCCATGAATTATGAAGTACTTAAATCTGTCAATCTCTATATCTTATAATTAACTTAATTTGTAGCAAGTATATGTATATCAAAATTAGCTATGTCTCATACCATTAAGTCAAAAAAGAAAACTGTCCCATATATGCAGGCCGGTCCTAACTATTTGGGGGCTCGGGGTGAAACTTTAATGCGGGGCTCCTCAATTCTATTTAGTAATGAAAATCTTTTTAGCAAAATTAATTTTTTTAATAGATTTTAAAATATTTTTTTCCCTCCTTTTTCAGATTTGAGACCAACAATGAAGAATATTTTTTACTTGGTTGACTTAAATTTTTAATTATAAACTTATCTAGGGGCTCCATTTTGGGATTGAGTCAATTCTTTTCTTCTTGTTTTGTTTTTTTTATTTTTTTTAACATCTGAAATCAAACTCTCGACCCATATCAACAATGTTTAGCAAACACCAAGAAACAAATCTTCCAACATACAAAACACGTACAACGTTGAAACAAGTTAAGAAAAACGGTGTGGCTCACTAATCACTAGCAACAAAAAACTTAAAAAAACTTAAATAATACAAATCTAACTAGATTAAAAGAGAAGCAATTGAATTAGGATATGATCTGAAAGCGCAATCATCAAATCTTCGAGTCTAGCGTCCTTCACAGAGAAATTGATTGAAGATTGAAACTCAAAATTTGTAATGCCAAAAGAATGCGAACATTCAAACACCAAGCCAAGCTTGTTTTCTTATAGTTTGTTTGTTTGTTTATTTGTTTGTTTTTTTTTTTTTTTTTTTTCCAAACATAAAGAACTGTGTTTTTGTGTATTCGTGAAGTTGTTTCCTTTCTTTTCGATTATTATTTATTTTTACCATAGTTATTATTTATTTTAGGAAACTGTATACATATAACAAACCACTAGAAGGTAAATAGGTAATGAAGATCTATTTATGGATATGTCTTATATATAATTATTAAATACTATACGTATATATTAATTTTTAAAAAAAAAAAGTGGGGGCCCCGGGCCATCGCCTTGGCGGCTCCTGCTTAGGGCCGACCCTACATATATGAAAGGTCAAGAACTTCTCAATCATTTAGAGCCCCATTATACGCTCCCCAGTGTTCCATGAGGACACTCCAGTAAAAAAGTCAAACTTTAAAAAACGTCATTTATAATGCAAAATGATCATTGTGTCCCTCACTGTGATTAGTGCACCCAGTCACCCTTTCCTTTCATTTTGTGCACCCCACCATCATCCATCTACACACTTTCTTCTTATGATTTGTATGGCGTAGTCGAGTGGCTTGGTCTCGCAGGTCTGAATTTCTAGTTTTAGAGTTGGTCAGAGCCCATCAAACCTCTAGTTGGAGAGTAGGTCAAAGCCCGTTGAAATTTAATTGGAGAATCAATCGGAATCCACCGAACCTTTAGGTCGACATTTGTCAATCAAATTTCATCAAAAAAATTTGGTTGGACAAAATCGAACCTAAAAAATAAGTTTCGACCATGTGCCGCCAAACTAATAGATGTCTCAACCAAGGTTTGGAGTTGGGTGTTTTGATTGAGATGAAGGGGTATTTTGGTAAAAATGCTAGGTTAGTGAGGCTCATCAATTAACATGTTTATATATACTAGTTTCTGGAGCGTTATACGCACACTTGAACCCGTTTGCAATGTTCGTGGGAATTTAATTAATCTAATAATCTATTTTTATCTTTCAAAAAGTATACTATTTCATTTTTATTTTGAATTTTTTGACAACTAATTATAACTTTTTTGGATTTAATAGCGGGAATGTCCTTAATTAAATGTAGGATAGTAAATTTAAGTGAAGGTTAAAAGACTTAATCAAGTTTAACTTGTTGTGTAACACGAATTTTGGAGATAAATCACACAATTAAATAATCGTACTAAGCTAAAGAAAAAAAAAACAAAAAAATTACTTCACAAATAATCTAAATATATTCTAATTGATAATTCTATAATTATACTCCCAAACGACTTCCAACTCAAAAAAGAAATATATATATATATAATAAAATATAATCAAGGGCAAAATTAACATTTCTTTACTGTCCCTATTAGTGCTTTTAATATAGTTATAGATATTAGGGAGTTACTATTAGCACTCAAATATGTTATATCAGTCCCTATTTAATTTAATATTATTTATACATAGCCCTCAATAAGTTAGTTCATGCTTTAAGCACCCCCCTAATTGTTAGTAAACTCTCTATTGTACCCTTAATATTTGTCCCCCCTCTCTTTCCAAAGAAAGTCATATTTTCATCTTTGCGATCTTCAACTTCCAACCCCTTGTTGCGCATCATCTTTTTCTCCCCCCTTAACTCAATTTGCTCCATATGAATTTTAAGATGGATTATTTGATCCTTAAAAACTAAGATTCAACACAAATAAAGATTCTAACTATTATCAAAAGTATGAATCAAATCTCAACCAAATACTATAATCAAGATGTTATATTTGATAGTGAATTGTTGAGTGTATAGACAAAAAGATGAGAAGAGGTGTAGAGATTAGAAAGTAGAAGAAAAAATTAGATAAGTATATGGTTTAATATGGGTGAGATATAGAAAGTGAAAATTAAGTATAAGAGGAGAAGGTGAGTGCAGTGAGTGAGATAGAAGTTGGGCATGAGTTTGAGGTGTCATTTAGAGTGGGGTGTAGAGAGTGAAAAATAAAGTTGATGAGGGGTGTATAGAGTGAAAAATAGAAAGGGAAAAAGAAATGAAGGGGTGTAGAGAGTGAAAAGTAAAAGTTTGTAGAAAGAAAAAAAGAAATGAAATAAGTTCATGATTTAAAATATGGTTATTTATGTAATTTTACTTAAAAATATTTTAATTTAAAAATGTATTAAATTAAATATGGAGTTGATATAAGACAGTGAGAGAGTCGCTCTATATATATTCCATTAGTGGGTGCTGCCCCAGTTCCATATGCCGATATGCGCCAAGCAGATCAAGCACGTGCTGTCGGTTTCGTTCCACTACTTGTGGTTGGAATCCTAGTCTGATTGTACGGCCTGTTCCATTAACATGAAACAAATTGGTATATTGTTTTTTGTTTTATTTTTATTTTTTACTTACGTGAGAGTTGAACTTACGACCAACTCAAACTTTATCTTTTGACAAGTTATAACTCTACCATTGATCTCATCAAAGATAATATGTTGTTGAGCCTAAATATATGAGAAAAAAGAAGAGATTTAGAAAAAAGAAAATTACAAAGAAAACATTTTAGTGTCACCCATTATGTAATACATGTACGCTCAGCGACGGACCCAGGAGGGCAGGTGGTGGCCGCACCCTAACCCCCGAGACCCCATATAGTAACCCTACGTATAGTCGAATTTTTTTTTTTTTATACTTAGTTTTTCATACGGTCGCCTCCCCAAAACCTTGAGACCCCTCGTAGTTCCGCCTGAAGTTCGCCTCTCTAACAAGATTTTTTAGTTCCGCCACTGTGTACGATGGCTCTCTGCCCAATTTCGACACCTTCAACTCATAGATATGGGCTTTTAACTCAAACAACCTCAATACTAATTAAGATATATTTCTACATTTATATAATTTTTTATAAAGTCATACTTAATCGATGTAGGACGAACATTCAATCTACACATCTCAAACACCTTTAGGCTTACATAATGATTCATGACCAATATAGTGATGCAACCAAAACTATCTTTTCAAAAAAAGTATTTTCAAAAAAAGTCATGTAATCGTACTGCAATATCCTGCCGAATAACTTGGGTAGACTGCTAGTGATCACCTTCTTCACAGATAATTAGATAGGTGAATTCTGCAGAAGTTGGCAATGTAACAGTAAAGATTGACATTTCCTACTAAATGTGGATTCAATAATTGACTGAAAAAATTAGTTTCTTATACATCGATGTTGTGTTGGTGATTCTCCAACGAGAGTACTAGTGCAATCCTATTAGGAGAGGCACTTCAGTACATTGACTATTTGAAATCTGCTTCCCAGCTGGGGACATATCTTCAACATCTTGTATATTTTATAACTTTTAGTTAACTTGAAGCACTTTAATTTCAACAATAGCGTTCGAAGTAGAAGTATAGGCTAAAATAATTATTGGCTTCTATTACATCTCATGACTATTAACTATTACATATATTATTTGGCAACAAGAGTACCAGTGCAACCCTGTAATATAGTAATGAGTAGTGCTATGATAAGACTACTTAGAGCATCTCCAATGGGGCAGTAGATCGGGGGAGGATGTGTGACACCTAGGATAAAATACACATTGTGCGAAAAAGTCTTCTCCAATGGGGATGTGGATTGAGAATGTGTAGATGACGTGACATTAAAAAAGGTAGACACGGTCTATTGCACCCTTTAGATTGAGATGGTGCAATATACAGTGTGCACTATACCACTTCATTGAAAAACTTAAAAAAAAAAAACGGCAACAAAAAGAGAAATAAAAAATAGCAAGAACCGTATATATTTGCGTTTTGTTTTTATACGTATCTTTACATTTCTTTTTTTTATTATTTTTTTTTGTATTTATCAAGATATAAGGATAATCACAAATAACTTTTATATAAAAAGAAAAATACAAACAATCGTGCTTTTGTTTCCAAAATAAGTTTTCGATCTTTATACATAGAATACTATGTATAATAGTTTAGTAGTTATTTTTATATAATTTAATAAGTTAAAAACAGTTGTCACGTCATGAATAGAAGGTGCAATCCACAGTGCTCATTAGAGACCATTTTCACTATAAAATGTGTATTTATGCCACATAATCTAAACGTCCCCTTCACATTGATGACGTGGTGACAATCCACATCCCTGATCTACATTTACCATTGGAGATGCTCTTATGACACTACGTTAGATATTGTTGACGTGGATGATGCCACCTCAACACACACCACATGACACTGCCAACGTGGATGTGCCACATCAAAAGTTGTTGGTTGTGTAAGATGGAATGTTAGTGTTTGGATTTTGAAATATTATAAGAAAATGCTCTTACGACACTACGGACACTCACTACAAGCTCGCAACATGATTTTTTAATTTTTTTTTTAAGTTTGTCCTCACTTCCCATGCACCACCCCTTTTCTTGTCTACACGCACCATCATCCTCCTCAACCTCAAAATTGTAAAAAAAAAAAAAAAAAAATGTGCGCGCGTAGTAAGTGTCCATATTAGGGATGCAAATAGGGAGGATAGGAATTCATCTCCTCATCTACATACTCATCCCCATGCGTGGATGAACTTTCACCCCCATCCCCATCCCCGCCTAATCTCCGCGAGGATGAGGAATTCCCGTGGGAAAAAAATCTTTCCCTATTTCATTCCCTATTGAAGATCCCCGCGGTGATTCTTGCGGGGATTTTGGGAAGAATCACTGCGGGGAAATATTTTTTCCACTTAATTTTTTTTAAAAAGATTTATAAAAAGTATGGTACACATACATATGATCAAAATTATTGAAAATCCCAACAAAAAAGTATAACATACAAATGTAGCTGTAAAAAATTCAAGACAAAACATATAATTAACTAAACAAGTTAAAATTATAAATCACATTAGAGTTTGTTTATCACTAGTGTTTTGGGTGAAAGCCTTGTAATATAATATAAAATTGTTATATAAAATATATAGTTGTATTTGATATATATATAATATACGGGGATCCCCAATAAGGATACCCGCAGAGATTCTCATGGGTAATCCCTAATAGGGATACCCACGGGGATCCCCACGAAGATTACTAATGAGGATTTCCGCAGGGATTCCGCGAATATATTTTTTCTCCATCTCCGTACCCATGCCGCATAGGTATGAGATTTTATCCCCATCCTCATCTCCATCCCCGTTTAAATTCTCCATCCCCATCCCCATCCCTGTTGCAAAAAATCCCATCTCTCGTTAGGATTCCTCGCCCCGTTTGCATCACTAGTCTATATTGAGTCACCTCATCATTATCCTTTGAAATAAAAAGTGTAAATTCCATCAATCAAGTCATGTCAAAGTCAGGACGTCCTAATCAAATTGTACCATACACGTACCGAGGCATAATGACTTTTGATTTCTTGCCCCCATAAGTTACCTTTCTTTCGCTTTTTAAAAGAACAAATCTCAGATCTCAAAAGACTCTTTTGAGCTGAAGTAAATTGAAGAAATAAGAGGAGAACCGATAACCGAGAGGAACGGAACAGATCAACGCAAAAACAACAAGAACGACGAAAAGGTAAATCTCTTAGTTACTGATTTCATCGATATGGATGTTTGTTAAACCGTCGAATGTTGGTTTTCTGTTTGCCTAAACTATTATTTATTTTATTGATTTGTGTTAGTGAAATCCATTTTTTTGTTTCAATCTTGTGAAGACGATGACAAAACAACTGTTGTTTTTATCGGGTATGAACTCATATCGTGCTCATTGCACCGAAAAGAAGCCTTGCTTTTAGTGACTCATCTTCTTAGTGCCCTTTTTTGGGCGAACAACCGTGAACATGAACCTAGTTGCAGCGGAGTGGGGTCATGGAGGGTCGTGGTGAAAATGCAACAAATCTCTTTGATATTCACTAGTAGGTAATCTTGTTGATCTGTTGACTGCCATCATTCTTGTTTGATCTATTTCCATTTGGGGTGCCTTTAATCATCCTATGTTTGAACTTTGTTGTGTTTTTGGTTAGTATTTCTGTGAACCTACTGACCATTATATGGGCTTGAAATTAATGTGTTTCGAAACCTGTTTGGTATATTTATATGTTAATTGGCGTGCTTAAAGTATAGTTTAGGTATGCTTTTATAGAATGTTGCTTACAACATTAGTTCATTAACCATTCTATATGTGAGTATTTAGAGTATGCACAAAATAGTTCTGCTGAAGTATTGATTGTACATGGTGCACTCAATGACATTTTAGCTTAGAGTCTACTCAAATTTATTTTCTAGAAGACTTATATTTAAATTAAAACTTAATTTTAAGGTGACTCGACTCTTATCAACAAGTTTTTCACTACGAAAATGAGTCTCAGTTTTACAAAGGTCACTATTTAAAAGTTTAAAGCACCCCACACTTTCCTGAGGGCAACCTAGCGAACAATTACACTTTAGTTTTGTTCTTCTTGCACTTATCACCTTGATCCTAATGAATGCACTTCTATATAGATTTGAACATTGGCTGTGAGAGGTCCGGTGCGTATATGGGGCTTGGTCAAAGAGTAGAGGTTACCAATTGCAAAAAAGGTGCGATGAAAGGAAAATGCAACAAAATCACTTGCACAAAAAGTAAGAAGTAAAGAAAAATAGGGAAATTGGAGGTAATGAATATCGAATGCTGAGTAACTATTGAAACCTTACAAGATACTATATCACTTAAAATCTCCAAAAATGATACCGTAGGTGGAACCTGTAAAGATGATGATGTTGTCGAGGCCTCTGAAGATGCTCTATTGAAATATTAGATGCTAATACTTTCGACAAATATTTTTTGTGGAATGTATCAAATACTCTACAACTTATCAAATATCCCAAAACTTAGACATTTGCTCATCCCGAGCAAATGAGTATAAGATAAGTTATTTACATACACATAATTTAGTTCAGCTTCTTTAATGCTCAACTCTAACTTAGTGGTTTTGTCTAATCTTTTTATTTACCAAATCGAGACTAGAACACTCAAGTAAAGCCGGTTACTTCTAGTCAAGATTTCTCGATTACTTGCTCAAGGAATACTTCGCTAAATACTAGGCTTTGCTAAAACTAAATAGGTTATAAACCATTTATTAGACATAGAAACTATTATTTAAGAGTCACGACTCTATGAATATTTAAATTCATATTTCAAGTCATAACGAAATGAAACTACTTCCAAACTCATCTATATACTTCACATTAGGTTCTAAATCACTTTCAATCTCACAACGGTGTTCACACCACTATAAACTCTGATAACTTCCTTTTAAAGTCCCCAAATACTCTTCATAGCTCTTTTCCATGTGTTTAATATCTAATTTAGTTATAAACAACTTATTAGATTTCAAATAGGATCTTAATTACATATCTAGCTCCGGAATCATTTATAATTCGCCTATGAATTCTCAAGTTCAAATCATAGGCTATGTGTAATGACTCTTATCTTAATTAAGGAATCAATCGACCTGAAACCCTAATTAAGCCTCGGTACACCAACCAAACTTAACTAAAGCTGCAGCGTCACCATCTACACCTAATAAAATCAATTGTATATCGAATATCGACAATAAAACAATTAATTAACGCAACAAAAGTTTAAAAGTTTTCGCAATATTAAACACGATATACAAAATCAAATCAAACAAGAATAAACCTCGGTTATACAAAACTTCCCACCCCCTGTGATATTACAAAACTGTAATTCAATATAATATGTAAACAAGGGTAGAATTATTACATCAAAGAGAAGATCAAGACACCTAAACCATGTCTGTCCAATAGTTGTAGCGCTCGTCGGTATTCCTGAAATTTTAATTGGGGTGAGCGTTCCAACTTGCTCAGTAAGTACGGATTCACAGAACTATCAACAATCCATATAATAATTAAGAATGATCCATGAATTAAAAGTTAGCTAGAAATACTAAGTCATTTACTTTCACTAAAATGTCTTCTAATAATCTATATGGTTTAATAGTTGTATTATCGACTAAAGCAAGATTAATAGGTGTATTAGTAAATGATCTTATTTTCAATGATCCACATAATTTAAGTGACATCACATTAATTGACGCTTCAAGATCACACATAACAAATTTAATAGAAGAAGTTCCTATTGTGATAGGTATTTCAAACATTCATGGATCAGAACATTTTTCAGGTATTTTCTTTTTTATTAAAGCTGACACCTTTTGCCTTAAGTGTTCTTTAGATTCACAGTAACATTATGAACCAATCATAGCTAGCAGGGTATATGAGCAATCATATAATCCAATAGACAAACAGATGCAAGTCATATATCCAATCACTATTACACTATGATTTTCCCCATTTTTTATAAAATTAGGGTCGATTACCCATAAGCTACAGTGACTTCATAACCTGACCAACACATTGCGCATATATGATGTTTGACCACTTGTCAATGTCCAAATGGTTATATCCGAAACCCTCAGGAGTTATATATAGGTCAGGATAATAACTCATCTCCTATAAACCTATTATCAAAACAAGGAGTTACTCTCGTGGGTTACATTAAACACCGTTTTTCATTTATTAAAAACATATCACGATGTACATAGCTCCCATTCAATTCCATAAACTATATGAACTAAATATACTATATAGCCAGACAAAGTTGATAACTAAACGAATCCATACTCACTTCGGTTAAGTTTTGTTTCCAATTTCCTAACTTTTCGTGTCACGTGAACTTTCCCTGTAACCTATCACAAATCATCTGAGGTCATTACATTTCTAATTAGAATTTAAGATACTTTGAATCCTTATCCAATTAAAATTTGTTATATATCTCACCTATCTTATTGGATTTGTAATTCATATCTGATTAGAATTTGTTATATATCTCACATATCATATAGGATTTGTAATTCTTATCCGATTATGAGTTTATCTCATATCTAATAGGAATATACTAACAGACAACTACAATGAGATATATAATCAAAATCAATTTTGATTATTATTCATACAAAGCCAGCAATTGAATCAAGAAACGAAATATTAATCATGCATTAAACACCAGAATCATATTAAATTAATCATATTAACCTAATCATGATTTCTATTATGGAGACATACATAATTATTGAGCAAAATGAACTATGTATCCAACACAAGAATCACATTAACCTAAACATGACTTCTATATTGTGAATATACAAAATTTGCATCGTTCAATATTAAAACATATGTTAATTGAAATATTCTAGGCATGAATTTTATCACTGAATCAAATCATGTGTATGTATCAAATATATGAATTAACAACATGCTTTAAAACCAATTCTTGATAGCAATGATCACATAACCTATATGTACATCATGTATACATTAATCAAGATTATGTTTTCACACATATATCATATATACATTAGAGCCTTAGAGGAAACATGCAAATGTTTAATAGAACTGAGCCTAAGACTCTGATGCCACTATTGGGTATAGGGGTTCATACGTAGTGAAGAATTTTAAATTTTTTTTGAAAAACTCCAACAAGATCGAAAATAAGTTCTATTAAACTAGATCTACAATATTAAACCATATCTTAATCCATGATTTCCTTCTCTAATTATTCGATTTGCTAGATGTTTAAGTGCGTGTCTTCTATCAGAAATCCATACGTGAACGGTGATCACAATTTGGAGTACTAGCCTTAAGAGAGATGAAAAACGTTTTTCTTTCTCTCCCAATATCCAGGGAACTCGAAAATAGCAAAAACAAAAATCTTGTTTCGTTTTAGAGTTTCAACCTCCATTAATATGTACAAATAAGCCTTTACTTAAAATCTTATTCATAATACAACTATTGTATTTAGGTAGTTTAAGCAAATTACACATACGTCCTATCAATAAGTTATCATATAACAAATCGTAAAGGCTTTTATGTCATGAATTTTATCATATGAAATTCATTACTCAGGACTAATTGAAATTGCGTAAAGCCATTCTTTGTATCTGACCCAATAGGTTCATGCGATGTTGGTAGTGAAGGACAATTATTTTGGTATACGAGTCATAAGCGGTGTCTAGCAAGGCATTATGACTACCCAAATAGCATAAATATCAAAATTGGTACAACTTAATGAATAACATATATCATATCCTTTTATCGTGTGATTCTTTTATTAACCATAAGGCATGGAAAGTCACTCTTAGTGTTCAATCGTACTAGTCTCGATCTTTAGGTAAATTGAAAACATCTAAGTGACATTGATCATATCAATTCACATGGACTTGGCCATTATCAGTCTATCATATTAAGGGATCTACCGATCTCTCTCTAAGTGAGAAGGATAAATTCTATCTTGATTACACAACTTCACATATTATTCACATGGTAACCAATCACAATCTTTATAATCGACCGGTTAAAGACAACATCTGATTATGTCAAATTACCATACTCCAAATATTGAAGTCTATGGTAATATCAAGTCTAAGGACTAAATGATATAGCTATCATTAGTAACACTTATGAATTAATTCATGTGGTATTCTCATAGCGGGTTGGTCTAGTACCTTGTTCCTTAACAAATACTCATAATCTCGATTTGTATCCCTATACGCATGATCATCACATGACCATCGATCAAGATTCTCACTAGTTTTAACTCATTATAGTTCTTATTATAATTACAGACTAGAGACATTTAAGATATTTCAACAAATACCCATGAATCATACTCTAAGGTAAACATTCAGTCACTTATAATAAAACAACAAATGAAAACCTCAATTTTATTAACTAAAATTATAAGATAAACAATGTTTGTAGATTGACCTAGAGCACATGCCCCAACATATAAATGTCTAGGGTTTGTTTAGATTGATAAATTACTCACTTATGTTGGAAATAAATAACACAATAATATAATTAAAAAATATAATAAAATAAATAAACAAATATCTCTTAAATAAATTAAAGCTCCAATGTTGCTTCAAGCATATACTAAACTAATAAAAGACTTATTGATTATATGAATTAGGTTAAAGAGTGCTTTATTTTGAAGCCCTCGGGTCCTATTTATAGTCTCCTAAGTTATACATATCCTAGATAAACTCATAAACTCATATTAATTTAAAAAACCCATAACTGAGCGATTTGGCAATGATTCCTAAGTTGTGCACAAATTGCTGAGTTAATCAATTGATTTTGGCTCTCTGTGCTCCACCAATTCAGCTTGTGATTTCTAGTATAATTTTCAATTTGCTGAGGATTCGCTTGCACTTCTCTACTGCCAATTTAGGTGGCGATTCCTAGTGTAAATGCAAATCGCTAACTAATCACATGACTTTTTCTCCAATTGGCTGTTTTGCTCTTCTTCCTCTTTTTCTTCAATTTCTTCATTTTTCTAATTAAATCTGTAAATCACAAAAACAAGAGAATATCTAGTGTAATATCATCATTTATGTCTATAATCAACCAAAATTACTCTATAAAATATGTTTAATTATTGACTTGTCAGAACGGGAGAGAAATGAAACACACAAGAAAGAGACCATAGAGAAGGAGAATATGGGCGGAGAACCAAAGAAATTTCGAAGAAATGCAAACTACCGCGTATCATGATCAAATGTGCCAAAGCCTGAAGCCACCTACCACTACAAGAAAAAGGATATTTAGAAACGGAATTAGCAACGAAATTAAGTTCCGTTGCTAAGAAAAAGTGGTTAGAGACAAAATTGAGACAGACTAATTCAGAGACGGAATAGAGAGAGATCAGAGACGGAAATAGAGATGGATTGGAGACGAAATTAAATTTCGGCTCAAAAAAATGGCTTCAATATTCCCACCAAAACTTTAATTTTTTACAACCGTCCGTTACGTCTCGAGATTCGTGCGTGCTTCGATCTCGATGATTGAAAAATAAAAGACCAACCACAGAACTCTCCCTCTCTCTCTCCCGATTCTCACCATCAACCCTCTCTGTCTCTCCGAAAACGCTCTCTCTCACCGAAATCTCTATCTCTCTCACCGATATATCTCTCTCTCTCTCCGCTCTCTCTGTCACCGCTCTCTCTCACGGAAATCTCACTCACCGTCCACCGCTCTCTCTCTCTCTCTCTCTCTCACCGGAATCTCACTCACCGTCAACTCTCTCTCTCTCTCACCGAAATCTGTCGTCGCTGCGATTGAGGCTGCGACGAGGCCGTCGGGTCTGCCGTCGCCGTCTGCCGGAGATTGGAGCCTCCGAAGCCCTCCCCGTGTGCCCTCGCCGCACCCTAAGCCGTCGCCGCTGTTCGCCGCCGTTCGTCGCTATACCTCGCCATCTCCGAAGCCCTCGCCGTCTGCCCTCGCCGGACCCTAAGCCTTCGACTTTGAAGAAGGAATGACAGATGAGGCATTGGGTTTGAAGAAGGAAGGACAGAGAGGGCGTTGGATTTGAGTAGAGGTACGCTTCGGGTGTTGAGGGTTTTAGGGTTTCATTGAGATTTTAGAGACGACATTGGTGTGATTTGTGGTTGTTAGTTTGTTGATTCTTGTGAATTGTGGTTGTTTGTGAAATATGAATTTTATTTTTTTGTGAATTGTGATTTGTGGTTGTTTGTTTTGTTGTTTGTTGTTGATTGATTGTGAATTGTGGTTGTTTGCTGTTGATTATTAGGGTTTTATTTTGATGATTGATTCTGTTTTTTTTTTTTTTTTTTTTTTTGCTGCCTTTTTTGTCATATGTTGAGTTGTTTATTTTGATTCAATATTTCTGTCATTGTTGATGTAAAAGTGGAGGATTTTGGGTTTTTTTTTGAGCTTTCATTTGTTGAGTTGTTTATTTGGATTTTGGGTGTATATTCTCTAATTTATTTAGTTCATCATGTTGATGTAGAACAACGAATATGGTAGAACATCGAATATCATGCCATTCGATACTGTTTTCATAAATTTATTTATAACAAAACTAGGAGCTAACTTGTTTTAAATTGATATGAATGAAGGGGTTCTAATGATGAGATCCTACTTTTAAATTTGTTTCAAGTGTTCGTTACCAGAATTTGAAAAAATTTATGCTATTGCTTGTTGATATAGTTAGACAAATATTTGTTCCAATGCAGCCAAAATTTGTAAAACTTACCATATATATTAAATGCATCCATAATTTGTAAAACTTACCATATATATTTTCCCCATTTATGAAGCTTTAAGAAATGTTTTAATGATTGTTTGGAATTTATTTTATTTCCATAGATTTTGAATATTTCCCCCATATTATTGATACAATGTTATTATTTAGTTTTCTTCAGTTTAATGCATCGATTTTATAGGATATTCTTGTGATCTTACCAATTTTTTATCCCTTGAAAGCATATAATAAGTTTAATACGTGGATTTGAATATTCGAAAGGATTTTTTTGTTATCTTTCCATATTTATTATGTAATCTTAGCATTGTTTTTTCTTCGAGAGTAGTTGCTTATAAAATTCGGTCTTCACCCTTTCTTCGGCGCATTATGCTCCTTTTTCTTACAAAGTTTATTTTCTCTACTTTGATATGCATATTATATTTTCTTGGATTGAGACAGTTTCCGTTGCTATGTGCCACCTTCTCTATGCCTTCTTGTAAAACTTGTTAATTGCATTACGCTCAAAGAAGTAACAACATCAAAGGCGGTCAAAACTGCAATCTCAGCCAAGAATTGCCCCAAGCTCACTACAACTTCCAATATGGCTATAGATTTACAAATTCTCAACATGTAGTGAGCAAAACTTCGGTCTCATTGAAGTCAGGTTAGTTGCATTCCCAAGCTTTTCCAATATGCAATGTCTTTCTTTCTGAATATTCATATCATTCCTTATCTGTTCAATTAAAGTAATTATTTTTATTTCCTTTATGAGGTTTCTTGTAAAAGTTAATTATGCAAGTCTTCAAATTCATTAATTCTTCTCTATTTTGTGATAGTTTTTGTTCTACTTTATGTTCTTTTTCTACTTCATCTTCTTGAACTCTAATTACGCTTAAAATGAAGAGGTTATAATATTACGTCTAATGTTTTTTTTAGATTTCTAGAGAAAACATGATTCTCATTAAGAAAAATTTGTTAGATTTCATATATATCCAAATTGCGTGCAACTTTTGAAGTTAGCTAGATATGAAATTTCCCAATCTTTTTCGAATATCGACTCAATCTTGACGACACGATCAAGGATTAGTTTTTGAGTAAATTTCAATTAATTGATTTTTGAAGGTCTATAATGAAGGCAGTCTTATTGGTATGTTTAGTAATAAAAGCATTCTGAGTAAGTTTGTGATTCTGGAGAGGGTCTTAAATTGAACTTCAAAACTTGCTTTTTCTCTCTGAGTAAGTTTTTAAATTGAACTTCAAAACTTGTTTTTTCTCTCTTGCTTATGAACTAAAATGGAAGCAATATACTTAATATTGGTGTTTATCAAGAAAACTGCGATTTATAAGAAAATCTAGTTCATAAGAAGCTCCTACTTATTGCATCGGCAAAACAACAATATGACAACTTTAATTGGCGCTCATTTATTTGATAAAATGCAAGGTAGTGACTAATATTAGTGATTGGTTAAAGAATTGGACTGGTTTAGTGTAAAGAATGTCAAAGGAATGTCAAAGAATATCAGGTTTTGAATTTCTGGGGTTGGGATATTATTAGGGGCTACACCATTGATCATTGGTTAAAGAATAATCAGACCGATTTAATGTAAAGATTGTCAAGGAGTGTCGATCGAGGAATGACTTTGGGTCTTTAATTTTTTGGGTTTTGGGAGGATATTAATTACTAGGGGGAACTTAATTAAGATACTCCCAAAGAGTTTTTGTAAACATATGCACCTTTTGTAAATATATATACTTTTGACATACTTTTATACAGAATAATGTAGTTTCCCCTCAAGCAAAAGAAAAAAAACAAATGGTAGACAATACAACTTTGAAAATATTCTGATCTCCTAGTCATGCTTCAGCTAACTTGTTTTCCTTCTTCTTTGTTCTTTTCTCCGAATATGTATTGCTGCTCAACTGTTTAAGCATTTATCATGTTTTACAGCACTGCGATGATCTAGTAGCATCTGTATATGACTTTAATTTCCATTGATGTGTAGGAAAAATTATATTTCTTACTTTGGAATCCGGTACTTTTCCTCGGTGTACATTCTCTTTACTTATATGAATACAACTATTTTCTAGTAGGACATTGTTAGATGAACTCATTCATTGGTTTTGGTAATGTTTAAAAGAGAATGACTATCTAATCAAGCCAAAAAAAAAAAGTAGAAAACTTATATCTCTAGTAAGATACGCTTGCTCACCTTGCTGCTTTCTTTCATTATTCTCTTGACCATATTTTCTTCATATCGGCTTTCATTATATTCATTGTTCATCACAATTACCTTGCAATTCTTATTGCAGGACTCCTAGCTAACATCGCTTTTGGCCTACTAGCACGCAATTAGGTGAGTTCCACGCTTAACTGCAGAAACATGAAAAGTAATGCATCTCTTTGACATGTATGCTTTATTTGCACTTGATCACTATTTTTGATAATTTGTACAAGGGCCTAAATCAGCAAATTTATGTACAAAAAATTGTGATGAATGACAAGTATTGCTTAAAACATCCATATTGCAATAACTAGAAGTTTAAGAACTAGTGAAAAACCAAAGTGATTCTTGTCCATTAAAATATCTTTGAAATTAAGGAAGGACCATGTTCTGTGTAATTTGTAAGGGGAAGGGTAAGTGGGGCTTCGTGTTTATGCCGTTCTTTGTGAGAGAAGTTGAAAGGGGAATAAAGGAAAAGTGAAAATGAAAAGAGTAGCTCGGGGGTTTCATGATAAGATTTTATTTCGCTTTTTCATGTTAGTATTAATATTAATATTAATACATGTTTAGTAATAAAAGAGTTCTGAGTAAGTTCCAATAAAAAAGAAAAGAAAAGAAAAGAAATTAAGAGTTATATGCAAGTTTGTGATTTTGGAGTAGGTCTTAAAATTATAAACTTCAAAACTTTCTTTTTATCTGTTGCTTGTCTAAAATGAAAGTAATATACATGATATTGGTCTTTATAAAGAAAACTAACATTTCAAGAAAACCAACAATGTATATGACTTCCCAAATAATCTGATCTCCTATAGTGCTTCAACTAACTTCCTTTCCTTCTTCGTTGCTATTTTCTTTGAGTGTTTATTGCTGCATAACTGTCTAAGCATTTTTAACATTTTACAGCACCCCGCCTTCAGTTCTAGTTGCATCTGCATATATGACTTCCATTTCTAATGAGAAGTAGAAAAAAAATTATATTTCTTGTTTTGGAATGTACGTACATTTTCTTTTTCATAATAGTAAAGGACTACCATAGTTAATGAGACACGGGACTACATGCAATGGGACTGAGCTTAATTTGTGGGTGAACCACTTTAAGGATGAAGAGTACTGAGCCGAAAGGAAGGTCGGTATGGTGCTTTTGTCAATAAGTTCTTTTGATTAGAGTCGATAAATCATATATTTTTCAAAGTAGGCCTATCTAGCTACTCATGTGTGCCACTGCCTCGCATCATAATAAAATCATTTTCATTCAGGAAGCCAAAACTTTCTCTTTATAGTTGAACTCTTGCAGTATATATCTCTTTTTCTTTTTAGGTGGAACATTGCAGTATCTCTTTCAAGACTCACTTGCGATCAAAATACTATCAAGATGCACTTGCTCACATTGCTGCTTTCATTCATTATTCTCTTGACCATATTTTCTTCATATTAGGAATGGCTTTCATCATTCATCACATTAATTCCCTTACATTTCTTATTACAGAATTTATGACATCACTTTTGCCTTGTAGCACTCAATCAGGTGAGTTCCATGCCTAACACCTCAAACATTACTTTGACGCCTAACTGTGGAAACATGAAAAGTAATGCATCTCTTTCACCCACGCCCACGTCTACACACATACTTTATTTGCACTCATTCACTATTTTTGGTTAAGGCCTAAAATAACGCATGTAGATAGACAAAATCTTGATGAATGGCATAGTCCTATAGCTAGAATCGAATCTTAAGAACTAGTTAGAGCAGCTGGTAATCAAATTGATGTGGGACAACAACTACTTAAACATATTGAGATATGGAACCTGAACATGCAGGGTGACTGTCTAAAACCACCATTGATGGTGATCTTTACATTGTTGCGCATTTATTGAGGAAATAGTGTTAGAAGCTACTTTTCTTTTCTCATTACATGCCACGTTTTGAATCATATTAACACTTTCCTTATTGCATTCTTTGCAGGCAATCTGTGTTCTGCTGCGACCATGCAACTATAGCCCTTTGGAATGTTAAAAGTTTACTTTTCTAGTTGATAGTTTGATACTTCTTTTTGTGCATACAACGAGGATTGGAAGTTTTTTTTGGTGGTTGTTGAACAATATGATTGGTGAATACTTAGAAATTTGGAACATTTATTATACTTGACAAGCTTTCGTGGATATATAAATCTTTTTCAATGTCGAGTTATACTTTTTTTTTTCTCTCATTTGAATATTTGTTGTTGATATATATATATATATTGTCAATGTACGTATGTCAAATTCTACTTTTTTGGGGGATGTTAGCACCCCCAAGGAGTTGTTGGAGGGGGTGTAGGTGATGGAGTATGTCATATGGTTGTATTGTCAGGTTTAGAGGTTATGGAGAACCAATTGGATTGAACTTAGTTTTGAAAACTAAACAAAGCGGAATTGAGACGGATTAGCAACGGAATTCAGAGATTCCGTTGCTATCCCGTCTCTAATTTTCGAGGAAATAGCCGCGCCCAACTGGGCAAAACTAAACTTTGGTACTAAATAGCAACGGATCAGAGACGAAATTCATGAATTAGCAACGGATCAGAGACGAAATTATTGCATTCCGTCTGTGATCCGTTGCTAATCAGAGACGGATCGAGACGGAATGCAATAATTCTGTCTCTGATCCGTTGCTAATCAGAGACGGATCAGAGACAAAATTATTGCATTCCGTCTCGATCCGTCTCTGATTAGCAACGGATCAGAGATGAAATGCAATTACAATTGTACCCTAATGAAGTGTATTTGCATTTCTGTTCCGTCTCTGTTCCGTTTCTAAATTTCGTCTCTAATCCGTCTCTAATCAGCAACGGAAACACATTTCCGTTGCTGACTAAATCAACTAAATTTCGCGACTAAATCGAAAACACATTTCCGTTGCTGACTAAATCAGCGACGACGATTTTAGAGACGAAATATATTCCGTCTCTGTTCCGTTGCAGAATTGAATTAGAGATGGAATTTATGCTAATCAGCAACGAAAATTTTCGTTTCTGATCTGCTGTTTTTTTGTAGTGTACAGAGGACTTTATTGGCATCTATGCAGATGAAACAAAATTAGCCATATTGGGGTCGGTCTAGGGAACCAAATGAGAACTCCGAGACTTCAAGAGTTCATATTTTAGAACCAACGCGAGATTGCTAGGAACATCTATAGGTCTGAGTGACGCATGACCACGAAGATGCACGGCCGGGGAGCTAACATTTAAATTCCATCAACCCAACTAAGAATTCTCAACTAGTGAGTCTTTTCAGAAGATAACCTGGTGGCGGGAGTGGATTACAAGTTATATGATCCTACAATGAGCTTTCGATCTCAACAACATGACCATGGGGATGGTGGTGATAATGCGACATTTGGATGGCGGTTCTGATACATTATTATTCTTGAGGGCCGCTAAGGGCACCCCACTGTTTCATGAAGGCACCCAAATATTTTGTAAAAATTCCAGTGAAAATGGAAAAGACCATTTTGCCCCTTAATATATATTGATTCAAACCCCACAAACCATTTTGAAAAAGAAATATGGGCACCCCACCACCAAGATCTTTGCACGTGAACCATAAAGCGACATTGCGTTTGGCGAGCGTTTATCGATTCTTGCGGCTTGACATCATCCGACAGCGAGGTAACAATGTTTGACAACCATATGATGCTTTGATGGAACTGTTAATTTGATTAAAACTGTGAAAATGATGATTTGTTTGTCAACGTAGGGTTTGGTAAATTCGACAAATCCGAACTTGTTTGCACTATATAATTGAAGATTGTACTGCTATGGTGCAAGATGAGGTTGAACTTGAGGTAATTTTTGAAATTTAATGTGTTTTTATGCGGTTAATCAAATTTTTTGTCGATGTGCGCGATTGATTCGGCCTCGCAGGACCGAGATGTAGAGAAACGTCTCGGTCAGAAAGGACCGAGATGTCTACGTAGTTCACGGAATGGAGTGAACGATACATAGTAGCAGTCTCGGTATGGGACGACCGAGACTACTGAGGAACTCTCGGTTGTACGTGAGCGATACTCTGCTTATAGTGTCGGACCTGTACAACCGAGAACCTGTTTTTTGGGGTTTTTTGGTGATTGTGCTGTATATTTTGGTTGATTATAATGTTACACTGATTGTATTGCAGGTAATGCCGGTTTCTACCTTATTTCCAGACTACAAGGACACGTTTATACCTTGTAGGCCATTCCCCTCTAGAGAAGCGGCTATTTCATGGCTTCAAATGATAGGCCGGGAGAACATGTTTGTGCTAGTGACAAAGCACTCTGATGCCGGGGGCATTAAGCGCGGGGAAGGGTGAAACTTGCGTGTGAGAGGTCCGGAACATATAGGGGAATGTCTCGAGAGAGTAGGGAAGGGGAAAGCGACCAAAATTTCTTTGAAAGCAAGAAATGAAGAAGAAGAGGAAATGGGGAGGACTCAAACTGGTACGAAGAAATGTGGATGCCCTTTCCTTATCAACATAAAGGAAAATGCTTGACTCCTTGTGGTATGTCACCTTTGTCATATGTGGGAGGCACAATCACGACCCCGCAAAAAACTTGGACGACCATTCATTTGCCTAAGATTGGATAAGGGGAGCGGGGAGGTTGTGGTGCGAGATAACAAAGGGAATGTGAAGCCAAGAGACATCCTAAATACGTTGAAGCAAAGAGATGTTAGAAACGTATCGACAATGCGGACAATATATAATGCAAGACAAAAAGTCCGAATTGAGGATGCGGGTGGGAGGACTCAAATGCAACAAATGTTGCACATCTTGGAGAAGAATAAGTGCATGTCCTGACATAGGAAACATCCCGATACGAATGTTGTCACCGATGTATTATGGTCACATCCCGACTCAATAAAGTTGTTTAGGTGTTTCTCATCGGTAATTTTGATGGATTGCACGTACAAGACAAATAGGTACCGAATGCCTTTGTTGGAGGTTGTTGGCATCACTTCTACGCATTTGACGTTCTCCGTTGGGTTTGCATTCATATCATCAGAGAGTCATGCGAATTATGTTTGGGCACTTGAGAACTTGAGATCCATATTGGATGGGTGGCCTAAACCTGACGTGTTTGTTACCGATAGGGACTTAGCCCTTATTAGTGCCATTGAAGAAGTATTTCCGTCATCGTCTCACCTCCTTTGCTCTTGGCACATCAACAAAGTAGTATTGACCAAGACTAAGAAGATGTTTGGGGAGAACGATGGTTTTGCGCGTTTCATGGATAGGTGGACGAGCGTGATGTATGCCAACTCGGATGCCTTATTCGAAGTTAGGCTGAATGACTTGCGTTGCGAGTTTGGGAATGTCAAGGGTCTTACTGAGTACTTGGACAACACATGGGTAAAGAAGTACAAGGAGAAATTTGTCCCCGCATAGACAAATAGAATTATGCACTTTGGGGAAACAACAACGCAGAGGGTTGAGTCTGCGCATTCCACTCTGAAGCTACACCTTGGCAACAGTCAGGCCAATTTTGAGACTTTGTGGAATGTGGTTGATGACATCCTTAGAATCCAACACAACAACATCAAGGCATCGTTTAAGCTCAGTTTGAATGTGGTCCAACATGAGTACATTGATGAGTTATATCGACGATTGCGTGATTATGTTTCTCAACGGGCGCTTAAGCTAATTAGAGATGAATTGACACGTGGAGAGGATGTTGGTCACGACTCCACTCGTTGTGGTTGCGAGATACGTACCACACATGGCCTTCCTTGTGCACACGAGCTAAACCATTATAAATTTGCTGGGTCGCCCATCCCTCTCGAGGACATTCATGTTTACTGGCGAAAGTTGAGTATGATACCTGAGAATCCTGTGGATCGGTCTGGATACAACGTGCACGATGAGATTGAACGAGTGTTGCAAAAGTTTCATGCTTGCACTGATGAGGACGATCGCCTCAGGATTATTCAGCAGCTCAGGGAGATTAGTCGACCTTCGTCTACACCGTGTGTTGTGCCACCGGCGAAAATAAAGACAAAGGGAAGGACACCGGGTCTTCAATCGGAAGTAAGGCGGGGATCGAAGAGAAAACACGATAATGACGATTATTCCACGACTAGATTGCCGAGCAGATTTGAGTACGTGCTTTCCACAGAAGAGGCCTCTAGTTCGAGGAAGAAGAAAAGCAAAGTTGTTCCTAAAATGCGTCGTGCCAGTCGACGCACGCAAAGTGCATCTAACATGACTTATGCTCATTGCATAGAACCGGATTGGTTGCGACATGTTGAGGGCACTATCGATGTGGTAGCCGATGGAAATTGTGGATATCGGTGTGTTGCCTCTGGGCTTGGACTTGCCGATGTAGACGGTTGGAGGATTGTTCGTAGAAGGATGTATGATGAGATTATCGGGTATGAAGACCTATGACGGGAAATGCTTGGCACGAGTTACGAGACTGTCAAGATTGCTGTGCATTGTCCAGATAATCAAGTCGGTGCATCTTTCAAAGAATGGTTGACACTTCCAGACATGAGATTGTTAGTATCCACTGCATTCAATGTCATTCTTGTAAACCTCTCGCATGGGAGTGCCTCGACATTTCTACCTCTACGTAGTGCTCCACCGTTGTCGTTGCACAGCAGAGTTATTATTGCCATGATAAATGACATGAATATCCATTGGGTGAGGGTAAATTCTCCTAATGTTTTTTTTTGAATTGTTATGTTTCCCCCCTAATCGGGTTTGTGACAATATCTTCTATGCTTGCACTGTTCACTTTGACAGGTGAAGTTGGGTGTGAATGCACCGTTGCCATCCTTATATCCATCGTGGGACCGGTATGTTGAGGACTGCGCCAAAGGTTGGCGAGATGGATTCGTAATTCGAGATATTGCGCCCCTTGCAACTGTTGATGAAGGCACCACCACGGTTGTAGATTTAGGTACACCGTAGTATAAAACTTGTACCTAGCTATGTTGATGGTTGTACATTTTGATTCTTGGAAACTTAGTTTGAATGTTATATTGATATATAATGAGTTAAGTTTCGGTGCAAATTGTCGTATTGTTGTACATTTTCATTCTTGTAAAGTTAGTTTGAATGTTATATTGATATATAATGAGTTAAGTTTCGGTGCAAATTGTCGTATTGTTGTACATTTTGATTCTTGTAAACTATGTTTGAATGTTACGGATGATCTATAATGAGTTAAGTTTCGGTGCAAATTGTCGTTTCAGACCTGATTGTCCGTGCCTGACTGTATAGTCTCGGCCGTAGTCCACCGAGAACAAACGTGACGCATCGGCCTCGCATTGCCGAAACTTCTCCCTCTCGTCGACCTATGCGCGACCATACGCAGGGATTCTCGGCCATGAGTTACCGCGAGTTTATCACACATCTCGTTACCAGCACACCGAGAGCATTTGGTCGACATGTTCAACAACTGCACAGGAATAGCTCGTCGACCAGTGCCCGAACGTACTGGCACAATGTCGGTTATGACTAACCAATAATCTCAGAGAAGTTTCGTGCATTAGTAACCGACACATTGGAAAATATATGATCAACATACATTCTCGGCCAGGCCACACCGAGAATCCAGCGTTCGTTTCGGTTGGTCGCAACCGAAAATTCAAAAGAGGTGTTGGACCTGAATGTCCGAGACACGATCTGACCAAAAAAAATCTATGTTAACTAAACCAAAATGACCAAGATAGAAGCCAACATCCTGAATATCAACTATAACAAATGTAGAACAGCAAGTAATGTAAAACATATGTCCAAACTGTGATAAAACATCATCCAACATACAACTACTCTACCAAATTGTCATAAAACATGAGGTAACATTCATCCAACACACATCAAATGTATCAAACTGTCATAAAATATTCATCAAACATTCATCAAAGTATCCAAACAATAAAATAAATTTCTATGTTCCCTCAAACACTCTATGCTCATTGCTTTGGTTTCTTCAAATTCTTCCTTTGGTACTCCTTCCCAAGCATTCTCTTCGGAGGGCGAGCATCGACCGTGGCGGGCGGAGCATTGGCCGGGGTGGAGTGTGTAGAAGTGCTACCATGCTGGGACTGCCTCGGGCCTGCTTCGGTAGGGGAGGATGTGGCGGTTGTGCCGGTTGCGGTCGTCGGAGTGGTAGTCGTGGTGGTGGGACCAATACTCCTCCCGGAAAGGAAATTGACGATATCACTCGCCATTATCCTCGCAGACTCCAGCGTACACAACTCCGGCGGGAGGTCCATCCATCATAATGCCGCGTCCAACGCACGCCTATTACGCTGATGAAAATAATCGGGTTAGTGTTAATGTAAAACATATCGGGATGAAAACAAAGGACATGTGGGCATGCATAATACATATAACCATTTCAATACCTCCAGTAGCTCGTTGTCTGCGATGGTTGTGGCGACCATGTCCTGGTCCTCAAGGCTCGGATTGGTGATTACGGGATGAGACACTTTGAGGAACCAAGGTAGGTAGTCCGGTGTAGCCAAAAACTCGAACTCTGCCTTGTCACCACAAACTTCGGGAGCCAACAAATGGTTCCTCCATCGCTCCCAATTGTCTTGCTGGAAACCATACTTGACCGAGTATTTGTTCGCAGATGGGCCTCGATGTGCTTCCAATGGACGGTACGGAGGATCTGGTATAGATTGCACGTGGCCAAACTGTCTCAAAATCCTCTCCGGATGGTAGGGCTCCACCACATCCATGTACTTAATCGTCCCACTGTAAAAGGCCATCGCGTGCACAAGTCCATTTTCCCTGTAATTCACATATGGGTCCCAAGTGACCTAATCAAAATGCAACAACCATTGTTAGTAACCAAAAAAAACAAAAACATCATTCATCACAGGATGTGGATAACCATCTCACCTCACTTGGGCGCAACCTATCCAACGTCCTCCTAATGGACCCGAGCTTGTCAACATTCATCACGGTCTCGTGCTTTTGAATCCATCTGCAGACACGAGGTTGCACGTAGTCCATGTATTTCGCATTGGGTGTGGCGAGACCAAGTTTGAAATGGTCGTACACCCATCCCTGCAAATACATACAACGTTAGTTAGTCCGCAAATGCAAGTTGGCGTAAAAATGATACCAAAAATAATGTAAGTCTATTTGATAACAAACCTCAAGCAATGTGAGGTAGCCAGCAATCTGAGACACTTGCACTCTGGAGGCAGACCCCAAGTGTCGATACAAGTAGGCCAACGCAGCTGCACCCCATGCGTACTTTCCCACGTCGTCCAAGTCTTCAAGAAGCTTCAGCAGCGCGATAGACACCTGTGACCCACTCTTATCGGCAAATAGGGTGCAAGACAAAATATACAACAGGTACGCTCGGGCTGTGCATTCCACAGGAGGATAATTTGTGGGTCTCGAACCAGCTTTGGGGCACCATCGACTCTTCAACCAACATTTGCGCACTGTCAGCCCCTTGCTCATATTCACCTCCTCCTCAGCCTCATCGACGCTAACCCCAAGTAGTTTCGAGACCATCTTAATAGCGTCCGAGCGAGATTCCTCCGTGTACCTCGCAAAGTTCTCAACTGCCACGACTTTGCCCGTCACAGGAATCTTCAGGAGGAAGCTCACATCCTCTAAGGAGATAGACATTTCACCAAAAGGTAAGTGAAATGTGTTCGTCTCCATTTGCCACCGCCACCGCTCCACAAATGCAGAGATAACCTCCTTGTTGGCCTTGCGGTATGAACAATCTATCAGCGTATTCAACCCAGAACGCTGAATAATCCTCTGAAGTCCCTCCGTGTCAGGGTGGCACGACTGTAAATCCCATTCTTGTATCTGAGCTCCGTGATTGATACACTTGAGAACCGGACGCTCCTGCAACAAAAAAACACATCTCGTCATATTTGTGAAAAGCCTGAGTGTTAAATTACTCCGTTCAATGAAATTTTAATTACCTCATTGTTCCAAATCGCTAATGCGACATGATCCTTAAAGCTCTTCAACAACGCACCGTCTATAGGACCACCGGGGAAAGGAGCACGCATTTCAACAGGCACTTCTGGCTCTCCTTCATTATGGCCAGCTCCACCACTACTACTCCCGCCCACATTACGATCAGTTTCTGTCGTGTTCCCCTCCGCTGACGAGTCACTGCTACTAGACTCCGATGCATGACCCTCCTCTTCCCCTCGGGCAACAACAACATCCTTAGGTCGCCGAGTGTCGATGTTCGAACCCTCATCGTGCAATTCTAACCTTGCACGATTTCCATCTACCTTAACCTTTCCCTTAACATCTTCGTTCTCCTTCTCTTTCTCTTTCCGGTAAGATGCTGTCGGGGGTCTCCGGCGCCTCGCCCCCGGTTGGCCCTCGACACCTCAACACCAGCCTCCTCCCTTGTCACCGGTGCTTTCGAACGAGCCATACCTGAAAACAGTACAACATATAAGCGTCTGGAACAGAACCAAAAAAAAAATTACTAAAAAAAAGGTTCAAAATCATCCTTTTATGATGTCTCGGTCAAGCAGGTTCGTGAAATAAACCATATTCTCGTTCACTCCTGACCGAAAACGGGTCAACTATCTCGGCAATGTACAACCGAGATCAATGAAACATTCTCGGTTGTACACCACCGACATGCCATACCCAATTCAATTCCCCTTACTCTCGTCCTGTGCCGACCGAGTCGACTCTAACCCTCTCGGCATTGTACAATCGAGATATGGAGTACATTCTCGGTTGTACACCACCGACACAACATTACCTAACACTAATTGTAGCTCTCGTCATGTCTCAACCGAGATAACACATGTAATCTTGGCCATTCGTAACCGAGACTCTGTGAACTCTTCCGGCCGGCCTGGCCGAGACGACGAGTTGCCAAAAATTTACCTTCTGTCTCGGCCATGCTTGGCCGAGACAGTAAACACACTCTCTGGGCTGTGTGGCCGAGAACCGCGATTTTCCAATAATGGAAACCTTGAACACACCGCCACACATACATTACAACTACTCTACCAAATGTAACTTAATTAGACTATCAACGTACCTTGAAACGATCGATTTCGCGCCAAATGTGTGTGTACGATGAACTTCAACCGAGCCCTAATTTGGAGACGAAATCGCCCAACACCCCGAGCCTACAAACTGGAAAACCTCCTACAACGAAGGAGAAACACGGAGACGGACGAAAACACACGATTTCCGGGAATCCTCGCAATGGCCGATCCTCAACGAATTCGTTCTTCCTCAAGGAGTTCGCTGGTGGGGGTGGTGGGGTGCGAGAGTTTTGAACGAGGGGTATTTTGGGAATTTCGGGTCCAATTTTTGGGTGCCCCGTGTAAATTGGTTAGTGCCCTCATTAACAGGGTGCCTTCATGAAACGGTGGGGTGCCCTTAGCGGCCCTCTTATTCTTTGTGTAATCTTCTTCTCGAGTGTTAACGTGAGAGGTCTATATTTGTAATCCTATGATATATTGAAATGATGCGGTATGTGTTAATATGATACTATTGCTTTGGCATGTTCAAATTTATACATTGGTTTGATATGTTATCCTTTAAATTCTTTGATGCTTGGAATGTTTACATTTATCGAATTTTTAATTACTCATGCACTTCATTCTTATGTTAGTTATTTTAATTATTTAATTTATTTTTAATGCTTGATGAGGTATTTTTTATTTTGTTGGAAACTCGACTTTATTTTTAAACCTTGAGGACAAGGTTTAAAATGAGTTTGGGGGTATTCGGTGAAGTGAAGTATGGCGATGCGAAATATGGAAGAAACGAGAGGTAGAATCTATTTAAACGTTGAACATTGTAAATTTTTCAAAATTTTCCATTATATAGGTAATAGTTTTCCAATTCATTTCACTTTATTTAGTTAAGAATATGGAATTTGAATATAATATGAAAAATGAAAGTGATATTTTTATTACTCATGAAAATATAAATTTTATGATAGAAATGAATCATTATGCCGTATTTGACTTTAACCTAGATTATGTATACACTAGAGGAGTTTAGAGGAGATTGATTGCTTTGTGTTAGACATTATAATAGGTAGAAGATCAAAATAATTTTACAAAATAAACAAGACATATTTCCAAAAATCTTATTATACAAAGATTATTGATCAAATACTTTTTATATATGTATTAAAAAGAAATTTTACCACAATTTAGGAGAAAAATAAGAAAATAACCAATTAATTTTACTAAGTTGGAAAGAATGTTTTTTTTTTTTTTTTTACTATAGTGAAAGTGAGAAGAGCTAACAAGAGTTTTTAAATTAAAAAGAATTAAAGATCCACAGATTCCAAAGGAAATGGAGCAGGGAATCTAGTGGTGGAAAAAATGAGAGGAATAATGGGTTAATTTCACAGATGGTCACTCAAGATTACAGTTTGTAACACTTTGGTCACTAAACTTACATTTGTCCAAAATATATCACTCAACTTTACAAAACGTTTCAACAAAATAACTCCGACCACTCTCCGGTTAAAAACACGCCGGCGATGCTGACGTGGCGCCACGTGGGATTTCATGGGAGGTCACTTAAGTTTTTAAGTGATGACATGGCATGCAACATACACCACCCACCCACCCCCTCTTAGTTCACCCCACACTCATTACACTCACTAGGGCTCGAGCTCTCCCCCTGGATCGTCTTCTTCGTCGCACTTTCTCTCTCGCGGTTCCTCTCTCTCGCGCAACCGATCGGCCTCGACTTCACGGGGCAAGGCCTCGGTCGTGCTCTCCCTTCCCCCCACTGGTTCGTCTTCTTCCTCGCTCTCTCTCTGTCGCGCGATACCTCTCTCTCGCTGTCGCGCGACCTCTCTCTCGCGCAACCACTCGGCCTTGGCTTCACCGGGTAAGCTCTCAATCGTGCTCTCCCCTCCCCCCCACTGGCTCGTCTTCTTCCATCGTCTTAGATTAACTCTCCTTTTACTTTCCCTTTTCGTTTGATGTTTTGTAGATTTTCATTACTGTACAAGAAATTCCTATAAAGAAACGAATGACAAAAAAATATTTCTAATAATTGCAGTTGATTTTAGTTTAGACGTGGCTCTATGAAGTTAAAAAATAAGATTTGCGTGAAATCAATGGTAGGCTTGTAGCTGGAATTGTTGAGTAAAGATGATTATGAATTGGGTTGAACAATGTAGTGATGTTCTTTTCCTGTTTTCTCTATGACAGGCAATTCTTTTGAACGTGGGAACATTGTTCAACATTTAGTCAGCAATCTTCTTGTGGTTGTCTCTGATTTTCTTGTGAAATCAGTATGTGGTTATACTTTAGGAAATATTATTTTTTGGGGTACCTCTTTTGGTTATCTTGCCGAGCAATCTGTTTAATAATGGATCTTTTCTAGGAAAACAAGTGTGATCGGTTTCTTCACTTAATAAGTTTTTGCGTTGAAGCTGCAATTTCCAATGTTCTTCATTCCTCGCATTCTGCAACAACTGATTTGGAAAGGGATTCCTCTGGTTGTATTTTGTTCTTGAAACAAAGGATGGTAAATGTTGTTGTGTGGAAAATATGGTACAAGCAAGGTCCTCTTTTGAATGGAAATGCCAATTAGCGTATTTATTTTGCAAAGCCTGACCTGAACGATTGAATTACCCATTGATATTCTGATTGCATTGCGGAAGTTAGACCGAATGGAAAGCGAGAAGAGGTTGCAAGACAAGTTTAACGGGCGAAGGAAACTCAACGGTTGTGCAGCTGCATGTTGGTTATGCTTGGTGATCATTGTATTGCTATTTGGTTTGGTGATCATTGTATTGCTATTTGGTTTCATTGTATACAAGTAACTGATTCTGCAGTGATTGATTGAATCTTGGCCATGGTTGAGATGAAGAAAGTAGTTGTAATGAATTTATTCTTGTTCAATTGCTTATTCGTTTCGTTGTTTCGTCAATGTGTAAGGGTCTCAGATATATGTTGTGCAATTACACCATATAGGCAAATTTTGGGGGCATCAATTTGCAACTTCATCAACAGAGTATTTACAGTTTTTGTTTTAGTTTCGGGTTAATGCTGCATAGATTGGTGATGTTATGATTGGTGATGTTCTGACATGGTTTGAGAATCTCAATTGATTTGTATTGAGCGATTGACCGATTAATATGTATGGTTAATTGGGATCGTTGTGGTGTTGTTGTAACTTATTGTTTCGGATTGATTAGGATTTGGTATGTCGGCTCTTAAATCGAAATAGCTTGGCGAAGCTATACTGAGGGAGTTCATTCGTTCTCTATCTTAACCACAAGAATTAGAATTCTTCTATTGCACATAAATACCAGCTTAAATTGTTCTATCTGGTTTGTTTTTTTTTGGGTTTAGATGGGGAATGGAGATGAAGTTCAAAACAAGCAAGTTATTTTTAGAGATTATGTCTCTGGGCTTCCTAAATAGAGAGACTTGGTCATCAATACAGGTACTATTGAGTTGAAAGTTCCCGAAGGATCGAAAGCTGTTCTATTGAAGAACCTATACTTGTCTTGTGATCCATCCATGGGGGTTCAAATGAAGAAGCTGCCCGACAGTGCCGGCTACCTCCCTTCTTTTAGGCCTGGTTCGGTAAGACCACCCTTATTGATTTTTAGGCTTTTCTGGTTTGTTTTTCTTGATTATGGATTACAAATTAATGATATTTTGTGCTTACAAAGCTTTCTTGCTTCACTATTTGTATTCGTCGGTGCTTTTGAGAAAATTGGAAATTAAGTTAATGGGCATTGTTTGAGACCTTCATATATTCTCACTAGCCATAAAAATTTATTGCTTCCCTTCTAAACTAGTTTTTGTACAAACAGAAGAAGCTATTGATGATGAAAAGGAAAGTAAGATCTTTATCCATTATCATCTATCGCTATTAGCATATTGCCTCACGCATTACTTTGAGTTCATAATCTATCTCTAACATCTGGTACGTTGTAGTGTTCATATTTTTTTTATAAGAGGGTTAGTGTTAATGTTTACTTCAATGGTGATTCATTACTCAGATTGACTTACTGAAGAATAAGCTTGGATTTGATGAAGCTTTCAACTATAAAGAAGAGCAAAATCTAGCCGTGGCTTTGAAAAGGTGAGAACCTTAAACATTGATGTAGTTGCCAACTTGTAAGAGTGACAAACACATAAGGTAGACGAACTAGAAATAATTATATCTGGCATAGATTGTTGGAAAATCATTCTCTTTGGGGTATGAAAGGGTGGAACCACTTGAAACTTTGCGAAGATCTTTTCGTGTATAGATAAAATTTAGGGTGAACAGATCGTCCACACAATTGATCCAACTACTCACTGTAAGAAGAAAATCTTAGTTCCATTGAGCCTTACTGTTTCTTGAAAAGTTGTACGGTTTATATTTGTTTCAGTAATTAGTTAAACACTAGTCTAATGCTTGTCCAACTACATTTAGGTATTTTCTGAAGGCATTGATATTTACTTCGAGAATGTTGGAGGTAAGATGCTTGATGCGGTCTTATCCAACATGAGACTCCATGGTCGTATTCTTTGTCTGTGGGATGATTTCTCGGTACCACAACCTCGATGAGCCTGAGGGAGTCCATAACTTAATGAGCTTCATTGTAAAGCGCATTCGCATGGAAGACTTTGTGGTTTCTGATTACTTCCACCTTTTCCCAAAGTTCTTGGAGTTGATGAGAGAGCACATTAAAGAGGGAAAATTGGTGTATGTTGAAGACATATCTGAGGGCCTCGAGAACGCACCTGCTGCACTCGTTGGACTCTTTCATGGCAAGAACATTGGGAAACAGGTTGTTCTAGTTTCTAAAGAATAAACATGTTTGAGTTAAAATGCCCCCTAGAAGAAGTAATTGAATTCCTTATTTTACATGTTATTCCTTAATGTTTTGGAGGCACACCGACTTCAAAGGAGAGCGTCGCAGCTTGAATTTGATAAAACATTGTGACTAGTTGTAATGGAAGAATTGGAAGGTTATTGATTGTCAATGGTGATTTTACACATTATTGAATAAAGCTTCAAATAAATTTGGATTCATTTATTTTGAATAGCTGTTTTTGCTGTGAAGAAAGGATGAGTCCAGAAACTAGTCTGAATATTGTCCTCATAGGATTGATTTTCAGAACGAAATGAATGAGCAATTGAACACGAATAAATTCATTACAACTACTTTCTTCATCTCAACCATGGCCAAGATTCAATCAATCACTGCAGAATCAGTTACTTGTATACAATGAAACCAAATAGCAATACAATGATCACCAAACCAAATAGCAATACAATGATCACCAAGCATAACCAACATGCAGCTGCACAACCGTTGAGTTTCCTTCGCCCGTTAAACTTGTCTTGCAACCTCTTCTCGCTTTCCATTCGGTATAACTTCTGCAATGCAATCAGAATATCAATGTGTAATTCAATCGTTCAGGTCAGGCTTTGCAAAATAAATACGCTAATTGGCATTTCCATTCAAAAGAGGACCTTGCTTGTACCATATTTTCCAAACAACATTTACCATCCTTTGTTTCAAGAACAAATTACAACCAGAGGAATCCCTTTCCAAATCAGTTGTTGCAGAATGCGAGGAAGGAAGAACATTGGAAATTGCAGCTTCAACGCAAAAACTTATTAAGTGAAGAAACCGATCACACTTGTTTTCCTAGAAAAGATCCATTATTAAACAGATTGCTCGACAAGATAACCAAAAGAGGTACCCAAAAAAATAATATTTCCTAAAGTATAACCACATACTGATTTCACAAGAAAATCAGAGACAACCACAAGAAGATTGCTGACTAAATGTTGAACATACTGGTTCCCCACGTTCAAAAGAACTGCCTGTCATAGAGAAAACAGGAAAAGAACATCACTACATTGTTCAACCCAATTCATAATCATCTTTACTCAACAATTCCAGCTACAAGCCTACCATTGATTTCACGCAAATCTTATTTTTTAACTTCATAGAGCCACGTCTAAACTAAAATCAACGGCAATTATTAGAAATATTTTTTTGTCATTCGTTTCTTTATAGGAATTTCTTGTACAGTAATGAAAATCTACAAAACATCAAACGAAAAGGGAAAGTAAAAGGAGAGTTAATCTAAGACGATGGAAGAAGACGAGCCAGTGGGGGGAAGGGGAGAGCACGATTGAGAGCTTACCCCGTGAAGCCGAGGCCGAGTGGTTGCGCGAGAGAGAGGTCGCGCGACAGCGAGAGAGATGTATCGCGATAGAGAGAGAGAGCGAGGAAGAAGACAAACCAGTGGGGGGGGAGAGCACGACCGAGGCCTTGCCCCGTGAAGTCGAGGCCGATCGGTTGCGCGAGAGAGAGGAACCGCGAGAGAGAAAGCGCGACGAAGAAGACGATCCAGGGGGAGAGCTCGAGCCCTAGTGAGTGTAATGAGTGTGGGGTGAACTAAGAGGGGGTGGGTGGGTGGGTGTGTATGTTGCATGCCATGTCATCACTTAAAAACTTAAGTGACCTCCCATGAAATCCCACGTGGCGCCACGTCAGCATCGCCGGCGTGTTTTTAACCTGAGAGTGGTCAGAGTTATTTTGTTGAAACGTTTTGTAAAGTTGAGTGATATATTTTGGACAAATGTAAGTTTAGTGACCAAAGTGTTACAAAGTGTAATCTTGAGTGACCATCTGTGAAATTAACCCGAGGAATGATTCCTATATAAAAAAAGAATAACAGATTCCAAAGGAAATGGAGCAGGGAACCGTTGGAATACAACATAAAGAAGAAAATTAATATATATTATTGAAGAAGAAAGAAAGAGAGATATAAAGAGAATGGAAGGAAGTTTATTAAAAACTCTTCAAATAAAAGATTTAGCTCGTGTGCTTATAGCTAGATTAAGTGAAGTATATATTTCTATTCCAACAAATGAATATGAAATGATGATTATTGGTGAATAAAAATTCATATTGACTTTGATTGTGGTGATATTTTAAATATTATTTGGAAAATGAGATTGATTTAGTGATTTTTGTATCTTGAGATTCTATATTAGTTATCATACGCTTGATGCTTGATAGTGAAGATTGAGAAACTCTATATAGTGCCTTGACTTTTGTGATTGGTTTAACTTTAAATTCTGAGGCGTATTGCTCAATTAAAGGTTGAGTTGTCAAATATAGGGGTTGCTCTTTAAATCTTTCTATTCTATCATAATTCTTATTTTTATGAGGGTAATATGTTTCTAATTAAAATCATTTCTATTTGAAAATAAGAGAATATGATTGTGAAATCAAAATGAGGGAAGAAAAGAGAATAAGATTGAGAATATTCTTTTGCTCGGAACAGCATAGTGCCGAGTTTAAGGGTATTTGAGAAGTCAATAATCATAGTACATTTTATGATGATTTTAGATGTAAAAAACTATAATACATGTGTTTTTTTTTATCATTTTAGGTGATAAATGGAATATACAAAGAAATATAGTTAAAAGGGAAGATTATGAAGGAATTGATCAAGTTGAAAGAGTATGCAAAGAATCAACAACAAGTGAAGAAAAAAAATTGAATTTCAATACTAACGATTCCAAAACGATTCATATGTACCCAAAATCGCCACTCAGATTGGTGGAAACAGAGACTACAATTCCAAGGACTCTTCCAATAATTCCACTTAAATAAGAATCGCTGAGGAATTCATGGGATAGATTTCGAGGATCTTAGATATCAACGATTAGTATGAGTTAGTTTGAGATGATTACTATCTAAAATACTATAAATACGACTATGAAATTAGTTGCTATTGAGTACTTAGATCAATATTTTATTGCTCTTGGAGCCATAGTTTATTGTTTTAGTTTTTTGCTTTATAGTTCATTACTTTTGGAGAAGACTTGAGGATTCAAAGTACTTATTTTATAGGTATTTATCAATCTTTTATTTACATTATTACTATGTTATTTATGATTATGAGTGAATAGTTTATTAATCTAAATAAGGTCTGAACGTGAACTAGGTCTGTTTTGCAATGTAGTTATGATGAGATGAATATGTGCTTAATGCGATAAACTAATCGTATTCTTTGATTCATTGATTTAATATGTTATTTCCTATTGATTTTTATCATGATCTCTGTATTGCATGCATAGTTTAGAATGTGTATTATGATATTTAGATTCATTATCTAGTTTAAAGTAGTAACTAGGATTGTTTGAAAGGTGTTACCATTTAAATGTCCTAGATGAATTTGAGATCTAAGTTTAATATTGAAGTGGCTTTTTGAATGTGTTAGATTTAGTAGTTCGAAGTTCTCATAAAGTGTAATGCTATTTTATTGCGTGAAGTTAATGTCTTTGTGTATTCAAAGGGGTTAGCTAAATAAGATTAGAATGTGATTTTTCTACCGGTATAAGGATAACTAATGACTGGCTAAAAGTTGTTTATTTATGATTAGAGTTCAATGGTCTGGGATACTTTACAAAGTATGCTCATAACTATATGATTGAAATAAACTGTTTGGATGCAAAACAGATTGATGTTTCATTGAAGGATGTTTGTTTAGATATTTATTTATTATTGAATTGAATTTATTTGATTAATAGTGACTTTGGATTGTATTAGTTAAGTTGGTATAGTTAGTTAATTATTATTATATAATAGATTGAATTTGTGAGTTTAATTATTGTTTTAATTAAATTAAAGTAAAAATAATAAAAACTACTAAAAGACCTTTTTGCTAGAGAAGTTTGATAAATCCTAGTGGAGATGATTCTCACGTACCACTACTACAAAATCTTACCAGTATAATAAAGAAGGGAAACTTATTGTACACGCTTGACATATGTTAATTTTTGGAGGCGTTGTGGGGGATTTAAACACACTTTTCTAGGAGTTTTAGAAGTTGTATGGTCTATCCACTATCATTTTAATTCTACGAAATCCTTACATCCGTTTGATCCTGAGGTTGATAGGAGTTTTAATCACAACTTGAGACAACAACAACGTATAAAACACCAAACTACTAAAATGAAAGCCAATAATAACTTTAATATTAACGATGCTGATAATAGAGAACTTACTTTTAGGTAAGCCAATCAAAATATCACTGCTTATGAACCAATGAATATTGCATATCCTGAGGGATTTCCCAAATTTGAACTTAGATTTGGATTCATTAGTGCTCTACCTAAATTCTACTGTAAAGATAGTGAAGACCCACAAAAACTTACAAGCGAAGACCAACACAAAGTCAATGAGATGAAACCTAAAGACTGCATGTTAGAACAAGTCAAACTTAAAGCTTTTCTTTTTGTATTGAAATATTAAACATGAGATTGATTATTTTATCTTCCTCAAGATTCAATAACCACATGGGCTCAAATGTTAGAAACTTTCCTAGATCAGCATATGCCTGCAAAAAAATTAGTAATTATAGAAGACAAATAACAGTCGTTAAAATGAAAGATGATGAAAATTTTAATGAATTTTTTGATAGATTTCAAAGAATAATTTCAACTTGTCCACAACATGGTTATACCCAAACAACTTTATTAGAACACTTCTATGAATGACTAAATTATTTTGAACAAAGACTATTAGATACCGTATGTGGTGGATCATTATTCGATGTTAAACCAACTTTAGTAAAAGAAGCTATTAATAGGATGACTAAACAATCTAAACAATATCGTGAAAAACTGACACATCAAGAAAGAAAGTTTATGAGGTTAATAATAAAAAATAATAATTTCGACGAAAAAGTTGATGAATTATCTAGCATGGTTAAACTACTATTTTTATAGATCAAATCAAGTGAAACCATATGGATTTTGTAATGAAGTTACACATCTTACGGATGCGTGTCCCACTTTACAAGAAAAAACAATGAGAAGTCAAAGCGGTTATGAACCAATATTCTAGTCTTTTTATAAACCAATATAATAACAACAATTACTACATTGAAAAACCAAATTCAAATCTTAGCTATGGTCCACAAAATCAAAACTATACCACTTATAGATCAAGAGCACCAACACAACCTACACAAATGCAACAACCTCAACAAACTATTCAACCCATGCAACCCAATTTAGAACAAATACTACATAACTTTATGACCTTAAGTCATCAAAACTTTACGTAAATCTCTCAAAATTAAATTAAAACTGATACGTCTCTATTAATGAGCTGAAATATCAATTAAGTCAAATGAATTTATAAATGAACAAGTTAAGCA
Source organism: Stephania cephalantha (assembly GCA_039657325.1). Taxonomy (NCBI): domain Eukaryota; kingdom Viridiplantae; phylum Streptophyta; class Magnoliopsida; order Ranunculales; family Menispermaceae; genus Stephania; species Stephania cephalantha. The sequence continues at coordinate 19,898,024 of CM077574.1, read as the reverse complement.
ATCAAACTAAAGTATCTACATAAATTACAAACATTACTAATCAATCACAATTTAACGCTTTATTTTGTGAAAATGAAAAAAAAAAACGAACATGCAAGAAAAGACACTAAAAAGAGGTAAAAGAAAAGCAAAATACCTAAGACAATTGAACAAGAAGAAGAAAAGATGATGACAAATGTCATTCACACTAGGGAAGGATGGCCAGAAAATTAAGATACACATTTTTTTCCTGAAAGGTGATACTCATGGTATTTAGTCAAAGTGGAAGCCTATGAAAAATCTTTACAAAATTCTGAATTAGTTAACTAAGACAAATTAAATGATATTTATTGACAAGTCAATAATTAGACATGTTTATAGTTCATTTTAGGATGATTTTAGATGTAAAGACTATATTACACGGTGTTTTCTTTTGTTTTTGATATTTCAAGTAATAAATGAAGAATATGAAGAAAATAAGGAAATATGGAAGATTATGAAGAAGTAATCAAGTAGAAGGAGTATACAAAGAATTTTCACTAAAGAAGTAAAGAAGAAATGGACTTTTGTACCAGCGATTCTCAACAATTCCTAGAAGCACCTGAATCGTTGGCTAAATCATTGGACATAATAAAAGACAGAGAGCTTAATCTTTTGGATTTTTTCAGCGATTGCTCACACACCTAAATCGCAAGGAATCGCTGGGTAAGATTTTATGAATTTCAGATAACTACGAGTTGTTTGAGTTGTTTTTGGATGTTTACTACTTAAAATACTATAAATATAACCTTAGTGTTTCGAAATTGGTTGCCCTTGAGTATGTAGATCAAAATTCCATTGCTATGCGAGCCATTGTCTATTATTTTCATATTTTATTGCTTTTAGAGAAGATATGAAGATTCAAGTATTTTAATTCATAGGTATTTTCAATTATTTCTTATATTTATATTATATCAATGTTATTTATGATTAGGAGTGAATAGTTGTTTGATCTAAACAAATTCCGAACGTGAAAAAGATCCGTTTTGCAATGTAGTTATGATGAGATGAACATGTGCTAATTGCTTTAAACTTAATTGCATTCTTTGATTCACTGATTTAATAAGTTATTATCTATTGATTTTAATCATGATCTTTGTATTGCATGCATAGTCTACAATGTGTATTGTGATATATGGTTTCATTATCTATTTAAAGTAGTAACTAGGATTGTTTCAAAGACAAACATCGTTTAAATGTCCTAGGTGAATTTGAGATCTAAATCTAGTATTGAAGTGGGTTTATGAAGATGTTAGATTTAGTAATTCGAAGTTTTCATAAAGTGTAATGCGGTTATATTGTGTGAAGTTAATGTCTTTGTGTAATTAAAGGGGTTAGCTCAAAAGAATTGGAACGTGGCTTTTCCACCGGTATAAGGGGAACAAATGGCCGACTAAAGGCCATTTACTTACTTATGATTAGTGTTTAATGATTTATCTTACTTTATAAAGTGTGTTCATAATTATATGGATTGGTGTTACATGTTTGGAATGCAAAACGGGTTTACGTTTCATTGATCTGGATGTTTGTTTAGATACTTATTTATTATTGAATTTAATCTATTTGATTGATTATGAATCGGGATTGTTTTAGTTAGTTGTTTTAATATAGTTTGTTAAGTATTATTATATAATTATTAGTTAGTTTAATTATTATTTTTAAAATAAGAATAAATTAAGAAATTAACAAAAACCTTTAAAATTCATTTTTCTTAGAGAAGTTTGATAAACCCATGTGGAGATGACTCTCACTTACCATTATTATAAAATAATTAAGTTATAATATAAAAAGGGAAATTATTGTACACACCCTGACACGTATCATTTATGAATTGAATGAAGATATGTATTCTAATTCTACCGTTCTACAATGATTAGCAAAATTCTAGGGAGGAAGAAACTAAAGAAGACATATTTGAATCATTTAAAAAATTAGAAGTTAATGAAATTTTAACAGAGTCATATCATGATGAAGTGACTAAAGAATACTCTAAATATAAAGACGAATTTTTAAAAGAATCTAATGAAAATTTAGGACAAAAGATTTCATCCTTAAAAAAGAGAATGCCTGAGAAATGTTTCGCCTAGGAATGTTTGTCATACCCATCACATTAGGAATTATTCTATCGAATTTGCCATGTTTGATCTCGGGGCATCAATTAATTTTATGTCACTTAAACTTTATGAATCATTGAAAATAGGATCATTTAATCTTAATTTAGCCAATAATGCAATTATTGAACCGTATGGATTGTTAGAAGATATCTTAGTACAAGTACATAACTTAGTATTTTTTTATGTCATGGAAATGAGAGATTCAAAGTCACCCAATTCTTTGCCTATATTATTAGGTAGACCTTTTCTTAAAATGGCTAGAACTAAGTTAGATATTTCTGAAGGAACAATGTCTATGGAGTTTGAAGATAAAATTGTTAAATTCAAAATTAATAATGAACACAACTATAATAACTATGAAGAATATGATGAATTATTTGATAATGAAATAGATGATAATGATTTTTTAGACATAAACTATTATGATAACTTTAATGCTAAAATTTATGCTGTTAATACAGTAACAATGGAAACTGATAACGAGATTTCAAAGAAAGAACAAGTTGAAGACACTTTAAAAGAAAAAAAAGTAACTCAAGAATGAAGAGTTAAGCAGCCGGAGAATGGTTAAAGCATTAATAAGCCAGAAATTTCTAGATCCAAGTATGATAAGAAAAAGAAAAAGCGGGATTTAAGCCCTATAAAGCTTAATGATCTTGGAGGTATACACTTGCACATTAAAATCAAATGGATTTGGTACTTCAGAGTTCAGTGTGATTTGAACTGTAATGCAAACCTCATGCCCATACATATATTTCTACACACTCAATTGGAGCTGAATTCACATGCTCTAAATAATTCTCTTTACCAGACGAAACTTCAATTCAACCAATAAGAGTGGTCACGGATGTGCCAGTTCAAGTCAACAACTATACCATACCCACTTACTTTTTGGTCATGCCACATTTTATTAATGAAGATCCTTCTTTAATTTTAGGACAACTTTTTTAGCTACTACACACGCCGTTATGGATATTCTGAACAAAAAAATGACTCTGGCGATTAATGGCCAAGCACTCACTTTCTAAAATGGCACTAGAGTAGATAATCCTAAATTCAAGTTTAGAGATCCGACCTAATACTAGAAAGGTTATGTCGAGCCAACGACGATAAACAAAAATGCTCTATAAGAGACAACCCATATTCTATGTTTATTCTATGTTTGTTTATTTTTATTGAGAACTTAATTTAGTTAATTTAGTATGTTTTTATTCTCTCACTTTTTGACTCTTGCATTGAAAATATTTAAGAATTTAAACTCCGACATTTCAATTAAGGGGTAGTGATCGAGTTGTTTTTGCTTATATTGCATTTTATGCAAGTTGCATTATTTATTTACTTGCTTATTGATCGTGACCGCAAGTATAACAATTTAATTATAGTAATAATGTGATCAACAAAGGTTGATTACGGATATCGTTCCTTTGGGAAAGGTGTATATGGACACAAGTGCTTAGTCAAGTTTACTATATTGTTAAGAAGATATCTTTTTGTTTGATTTAAACTAAAACTAATATAATCTATAAAAGCAATGTAAATTTGTTTGTATTCTTATATTGAGAAAACTCTTAGTTCACAACTTCACCTAGGTAATGATTACTATACTTCCCATATCTAACTTTCTTCATCTTTCCCATGTGTGTGCAATGCATAATTATAATAATTTTTTTTTCTTAATATTCACTTCAACCCACTATCGTGGTGAAAAATATCCTAATGTGCAAACTAGAACTCCGCTTATCAGTGTGAATAACGTAACTCTTTCAAAGCATTAAGTACCAAATCTTCAGACTCGTAAACAATAAAGTTTACTATTCATGTCTCCCTAATCAACAACTATCTATCAATGTTATATTTTATGGTTGTGTTGTTCATATCCGACTTAAAAGCTTCAAGGCCATGGTAACTTTTAAAACCCCTATAAATAATTCATAACCTTGCATAATATTCATACCATAGGATCCATTGATCCCTAAGATAAATAGACTACTCACTCATCATTGAAATCAACATCATACAATTGATAAATATCATTGAAATCAGAGATTAAACTAAATAATACCTTTAATTAAATCAATGAACATAGATTGAATTGCAAATAAGAGTTATTAATGTCTTCTTCAAAAGTTCTTCTCAATACTCAAATAAACTTCTCTAAAACTCAAAACTAATGTAAACTATAATGGTTTCTTATGATTCTCTTGCAAAAGTATGCTAATGTATGGTAGTTGTTTTTGTTTACCATGCCCTAATACTTATTTATACTCATAAGCTTCCTAAAAATACAATTAGAAAACCTAAATAACAATCCCAAATGAAATGGAAGTCCAAAACTTTCTATTTTTAGTCTTGACGTTGTCTGTAAGTGATCCACACCGTCTATGTTAAGTGATAGCGCCAGTACAGACCCACGTGTTCTATGCATTTTCCTTCTCAGTGCACTTGACGCCGCTTGTGTTATGCTCAGACGCCGTCTTTTTTGGTCCACAACGCTGTGACTGCATCACCATCACTGCGTTGGTTCTTTTGATTTCCACGTTGTACTTACGCTGTCCATGCTATTCTCCATGGCGTCACTTGGTCTTCTCGCAGCGCCAACTCCATTTTTGTGTTTTTTCTTCTCTTTTCTTCATGAATTTATTCATTTGTCTCTTTTATACCTTGTAGACTTGAAAACACTAAAATACCATGAATTAGAGCTTTTGGGATATTTAGATCTATAATGCAACTAAACTAATCCTATATGTAAGTCTAATTAACTACTTATCAAATACCCCCAAACTTAGGACTTTGCACGTCTCAAGCAAAAACAAATTATACTAAGAATGCATAATAATAATATTTATATTACTTTACTCATTTTACATAGTTCATGGAGTATCCTTTAATTTAAATAAGTGTCAATATAATCCACTCAAGAGTTTCTCTTCATAAATACTAATACTTTTAAAACATGTAGCTTTAACAAAAGATATAATTCACTTTCAAAACTCAAAAGTAGTTCATAACCAAGACCACAACTACTTACATGTTTACTTTACCTCATCACTCAAGCAGCAGATGTACAATCTCATGATTTCTCATTAAGCTCAAGATTCACAGATAAATATAGATCATACTATTTTTGTAGACTTTAATACTTCAAAAGTCCATAGGAATTTTATAGAGTAGGAAGGAAAACTTAACTCAACTAAGTTACTTGTACTTGAGCTAAATCTTTTTATTTGAAGAGTTTTTTTGACTTTTGCCTTTCTTTCTTTACGTATATCTTTTTTTTCTTTTCTCCTTGTACTTTTTTTAAGTTGTACGGTCCCTGCTCATTTTCCTATGGATTCCGCTTTTCTCATTTCCACCATTAAGTTCTATGCTCCTTTTCCTGTAGAACTTGTGGGACTATCTATTTTTTTATTTAAAACTCTTGTTAGCACTTCTTACTTTTACTTTTATTAAGCAAGTTTCAATTCCAACTTTTCATTAAACACCATGCATATCTCTCCCCCTTTTAGTACTAAGTATTTATTTCCTTTATATTCAAGTAAGATTCATACTTACTATAAAATTCTTTAGAAATCTAACTTTTTCCACAAGAAGTCTTCAGGTATTCTTCTTGCTTTAGTTTCAAGTTCATGGTCTTCCCTAACTCTAAGCTTATAATCATGAAATTATACCGTCTTTTGATTTAATTCTTATTTTCTTCAAAAATAATAACATTCTCTTGAGTTTCATATCAACAAGATACTTGTATTCTTACTCATCCTCAATCAAAGGCATGAACTTTGTAAATAATATTTTATTCATATATATTACTTTATATATACTAATTTATACTATCTATGTACATGTTTTTTTATATATCACTATGTAATGCAATTAAATAATAAGTAAATGAAATACACTACCATTCTTCCTCTTTAACTACTTCAAAAATAAAATTTTACAATCATATCTATAGTGTTTATCCTTATTAATCATTTCTTACCCCTATCCATTAGGGGTGGGCAAACCGCGATTTGGTGGTGAAAACCACCAAACCACGACCAAACCGGGGGTTCACGGTTTGGTCATTTTACAAACCACCACCAAACCGTGAACCTTTAAAACCGCACCCAAACCGACCGTGCAAACCTCGGTTTGGTCGGTTTGGTTTCGCGGTTTTAGGGTTTAGGGTATATTTTTTTTTAAAAAATGGTGGTCGGGAGGTGGCGGTTGGAGGCGCGATTGGTGGGGGAGGCAACCACTCGTAGGGGACGCGCTGTAGGAGGAGGCCACTGGTGGCGGGAGACAATGGTGGGAGGCACAACTGGTGTGAGAAGCGGCGGTGGGAGAGGCGGGACTGGTGGGAGGGTGCCATTGGCGGTGAAAGGCGATAATGAGAGGGGCGGCGGCGGTGGGAGGCACAACTGAGAGGGGCGACTAGTGGGCGCGGCGGTCGGAGGCGACGGCGACTGATGGCGGTGAGAGGAGGCGGCGAAGATTGGTGGCGGTGGAGGCGGACATTGACAATTGAGAGGAAGAGACAAACGGTGGTCTTGAGAGAGAGAGAGAGAGAGAGAGAGAGAGAGAGAGAGAGAGAGAGGAAGCAAAGTGTGAGAGGAAGCAAAGTGTGGAGTAAGTTGTTATAACTTTATATTGTTAAGGTTTTAAGTAAATTGAGGAAAATTACTAAACTACCTTCGGTTTGGTAAACCGCGGTTTTCTTAAAATGAAAACCACCTCCAAACCGCGATTCCGCGGTTTTCAAGTTTTTCAAACCACCCCCAAACCGCGAGTTTTAAAAACTAGACCAGACCGCACGGTTTGGGCGGTTTTGCGGAGACCGCTGCCCACCCCTACTATCCACAATGTTGATACCCCAAACTTAAACCAAACCTAGTCCTTAAGGTTTAAAAATAAGCCCAAAATATAAAAACACAAAACAACACAAACATATACAACATAATAAATGCAAGACAATAAGCATAAATATACAAAAAATAAAACTTAACTAACTACTAAAGTGTCAAATATCCCAAATTAAAATATCAGTATTAATATATCTCTCATCTCCCCAAGATCTAGAGAAATCCTAAGATTCAGATTCTAGGACTGCGCATCATTAGCATCATTATCATAATCATCAACTCTAGCAAAAGATGGTGGCAAAGGATGCTCCACTCTTTTGTTCTGCACTAATACTAGATCAAACACCTAGTTTGATGCCTCTGAAAATCAGATAGACCTATAAGTAGGTCTCCTGCCTCAACTCCTTTAATATTTCGCTACATCCCTCTGATGATATTAAATTCCTTTATCCTCTCAGTCTGTCATGCATCATTATCTGCCTATATTCCTCATATCTCGATAAAGCTTGCCTATGATGTGCTCTATCCTCTATATGTTGCCTTTTCATTTCAGCTATCTACAACGTTTGCATGAAGTCAAATCCTTAGGTGGTGGTATAGGTGCATATGGTGGTGGAAAAACTTCAGAACCATCCAATTCTTGCTCTCCAATCATAGGGTCTACAAACTTATAGCCTTTAACAAAACCTTGCTGGTCATCCTCATCCTTTTCATATCCATCTTCTTTTAACTCCTGAGTAAACCTCGCTGCTGCTGCTTCTGTTGCTACTTGATCATCGGCTTCATTGGCTAACATCCCGGCATCAAGTCTCTCCTATTTGCTATCTCTCTCATCTTCAGAGTCCTTATATCCACTAGGTGATTTCAAGGTCAACATAAACTCCTCATCAATCACAACTTGGGCTTCTATATCAAATTCTTCATCTTGGATCAGTTTCACTCAAACCTTCAAACACATCTGGGTTATGAGGACTGGAAACAACAACTTGTTGTATTTCTCAGTCAAGATTGACTCTCTCAAATTCTTGTAAATGATATTCCTAACATTGATATTCCCATTCTTTGTAATCTCAAATAAACAAGCTTCCTTGGGTTTGTTTATCTCACCTTATTGAGTAGTTGGGTATAATGAAATAGTCATAAAATGCTGCCACATTCTATAAAATTTTTGTACACTTATCTTCTTAATGTGTTTTGGCACATTCTTAGCTCCCATTATCCAGCCAATTTTTCCTAGGACAACTAATGCCCCCTCTATGGTTATAAAATGATATAGGTAATAGGGTCTCTCATATAAATCAACTAGAAAAGTCTGTGGGCATCCTAATTCAAGTAATCCAACCCATAAAAACTGTTTATGTATTTCTCATTAAATGGGATATTAACTCCTCTTACCCTTATTGGATTTCCTTTCTTTGTAAACTTGGCATTGGCATAAAATTCATACAGAATCTCGCGCACTCCATAAACTTCATTCTTCCTATAGTCTTGCGCGAGTTGTTCCCATCCCCATTACCTATTAAAATTTTTGACTCTCTCATCATACTCAGTCGGGAGTGTGATTCCTTTTTCACAAATGAACTCCGTATTCTCAGTAGCTTCATACCACTCCTTAGCCTCCTCACTAATAAATTTCTTTGATTTAAATGGCCTTGATGCATCCTCATTTTGAGCTCATCATTTGCTCTAGCTTCACTAACTTGTTTAGCTTGTTTCCTTATTCTTGTCATTTCAAAAGCTTTGCAACAACTCTATAATGATGGGCTTCAAATCACCTGAAACTCAAATTTTCAATCACAAGGGTCATTGTATTCATAAAGACTCACACTAATCCACAATAATCCACATTATGCTCTAAACACACAATTCTCAAAGTTCACCAAAAACCCAAATTTTCACAATTCATTCAAATTTCATCTCAAAATTAAAATTCAAAGCAAAAACCTAATGAAATTGAAATTTTACCTCAATGTCGATGATCACGTTCCGCACGTGTCAAATATAATATGTACAAGGTTATCAATCCTACTAATATGTAGTAGAGGTAAACACGAGGTCGAATCTACAGAATTCAGTCAAACTGAGTCTAACGAACAGAAACGTAAATCCGGTGGGTTTTTGAAAGAGTTTTATCCTAAAGGTATACTAAACAAGAAGGTAAATAAGTTGTAAATTAGAGAATAGAAATATAACTAATTCTAGGAATCCATAATTGAGCTTTATGTTGTTTCCACGTCTTGTATCATTGATTTTTGAAAGATCGATTTTAAAACAATTTTCCTAGATCGGTTGTAGGTGTTGGGGTCACCAACTCCCTAGTTTCCTTATTCTCGATAGATAGGGCAACCATCCTCTAAATATCTCCTTTACTCCATCGTCCAACCTTGGGCAAATGCTATCAAGATTTAGCACGTGAGCGACGCTTAACACTCTGTGGGAACACCGAACCCCGAATAACCTTAGGCAACCACTCTCAAGATTTAACCTAGTTTTCGATGTTCTTAACTTAGAACAATAGGTGTGTTAGGCCTCTTTCTCTAAGCGATCGCCATTTCTTAACCCAGTTGGTATCGCAGACTCGACCCGATTAATAGCATGTCAATGTGTTTACGCCTGGAGATTTGCAATGAATAATGCAAACTCTAAACTACCATTGAGACATCGTTAAAAACAACAACACAAAGATAGAGAACTGAAACAAAATATTATTATAATAGAGAATTTCAACAAGTCATAGAAAACAACTAACTAATGGCTAGAGAGCTTCATCTCCAACCTAGGTATTAAAGAACCTAGTCAGACATGGCTACTCTACTTTTCTCCAATCCTAAATCACTCTGAATACAATGTGTTTTTGTCCATAAAGGTCCCTCCTTTATATAGGCGAGCCTGAGTACAAGAATAGAAAAGCCCGGGAAATAAAAACCTTCTTAAAATCACAAAACTTCTATTATGCGAGTTTGGCGCCGTCGGTAACGCTGCCATTATGTGGGAACGACGCCAAGTCATGGCGTGGCACAATATAGTAAGTCTTGAACAACAAGTAGGTCGGGTATTTCTATTTCTGAACCCAACGCGCAGTGGGTGATGCCGTCTGTTGTAAATTTAACGCCGTCTATTCATTTCTGACGCCATTCCAAGTTCTACCTTGACACCCTGCTTGGTGCAGTGGATTCTCTATGGTGTCGTCAGTTCCCTTTGGGGGGCGTCAAACCTGCTGATTTTTGACCGAAGTAAACATATAGAACCATATAGAACTATAAAATACAAATTTGGACTCGATTTACATAGCTAAACACATATGTAAAAGTGCATATGTAATGACTCATCAAATACTCCCAAACTTAGAACTTTGCACCTCCTGAGCAAAAGGTTATTTGACTACAATGACTAAATACAATGCAACAAAATTGAGTAATGCTACCCTAAAGACTTTATACCCATTTTGCAAAACGATAGAGTCCTTTCAATCCAAACCTAGTTAATCAATTTAACAAGAGACTCGTAATTTTCTAAGGTTGGTCAAACATGGTCACCTTTCAAGACAACACTTTTTAAAACTCAAAGCATTTAAAGACCATAACTATCAACTTACTCATGTTTTCTGGGTCTCTTTATCAAAGCAGTAGATCCAAATTAATCTCCTTATTAAATGGATACTTTGAAATGGTCTTTATCACACTTTTTCGCTTTTTTTGCAGATCTTCACACATTTAAGAGTCCATATGGCTTATTTAAAGGTAGACAATTATTTGGTCCATGGCATTGAAAAAACTCACTTTACTTAGCTACAAGTGCTCGAGCGAAATTTTTATTTCTTAATATGAGTTTCTTTTTATGAACTTTTGCCTTTTATTTATCTAGAGATCCTCACTTTCTCCCTTTATATGATTTTTTATTGTATGGTCCCTGCTCCATTTCCTGTAAATACTGATTTTTCATTATTTTTCCAACCATCAAGTTCCCTGCTCCACTTCTGCTGCGAAACTTCTTTATTTTTTATTAGAGATCTCCTGTTAGCACTTCACACTTTCGCTAAAGTCAAGTTAGTTCTCCAATGTAGAATTATCAAGCCCATATTTTATTATAGTAAATGAGCCTACTTCTTCCTCTTACAAGTGATAGATCTTTAACAATTATACTCCAAGTAGATTAGTCCTAGTTTCAGAATCCTAGAGATTTTAAATTTTCCCACAAAGTTAATTCGACCGCCTATTTATTTTGGTCTCAAGTTATAATTCAAGCATACTCCAAGTTTCTATTTATGTCAAGTAGGTGGAAAAAGCTCTTCTACTTCTTCTAAGTCTAAAGGTTAACAATTTGACCAAGTTTTTACTGATATAATCAAAAGCAATGTTTCACTTGTGGGTAAAACTATATAATAGTAAATATGCTAAACTACATAATCATGCATGTATTATTGTATTAAATTCTAGATAAGATGAAAGAAATGGAAGGTAAGAAATGACTAAAAAGGAAAACATACCACTGCGAATCCATTGAAGTCGAAAAAAAAACTGAAAATATTTTAATATCATATCTACGAGTCTTCAACCAAAAATCCCGTCTAGTGGTCCACTTATGTAAACATCCCCAAATGTGTTTCAAACCTTGTTCTCAAGGTTCAAAATTAAGTATGGGCATACCAAAACATAGAAGAAAAGGTGGAAGAAAAAAATGGATATACTATAGAAAGAAATTAATATAAGAGTCATGCATGATTAGATAATATAAAAACTAAACTAAAAGCATACCATAGATAAAGCATAAATAAAACCGAAATTTAAATAATTAAAACATAGTTTGAAAATATCTCTATCTAACTAGCTACGTGCATTGAAAGTTAGGGTTTAGTCTCGTGAAAATGACCCCTCCATATGTAGTCTCGAAGTTGGCGTCGTGCGTGTATTCCCATGACGTGAAAAAGGCGCCATGAATGGTCGTCATGCAAAATATTTTTTCCCTTAATTCATGGTTGGCACTATCCGTGGTGACGTACGTGTATTCTCACGGCGCCATAGCGACGTCATAAACTTATTCCCTATTTCCTAAGACATCCCTGCAATGCCATTTGGTTTGGCTTGGCGCCATGCATTTGAATGCACGACATAGGCCACAACGTCACTAACACAACTAAAATTAGAAAAATCATGATGAGGACTTACCTAATCGTGGTGATCGAGTGATTTTCATACCCTTCAAAAATGATTCGAACACCATAGCTATAAGTCAAAATTGCAAGATAAGATTATTAAACTAACAAAAAACAATAAAAATGAAAAGTACTAAAAGGGAAATAATTTGGGCTGCCTCTCAGTAGCGCCGGTGTTTAAAGTCGATGGCCTGACTTGGCATGACAGATCACGTGACACCCACTAGTTTGGAGAAGTCGCGAACAAACGACATCACCGCTGTTCTAGGTAATGAGACACGCATGCCTTTCTTTATGGCTTTGAACTCATCTGCGACCTCTATTACGAAAGGTTTTGCTTCGTTGTGACCATCTAACACAAAAGTGTTAGCGGCGCATAGGATCTCCAAATGCCATTTCTCTTCCACCCACATTTCAAACTCAACCAGTATTCATGGTAGAGTGGGTGGTTTTACCAACATGAGAGGATGATCTTCCTTGCTCTCCTCTTCTAGCTCCTCTGGCCTTTCTAAAGTGGCTTCAATTTTCTTCTCAGCTGATTCTTCATGAACTTTTATGGTAATGACTTTCGGCTCCGATGGAGAAATCTCAACTTCATCCTCCGATTCGACCAATACTTGTCTTCCTCAACACCATTCAATGTAATCGCACTTACGTTCTTTTCTAGATCATGATGTACAGGCATATGGAACTTTTCTTCATTAATCAAATTATCAAGGTTAACATTTATTTGACTAATTAGAGTTCCCATATTTTGAAAACTTGAATTCACTTCTTGCCGATGATGTTCCATATTTTCTTGATAGCATAAATTGTCTTGATGGAACTGTTTATAGAAAAAGGCTAAGTTTTTCATGAATTCTTCAAGAGAACTTTCTTCTTGTTGAGGAATTCGTGAACTTGGCATGAACTCATAGAAGTTGTGTTATGGCGATGCATAGCTCCACTCGGGATATTTTTCATATATAGAGTAAACGTTTTGAATGACTTATTGGTAAATCCATATAGTAAGAGAATTTAGGGAGTGTAATATAAGATTATAGGGTAGTGATTATCTCTCCTATCTTTTCATCTATATCATCATCGTCATTTAAATCTTCTATTACTTTTTCAAGTTTGTTTCACTTATTGTTTCTAAAAGTTTTATCTATTATATGATCTAAAATATCTACGATACATACTGATGAAACATCTAAAGGATATTTCATAGCATCGTAGATATTGAAAATTACTGTTTCATTATCTACTTCCATTGTTAGAGTTCCATTTAAAACATCTATTTTGGCTTTCGTCGTTTTTAAGAATGGACGTCCTAGAATAAGAGATGTTTTACTAGAGAAGTGGTATTCTTTCATGTCTATGACATAAATATCAGTTGGGAAAATTAAGTCATTAACACTAACTTGTATATCCTCTAATACTCCTATAGGTTGGACGGTAGATATTTTTGTTACTCGTAATACTATACCAGTTTCTTCTAGGGTACGTTTGTCATTTGCAAATATATTGACAAAGGCATAACATTGATTGAGGCGCCTATATCACATAGTGCTTTGGATATCCTTATATTTTCTATTGTGCATGGAACGAAAAAGATTGCAGGGTCAGAACATTTAGGGGCTAATTTCAATTAGATTATTCCTAACACATGTTTTCATAGGCTTACTCTTTCATTAGGTTTAATTTTGTTAGTTCATAAGTCTTTCATAAATTTTTGATATTTAGGTACGTTTCGTATGATTTTGAATAAATGTATGTTTACTAACACTTTCCTTGAAGTGTATGAGATTTCTCTTTTCTTGTAATTTATTGACATTCTTATTATTTTCTAAGCGATGGGGAAATGTTGGTCTTACTATATTTGGTTTATTCTTTCTGAAATCCCATTCATTTTTGAATTTTATTACCTTTAATTTTAATTTCTTTTTCTAATTCGGCCTCTAATTCTTTTTGAGGAACTAATTGTTCAGGCATTTTTAGTTCTTCCATTATTTTACTGCTTCTCAGGGTTATCATTTTTGCGTATGAACTAGGGTAAGGTTGAGATGGTGATTTACCTTGGTTAACCCATGGACTCATTTGCATTGCTATTTGATTTGGCTGATTTTTTAGTTCAATTATATCATCATGTAAGGCTTGATATCTTTTTATCTTTTACTTTGTTTGAATCTTCCAATGCTATTGTTTTAATCGGTTAATGCGGGTGTTCTATACCTTTGAGAATTACGATTGTCTACACCATTACCTATAATTGGTCTTAGGTAATTTGCATTGTTACTAGTATTGTAAGTAGGTTAATTAGGATATTATAGTAATTCATCATAGTTTTAGCCTCTTGAAATATTTTTTTTTGCAACAATGGACATTCATCATGTAAATGATTGACCTCATTGCAAAAACACAAATTTTAGTTTGGACCGACCTATCTTTTAATAATAATTCAACCATACTTTTTAATTCATAAAATTTATCATCCGATGTCTTGAAAATATTGCTATTGATTTCATAAGAATGACTTTTCGTAAATTTGTTTTCTTATAATATTGTTTTGATTGTTTCGCCATTTTAATAATAGTACATCTTGCTTGGCATAATGTCGAATAAAGATCCTTCACATACCGTGTCTAGGAATCTTTGTTCTAAGTTGTTTGGTCCTTCCTAAAAATACTATAATAAAGTTTTCTTTGTAAATCTATGTTGTGGGTGAACATAGTGACATTAATCTTTGGTATCCATCCTCACTAAAAGCCTCCTCAATTTCCATCTTAGCATTGCTAATTCATTTCCTATGCAAACCAATTTTACATGCTGGAACATATTGATCCTAGAAGGTTTCTATTATTTCCGACCATGGGGTTATGAAATTTTGAGGGAGATAAAATAGCCAATCTTCAGCTCGACATTTCAAACAAGAAGAGAAATTCTTTAGTTTGACATAATCTAACCCTATGTTTTTGAGTTTTATCACACTTATTATATTCGTGTATTTCTTAATAAATTGTTGAGGATCTTCATCACCTTCACCTTGAAAGTGAGGCAAAGAATTGAAATCCATGGGAAAAACAATACACATAGGTTCATAAGCTGTAATATTTTTATTGGCTTGCCTAAAAGTAAGTTCTTGTTGTATGTGTCCCATAATGTATGACATAAAACGAGAAATATTCTTAAAAATTTATTTTAAAATCCTCGGCAACGGCGCTAAAAATTGATATGTGTCGAGCATGTACAATAACTCCCCCTTTATATTATACTTTAAATATTTTATAGTAGTGATAAGTGGGAATCATCTCTAGATGGATTTTGCAAATACCTTAAGAAAAGAAAATTTATTATTTATTATTTTTAACTTTAAATTAATAAAAACAGAGTTTAGACTAACTAAACTTACTTAAGTAACACAAATCAAAGTCACTAAACTTAAATCAATTCAATGCAATAAAACATAATTATAAATAAACATCTAAACAATCCTAATAAACAATGAAACATAGATCCATTTGCATTCCAAACATGTTATTCAAATCATATAGTCATGAGCATACTTTATAAAATATCCTAGATCGTTAAACCTCAATCATAAGTAAGTAAACAGCCTTTAGCTAGCCATTTGTTCTCCTTATATCGGTGGAAAAGCCATGTTATAATTCTATTGAGCTAACCTTTTTATTTACACAAAGACATTAACTTTACACAATAAAACTGCTTTAAGTTTTATGAAACCTTCAAACTACTGAATCTAACATCTTCAAAAAGGAACTTTAATACTAGATTTAGATCTCAAACTCACCTAGGATATTTAAACGGTGTTTTCCTTTCAAACAATCCTATTTACTACTCTAATTAGTTAATAAATCAAAACATCACATACATATTGGCCACTATGCACATAATACTCACATCCATTATTAAAATCAATAGATAATAATCTGTAAAAATAATAAATCAAAGAATACAATTAGATTTAAAGCATTAAGCACATATGCATCCTATCATGACTATATTGAAAAATAGATCTAGTTCAAGTTTGGAGTTTTGTTTAGACTAATAAACTACTCACTCATGATGATAAATAACAAAATAAATTCGAATTAAAAGACATAATTAAAATTACCTTGATAGAAACTTGAATCTTCTTTAAAAAGCAAAACAATAAAGGACCACCACAACTAAAACAAAAATTATAATACTGACAAAAGATCCCAATCTCGTAGTCTAGGGTTTTTATTTATAGTATATTAGGTAATACATACCCTAAATGACTAAAAATTCTTGTTGTAATAAAAATCCCCCAAATTCGTCCCCAGCAATTCCTAGCGATTTAGTATGTTAGTGGAATCGCTGGAAAAATTCAGAACTTGAAACTCTTTGGCCATTTCTTATGTCCATCGATTTAGCCAACGATTAAGATGTCTAACGAATCCTTGGGAATCACTAGTTCAAAATCCTAGTTCTTCTTTTTGATTCCTTAGTGATTCTTCATTCAATCTTTTCACTTAGTTAATTCCTTCATTTTCCTCATTTTTTCCTTCATTTCTTTACATTCTCCATTTATTACTTAAAATAACAAAAATAAGAGAAAACCCCATGTAATATAGTCTTTAACATCCAAAATCAGCCAAAAATAAACAATAAAACACGTCTAATTATTGACTTATCATTGTTTACCTGGATAGGATCATCGCCGACGAAGTCATTGAAATCAAGCACCAAGAATGTGTAAGGATATGTTGATTCATATGAAGAACTGGAGAGAAATGCAACACATAGGAAAAAGACCACAAAGAGAACGAGAATATGGGTAGAGAACAGAAGAAATTTGGAAGAGATGCAGACTACTGTGTATCATGATAGAACGAACCAGAGCCCAGAGCCACCTGCAAAGGATTTCACAGGCATGTATGCAGATGAAACGAATATAGCCATGATGGAGTCGATCTTACGGAACTAAATGAGAAATCTGAGGCATCATGAGTTAATGTTCTAGAACCAACATGAGATTGCTAGGATCATCTACGAGTTTTAGTGATGCATGGCTAGGAGGATGCAAGGTGGGGGAGCTAACATTCAAATTCAATTGACCCAGATGAGAATGCCCAACTAGGGAATCTTTTCAGAAGATAATTGATCATGTGTCGCGCGTGTCAAATATAATCTATAATAGGTTACCAAATCCTATTGGAATGTAGTAGAGATAAGAATGTGGTCGAATCCACAGGATTCAATCAAACTGAATTTAACAAACAAAAAGTAAATCTGGGGGGTTTTTGAAAGAGTTTAATTTAAAATTATACTAAACAAGAAAGTAAATAAGTTGTAATTAGAGAGTAAAAACTTACCTATGTCTAGGAATCCACAATCTAGCCCTATGTTGTTTTCATGTCTTGTATCATTGACTTTAAAAAATTGTTTTCAAAATAGTTTTCCCTAAATAGGCTATAGATGTTGGGGTCACTCAAGCCCTAGTCCCCCTATTCTCGATAGATAGGGCAACCGTTCTCTAAATACTTCTCTTACTCAACCGTACAACCTAGGGCAACCGTTCTCAAGATTTAGCACGTGAGCAACATTAACAACTCTATGAGAACACCTAACCCTAGAAAACCTTGGGCAACCGCTCTCAAAATTTAGCCTAGTTCTTGATGTTACTCCCATAGAAAAACAAGTATGTCAGGTTTCTTCCTCTAGGTGATTGTCGCTTCTCAACCCAATTGGTATCACAGACTCAACTTGATTGATAGCAGGTCAATGGGTTTAGGCCTAGAGATTTGCAATGAATATACAAACTCTAAATTACCATTAAGAAATCGTTAAAAACAACAACATAAAGATATATAACTGAAACAAAACACTATTATTATAGAAAACCTCAACAAGATATAGAAAACAACCTGCTACTGGCAACAGAGCTTCATCTCCGACCTAGTTATTAAAGAACATAGCCAATCATGGCTACTTTACCTTGCTCTACTCCTAAATCACTATGAATAAAATATATTTTCATCCATAGAGGTTCCTCCTTTATATAGGTGAGTTTGGGTACAAGAATAAGAAAGGCTTGGGAAATAAGAACCTTCTAAAAAAATACAAAACCTATATTCTGCGATTCTAGCGCATTTTGTATGGACGACGGCGGGTCACGACGTGGGGTTTATAGAAAGTCTTGATCTTCAAGTTAGCTGGAACTTCTATTTTTGAGTCTGGAGTCGCCAATTCAATCCTAACACCGTCTGTTGATCTGGTCTGACGCCTTAGTGGCACCGCTGATCCTCTTGCAGCCACTTGCACGTGTTTCGCACGGCATGCGTCTTCTTTGCTTTGACCATTAGTTGATTTCTTTCTCAAAATTATCTAATTCACGCATAAATACTTAAATACCTTGTAAATCTACAAAGTAAACATATAGAGCCATAAAACACGAATTTGGACTTGATTTACATAGCAAAACACCTATAAAAAAGTGTACAAATAATGACTCATCAAATACCCATAAACTTAGAACTTTGTAAGTCCTGAGCAAAGAGTTATTTGACTACAACATCAAATATATTGTGAAAAAATTGAGTGATGCTTTCGTAAAGACTTTATACCCACTTTGCACAACAATGGAGTCCTTACAATCGAAACTTCGTCAATTTGTTTAACAAAAGACTCAAAATTTTAGAAGGTTGATCAAACATGGTCAACTTTCAAGACAACACTTTTTCAAGACGTGAAGCATTTAAAAACCATAACCTTCAAATTATAAGTTTTCTAGGTCTCTTCATCAAAGCAGTAGATCTAAATTGATCCCTTTATTAAACGGATTCTTTTAAACTGACCTTATCGCCACTTTTCGCTTATTTGCATGTTTTCGCACCTTAAAGAGTCCATATGGCTTATTCGGAGGTAGGCTAATATTTGGCTCATGGATTTAGAAAAAATCACTTACCCTAATTGCAAGCACTTGAGCTAAATCTTTCTTTATAAATTTTTTGTTTTGAACTTTCTCTTTTTATCTAACTAGATATCCTTTTTTCCCACTTTTTGTGGTTTTATTGTACGACCCCTTCTCCATTTCCTGTGGATACTAATTTTTCATTTTTTTTCCAACCATCAAGTTCCTTGCTCAATTTCCTACAGAATTTTCGGGATTCTCTAATTTGTTTTAAGAAATCGCCTGTTACCACTGCTCACTTTTGCTAGAGTTAAATTAGTTTCCAATGTAGAATCTTGATCACATGTCGTGCATGCCAAATATAACTCGCAATCGAGTTACCAACCACAAGGGTGTAGTAGTGTTAAATACGGGTCGAATCCATAGGACTTGGTTTTCACTCTAAGTTAACTAAAAATAAGGGTTTTAGAAAGTTCAAGGAAACAATTAACTAAACTAGAAAAAATGAAAAGTTCGCAAAAGATAATATAAATGAGAGAAAACACCTAGGTCTACAGTTCCATAAGCAAGAATCAAGATTCAATGGCATTTAATGGTCCTCAATCATTCTAAGAAGTTATTAATTCAATTTCTCCTATATTAGCTATGGAAAATCGACGTCCGCCAGAAATTCCTAATTCCTCTAATCTCGATACTCAGGACGTCCGCCACTAACTACTCTAATTAATGCATAACCCTAGAAATCTGCCAATCGGGTTTAACACACTAACCCAATAATAAGGATCCGTGAGAATACTAATCCTCAATAACTAAATCGCATCCGCTTCCAGTTTAACCTAGATTCAATTGTTGCACACTTAGGAACCGAAAGGGTTTTACGGTAAACGGGTGAGTGTTTATCACTTTATTGGTCCAAAAGTACAATTACACGGATACTATCGGTCCAAATAACTATAGGTTATCCCCCTAAAAGCATGCATTGACCACATACACACCCTAGATCTAAACCACATATGTAAAAAACAACAACAATGAAATATGAGAAATTGAATTAAATTAAATAAAAATCATAGATCTCACATAGTATATGCCATGAATCATGAATCCCACTTGTTTCCCCTTCGACCTAAGAAAAGATTGATCTAGCCGAACATCATCTCTACAATCTCCAAGTATGAAAAATCGTGTATGGAAGCTCCAATGTAGACTCCCCAGATGAATGCCCTAGTTCCTAATATAAAAACCCACTCAAAATTGCTCTCTGGAGGTGAGAGAAACTAATTTTGGGGGTTAGTCTCGTAGTACGTGCGTTGAGGAACATCTAAGGACTATTTTTGGGATGAAAATAGGTTTCGTACATGTGGCAGCACGCTATTGGCCGAGTTTGCTAGTTCAAGTTGACGCGACAGTAGGAGATTAGGCGAGACAACTAACTGTGGAAGAGCTGGACGAAGCGGGAGGCGACACGTGGCGGGCTGGAGACGGATTGAAAACTCACACGAGTTGTATGAAGTTTTGGGAAACTAAAATGATGCACATCCCAAGGTGCATCCGAGTGCACCTGGCGAGGAGTGAAGACACGCTGTGGACATGCTGGTCCAATGAGGGAGAGCCACGTGGCGGCTGGTGTGGCAAGGAGGAAAATCGCACTATACGTGCGTACTTATGGGATAAAGTGTGACACGGATCTCGAGGCACATTAGAGAGCTGCTGAAACGCAGTGACTTATGTGTGTCCCTCTTGCATCACTTGGCCTGCTGGTCAACACTGCACAATGCGTGTCTTGAGACAAATCCTCTAGTAGCTGTTCACTGCATGTAAATACTCCATTCTAAGTATTTTTTCGCTCCGGATTCAATCGCGTACTCCGTTTCACCTGAAAACGACCAATAAATATAATTAAATATATATTTTGGAAACTTTCCACATTAAATATACTAAAATAGACTAATAAAAGCATGTAAAAACCAACTTATCAAATTTTCAAGCACATATTATAGTAAATAAGCCTATTCTTCCTCTTAGAAGTGTTAAATCTTTAACAATTATACTATAAGTGAGTTAGTCCTAGTTTTAGAATCTAAGAGATTTCGAATTTTTTCGCAAAGTTAATTTGACCACACCTACTTTGGTCTCAAGTCATGGCTAATCCTTACCCTAAGTTCCTATATATGTTGTCGGGTTGGTGTAAAAACTCTTCTACTTCTTCTAAGTCTAAAGATAAATAGTTTGACCTAGTTTTTACTCCAAAAATTGAAAGCAATGTTTCACTCGTAGGTAAGACTATAAAATAGTAAATATACTAAACCACCTAAAACATGCATACATTATTGTACTAATTTCTAAGTAATGGGATGAAAGGGAAGAACTACCACCATGATTCCACTGAAGTCGTACGTAAATAAAAAAATACAAAACTTATACCTGCGAGTCTTCAACCAAAGATTCTGTCCAATGATCTACTCACCTAAACTCCTCGAACTTATTCTGAACCTTATCCTTAAGGTTTAAAATAATCTATACATGTTCACCAAAAAAAATCTATGCATGCCAGACATAAGAAAGAAATAGTGGAAATAAGAAAATAAAAAAATTAACTGATTATTAACTACAAAATTGTTCATGGGCTGCCTCCCAGTAGCGCTTTTGTTTAATGTTGTTGGTTTGATGAATTTACCTCCCCTCTAGTCGAGGTCTAAATCAACGACTTCGATTATCGGTATGGAGAATCTTGCGAAGACTCACTCTTCGTCATGTAAGATCTCGCTCCCATATTGAAAGAGCTTCGTCATCTTCCCTATCTGGATGCTAATGTACCATAACTACACATTGATCAATGCTCCAGCTATCACTAAGAACGGTATCCCAACTGAGGTGTTTCACATTGGGTACTTCCATTAACCACATAGAAGTTTGTGAAAAACGTGAAATCTCCTATGGGAACAAATACATTCTCGGCCATCCCTCTGGGTTTTTCCACCATCTCGTTTGGATATATCACATTGGTATTAGCATCACATGTGATACATAATCTGTTGGGGCATGTTCCCTAGGTCAATCTACAAACATTATTTATCTTACAATCTTAGTTAATAAAATAGAGGTTTTCGTTTGCTGCTTTTATTATAAGTGATTGCATGTTAACCTAATAATAAGATCCATGAGTATTTGTTGAAATATCCTAAATGTCCTTAGTCGGTCATTATACTATGAACTATAATGAATTAAGACTAGTGTGAATCTCAATTGATGGCCATGTGATGATCATGCATATAGGGATACGAATCGAGATCACGAGTACTTGTTAGGGAACAAGGTACTAGATCGACCCGCTTTGAGAACACCACATGAATTAAGTCATATGAGTTACTCATGATAGTTATATCATTTAAGTCCTTCGACATGAAATTACCAAAGATTTCAACATTACAATTGTAAAGAGTTGACACAATCTAACATTGTCTTTAACCGAATGATGATAAAAATTGTAATTAGTTACTATGTGAATAACGTGTGAAGGCGTGTAATCGAGATAAAAAAATTCACTCTCGTATAAAAGAGATATCAGTGGATCCCTGGATATGATAGACTGATAATGACCAAATCCATGTGAATTGATATATCAATGTCACTTAGATGTTTTTAGTCTACCTAAAGATCGAGACTAGTACGATTGAACATTAAGGGTTACTTTCCACGCCTTATGTTTAATCAAAGGATGCCTCGCAACAAACATATATGATATATGTTATTCATTATGTTGTTTTGATTTTTCATATCCATGCTACTTGGGTAGTCATAATGCTTTGCTAGAGACTGCTTATGACTTGTGTATCAAAATGGTTTTGCTTCACTGCCAACGTTGTATAAACCTATTGGGTCGCACACAAAGAATGACTTTACGCAATTTCAATTGGTCCAGAGTAATATATTCAATGGGAAGAATTAACTGAAACCCGATTCATTCACTATCCTGTTAGAGTTGGAATCTCAGTTATATTTAAATACACTTTATGGGATATCACATTGACCAATATGTAGACTCCATAATTTGTATTTTCGTATAGGGGAGGGAAAAATGTGATTTTAACTCAAATTGAAATAAAAGAGTCATAGTACTAGTGCAATGCATCGAATGACTTACATCTGATTATGTATTGTTTATATCATTCTTGTTGCAATGAATAGCTATTAGTGGTTCATCTTGTTATTTATTTATTTCGTTGGCTATTAGTATACGAGCATCACTTACTGAGCAAGTTGGAGCGCTCACCCCCTTAAACATTTCAGGTACTCCAACTGGTGGACATGATAAAAGGGAAAGTGATATCTAGTTGTCTAGCGATCTTTTTCGATGTAATGAATTCTTTTGTATCTCTATACTGTCTGAACTATATTATGTGTAATATAATAGGGTAAGGATACAGTATTATAATCGAGGTATATGGTGGTGATTTTATATATTTTTATATCTTCTAGGATTTATTGAAAATTTTTTAATTGCGCTGCATATTTTCTTTCTTTTATTCGATATTTTGAGATATACTGGTTGTGATTATTGTGTTGGAAGTTGAGCCGGCTGCTCTAGTTAAGTTTGGCTAGTGTACCGAGGCTTAATTAGGGTTTCAAGTCGGGTATCGCCCTAATCGGGATAAGAGATGCTACACCTAAAATGTTTAAAGGGTCACGCGCTCCAACTTTCTGAGTAAGTGATGCTTGTATACTTATCAACTATATACTAATAGCCAATGAAATAAATAAATAACAATATGAACCAATAATAGCTATTCAGTGCAACTGAAAAAATATAAACAATACATAATCAGATGCAAGTCATTCGGTGCATTGCACTAGTATTGAGACCCTTTTTGATGCGTGTCGACCGTGTACAATAAGTTTTTCGTATATGCATATTATTTGTAAAAGTGATAAGTATGATCGTTTCCACAAGGATTTTACAAATTTCTTAAAAAAGGTTTACCTATAGTTTCTTACATTATTTTTACTTTAATTTAATTAAAACGAGAATCGGAATTACTAAATCAAACTATAATAATCAATTAAACCAACTAAACTAACTTAATTAACACAAACCAAATTCACTAAAGCTAAATGCAAATCAAATCAATTCAATTCAATATAAAATAAACATCTAAACAAATATTCAGAACAATGAAACATTAATCCATTTTGTATCCAAATATATTACTTAAACCATAGTCATAATCATACTTTAATCTTTTTATAAAGTATTTTTAGATCATTAAACTTAAATCATAAGTAGATAGTCTTTAGCAAACCATCAGTTCTCTTTGTATTAATGGAAAAGCCATATCCTAATTTTATTAAACTAATCCTTCGAAAGCTCAAAGAAGTTAATTTAATATAAAACATCATTAAGTTCCATGAAAACTTCAAACTACTAAGCCTAATACCTTCAAAAAGCCACTTCAATATTAAACTTAGATCTCAATTCACCTAGAATATCTAAACAGTAAAAGACCTCTTTAAACAATTCTAGTTACTACTTTAAACTAGATATTGAGTCAAAATATTACAATACACATTGGCCACTATGCATGCAACACAAAGTTTCATGATTTTAATTCGCAAATAACAATCTATTAAATTAGTGAATCAAAGAATACGATTAGTTTAAATTATTAAGCACAAATCACTCTCTATTATGACTACATCACAAAATGGATCAAGTTCATGTTCGAACTTTGTTTATCTTAATAAACTACTCACTCATATTCATAATAAACACCACGATAAAATTAATAAAATATATTAATAAAAATGGCTCTTTATTGAATACTTGGATCTTTAAATCTTTTTCAAAAGCAATGAAAAAAACTGATAATGGCCTAAAAACTAATGAAAAGCTTAGTGAAAAATTTAGGCTCTCCTATTTTTGAAGTATATGAGCCATATATATAGTATTCTAAATAATACATATATCAAATGAACTAAGATTCCTTGTTGAAACTCAAAATTCTTGAAACCAACTCCAGCGAATCGTCACCAAATCCATTGTCTAGCTGATTCGCTGGCCAAATCGGTGGAAATGAGCTTCTATCCATCAACGATTTGTCTAGCGATTCCTCTATAAACCTCGATTCGATGTTTGTTTGCTAGCAGTGATTCGTAATTCATCCTTGATTCTCCCTTGATTCACTGTGCATTTTCTTCAGTTGATTAAATTCTTCATTTTCTTCCATTTTCATTCATTTCTTCACATAATCCAAATATAACTTGAAATCATAAAAACAAGAGGAAACCTAGTGTAATATAGCTTTTACATCCAAAATTATGCTAAAATATGATATAAAATACTGTCTAGTTATTGACTTATTAAATACCCCTAAACTCAGCATTTTGCTGTCCTGAGCAAAGGAATACCCTCAATTATACTCTCTTTTCATTCCTTATTCTTATTTTATAATTATCTATTCTTATTCTTCAATAAAAGTGATTACTGAATAAAAACAAATAACCCCCATAAAAGTAAAATTATAATAGAATTAAAAAAATTAATGAACAACCCCTTATTTGTCAACTTAGCCTTCTAGTCATTTAATACACCTCAAAATTCAATGTTTGATCAATTACCAAAGCCAAACCACTATGTAGATTTTCTCAATCTCCACTGAAAAGCATCAAGCTTGCAATGACTAATATAGAATCTCTAAATACATAAATCACTAAATCGATCTCATTTTCAAACAATATTTAAAATGCCACCACAATCAAAGGCGACAGGGATTTTTAATCACAAATAATTATTATTATCATGTTCATTTATTGGAATATTGAAAATAAAAAAAGATACTTAACTTAGCTTTAAGCATCTGAGCTAAATCTTTTATTTGAAAAGTTTTCCATAAGCATCATTCCATTTTTCTATATCTCACTTTTTTCCTTTCTTTTATGTACTTTTTATATCTTTATATTCATATGGTTCCCTGCTCCATTTCCCTTGGATACCATTATTATTTTTATAGGAAGTCTTTCTCACATATTTCCCACTACTAGATTCCCTGCTCCATTTCCTTTGGAATATGTGGGTCTCTCTATTTTTTTCTTTTAAAAATTCTTGTTAGCTCTTCTCACTTTCACTATAGTAATGGAAATATTATTTTCAACTAGGTAAAGTTTATTGGCTAATTTCCTATTTCTTCCTTTAATTATGGCATAAGTTCTTTTCATTATATATAAATATATAAAATACTTGAAAAAAAATCTTTGTATAACAAGATTCTTAGAAAATCTATCTTATTTATCTTTTACTTTTATTTCGATATTCTACTTATTATAATGTTTAACACAAAGCAATCAATCCCTCTAAACTCCTCTAGTGCATACACAATCTAGGTTAAGTCGAATATGGTATAACAATTCTTTTCTATCATAAACTTTCTATTTTCATGGGTAATAAAAATATCGCTTCTATTTAAATCCAAATTATATTCAATTCATTATTTCCCTAAATAAATAAAGTAAAATGAAGAAATATTACATGTATTTTCAAAAATCTAAAAAATCTTAGTCAACTTTGAACATTGAATAAATAGATTTTACCTCTCGAATCTTCCATACTTCGCTTCTTTGTACTCCACTTTAGTTGAATACCCGCAAACTCATTCCAAACCTTGTCCTCAAGGTCTAAAAATTAAGTCTGATTTTCAACGAAACAAATATACCTCATGAAGCATAGACGAACTATATAAAATAAATTGCTTTCCAAAATAAACAATCAAATATCTCATTAATAGTAATAGAAATGTAATGGAATATATCATTCATTTTTATTAATAAGAAAAAACAAAGTTCACATCCTTCTCATTCAAGCAAACATTAGAAAGATTACAAATTATGATATTCAGAAGTAAATTCATCATCAGTATATTAACTCCATCTTCATTCCTCTTTGCAGTAATTTTTGAAATGTAACTATCAGCGGGGTTATAAACTCCCAATGGGAATTGCAACTACAATGAAGTAATATCAATGCTCATCCTCATATCTTGCAAACATTCAACAAATCTCCTTTTCATAGTGGAATGGTGACGTGCCAAAGTTCTTTCATTCTTTTCAAGCATCTCCTAATTTTTTGAAAATTTATTCTCAGTACTCATAAAAGCTAAAAACAAGGATAAAAAAAGACTTTTCTTTTAGCTCTTATTAGAGAAGTAGAACCACCTTCTGTCCAAGGAACATTCACTTAAGCCATCATACTTGATGCTCGTCTCGCATCTTCTAATGTTATGCTGTGAGTTTCTTATCTAATAATTCTTTCTTCAAGTCTTGATCTTCTTCTTTTATTTAGTTCTCTTTCATCTTCTAAATCATTATACCCATTTACCGTTCTCATCCTTTTTACCATGGAATTGGTAATAGTCCTTAGAGGTAATACGTCAAATGCAACTTCATTGAAACCCACCTTGGCTTTCATATAGAGCTTAGTAATCTCTATTGGGAACGGTAGACAGTCACACTTTATGGTCATCATCGCTTATCTCATAAAATCATGAATTATGTACCCAACATCGATGTATCTCCTCTTCATAATAGTGTGATAAAGTAAAGCAGCTCTAGGATTATTACTTCAAAATGTTGTGAAGTGGGATATAAAAAACATCTATAATGTAGCTGTAACATATGGTAATTTTTCTAAAATTGATGGTTTCAACGAATTTAGGATGAACGTAAGCATTGAGAGCAAATCCACGTCCCGAAATTACCTCCAAGGCTTCTTGAATCATCACGAAATGATAAGATTCCTAATTGATATAGATGATACTTGGGTAATTGGGTTTTTATGTAAATATAGAATCAAGAAGTCTGTAATGTTTATTCAATGTTGTAGGTGAAATAATTGTCTTCTTCCCTTGAACTATTACTTCGTTTGGATTATCACTCGCATATCCATTTGCCTAAAATTTCTATACTAATTCGAAAAATCCTCGCTCTAATTTGCCTTTATAATCTCTAAGAAAGTTCTCCCAATTTCTTTCTCTTATGATGCTCACTATTTTATCTTCATACTTGTGCATATTCTAAATTTTGTATCCTCTCTGTGGTATTATAACTCTCTTAGCATCTCTAAAATATCTATGTTGTGACTTAGGACCGACAAGTTGTAAAGGATCATAAGGAACTAGTGTGCTTGGGTCTAAGTGGTCAAAATCCTTATCAAAGCTAAGTAGGGATTGTGTTCTCAATTCAGCTTTCCCGGGTCTTGATTCTCTAATACTAACTACTGTGGGTAGGATAAAGATTTGTGGACCCACGAAGTTCTTACTCAATTTTTCTATCAAAATCCATTTCCCTTTATCTTGTGCACCACTACTACCTCGTCCTCCACTTCTTTCCATCATAGCATCAAATATGATGAATTGGTAAATCAAAATCTTGTATTTGATATGAAAATGAATTCAAGATGAGTTATTTATTGAAAAACAAATTGTTATCGAGATAGTTAAAACAAGTTTGCAAAAGGATTCATTTTCATAAAATTTACAAAACTTCTTTAAAAATGAGTAAAGACAAATAATATGAATGCAAATTTATTAAAATGAATTTTCAAATATTTGAGAAACACACCCCTAAACTCGTTTTATAGCTCATCCCGAGATTTTCATACATACGTATAGTAAAACCTGCAACCTCGCCTATTTTATATTCAAAATCATGTTTCTTCTTCAATAAATTATACAATTTTAGTAAAAAATGAAATAAAAAAATCCATAAAAATCTCATCCATTAACCGAATTTCAAGACTTTGAAATCAAAAGTATTGATAGTGCACCAAATGATTACATCCTTGAGAGTGAACCCCTCAAGTGTTAGGCTCTCGATAACTCCTAACTTCCATTCCAAACCTCTTCACGAATCCCTCTTGTTCATGCGCAAAATTGGCTATATACCCATAAATTACTCTTTTCTTTAGTTTGAATGAATCCTATCGAGGTGGAGATTACTTAAAAAAGTTATAGATAGGCTTTTAAGGGTTGAATTTAGACAATAAATCAATTTCCTAGTCAAACAAGTGCAAGGGTTTATAATGTGAACATAAAAATGTACATCAATTTAGGGTTTATGTTTAAAAACTCAAATTTAGCCTCAGCGAATCAGGGGTTTAAGTGGATTCATTAAGGAATTGCTAATGAAATCTGTGGGATTTAGGTTATGTGCCTCAACGATTTATCCTGCAAATTGTGTGGTAAGAAATAATGTAGATTTACATAAAAGCCATAGAAACAAAACAACTTTGTGATGGCCCCAAATCCTAAGGCAACCTTGGGATCCGCCATGTCGCATCCCACATCACCAAGCCTTGCCACATCATGGCTCGTTTACCCTTGACGCCCTGCGACCTAACTGGTTGCTTACACTTTCCCAGCTAACCCTAGTTTTGCTAGTTAATCTCTACATAAGTATTAATAATTTAGCTAGCCAATTACTCAATTTATCAAGTTATATTACAATTTTACAGCGGAAGTCTTTAATGAGTAAATTATGCAACATTTAACAATCCTAAGTAGTGGAAAACCCGGTAAAAAGATACCATGTATATATCAAGGCGTGATAAAAGTAACAAAAGTTCCATAAACATGTATTCAGTGTTCTACAGTCTCCAAACCCAACAAAAGTAAATACATACATACTGTAGTCACACACGAGCTGACATCTCTATTTCAGAGGTAGTCGCCCAATACCTCATTGCCCTTGCTTGTCGAAGGATCTGCACTCGGTCACCAAACAAATACAGTGACGAGTCCAGTGAGTAAAATCCCAAGAGAAGTCCATACAATATTCATGAAATAAAACTGGTAAACTACAAGACATGCGAATATAACACCAGGTAATAGTACGTCATATTCCCATGAATGCAGGCAACATACGACAAGCAAAAACAGTAGCGTGAAATAAATAAACAACATATACAAACTAAACATGCTAAAAAATAATGTGTTAATAAGTAAACAACCGTATAATCACGAGAAAACCCTGACCAACACCAGTCAGTAATCGATAAAATCGAATAGGAACCACGTACATATATACAGGCTTACAATGACTAAAATCCTACTACGGTTACCAGATAAGCCCCTCCAGACGCTATTTCAAGTCATAGGAACACCCTAAATCCCTCCAGACTGTCACAAGTATATCATACTATCGTCGACATGAGCACCATCATAAGTAACTTGTGCAAGTGATTTAGCTACAACCAATGTATACACAAACCGAGATAGGAGTGAAACCTTATGTGTGCCCACCAGCAGTCACACATGTAATCCGATATCGATAAAGCAAAACCATGAATTATGTAAAGCATTCCAATGGGTTTACACACATCAATCTGCTCTCCGATTTCTCCAGACTCTCGTATTCTACCTGACAAGCTTCCCGACACTGAGCTATAGTCCCATAAGTCCCTAAAGTTAGTTAAGTGTGTTTATTATGTATTTGAATTGGTTGAATATGTTTTAAATCAGTCTTCCCAAATCAGCCCCAAAAGACTAAATTAAGTCTCAATTTTAGTCTTATGTTACAACGCATTTTTAGGCATGAAATGGTCCAAATCTTAAAATCTTTCACCAGCACAAATATTGTTGGTCTCTATCTTAGCTTTTCGAAGAGGTTTAGTTTGCAAAATTCTGATTTAAAACGAAAGAGATATCATAATTCTACTAAACATAGCCCTAATTGGAACCTAATCCGACCAGCGGACTTAGAAAATTTATTTCTCTCAATCTATAGTTCCAAAAATGTGATTTTTAGTCACAAAATAGCTAGCATACCCAATGACAACATAATAAAAGATCAGCTCATTTGGATAAGTAGTTAGGGAGTTATGCCTTTAAATTTTAGTTTTAAAAATTTTCGTCCTGCATTCAATTACCTATTTGTGTAGCACTTTTGGACATGAAAACATTGGAATTTCAAAATCTCTAGTTGAACAAAGTTGCTCCCCTTTGAATAAACTTTCAAATGCCACTAGTTTGGGTCAATTTGGATCTAAAATGAGCAAGTTATGACCAAATTACATAGGCTAATTGCTAATACAACATGCAGAATTCTAGTTTTAGTCTTACAAATTCAAAAATTCATATCTATTTGATTCCAAAACCAATTTAAGAACTTTATTATAGCTGGATTATCAGCTTGAAATGAGGAATCAAAATATATAAACCAATTTCAAATACTTAATCATCTACCTTTTGAAAATAAGCTAAAAACCAAAACTTGTTTCAATTTGAATTAGAAGGATGTGTACCTAGTTGACGTACCACCCTAGCTTAAAAATTTCTCACCAATTTTACATGATTCCTTCTCTTCATCAACCTCTTTCTTTTCCAACAAGTTCTCTTGATTCATAAGTTGAAAATGAAAATAGTTTACTTACATGTGTTGATCTTATATATTAAGGTAATATTGATTCCTAGCCATTGATCTCCATGTATTTACGTATCTCAAACCTCATCTAATGATCCACACCTTAACATGTATCCCACTAACTCCCACTAACTTAATCCAAGTGACACTAATTGGCTACCCACATGGTTCGTAGATGTGGCAATACGTATCTATAGGTCAATCCTATAGTTTCCATTTAATTAACCAATCTATAGGCCTTATTGATTTGATATTATTACATTAGCTTAAGCCCATTATAATCCATATGGTTAGTGTTTTTATTCATCAAAATTAATAAATTTTGTGATCCCACTAACCTTTGACTACCCATCACTTGATGCCTCATGTCTCGGCATGCATTTCGAGGTAAAACAATCAACTTAGCCTATGGTCACATTACCCATTTTAATTAATTAACTAGTCATCTTAACATGAATAAGTCAAGTTTCCTAGTGTACCAGTAGTTCGCCTACCCGATACCCGTGTCGACATGCCTTTCGAGGCGAACACTCGTCATACCAACTAGCCCGATAACAACATACACACATGTGGTGCAATATAATAATAATAATAATAATAATAATAATAATAATAATAATAATAATAATAATAATAATAATAATAATAATAATAATAATAATATAATAATAATAATTTTACACACCACATATACACAACCAGTATTCAAAAATAATATATTTTCTTAGTACTCGTGTCCGAGTCAACCGAGTTACCCACGTAACGCCCGAATTACGACTGTTAATCCCCAAGATTAATGCTAATCCTAGTTTAATTGGGTTGTTACAACTCGATCATCCCCTATTTTTAAAGCTACTCCGGAGCTTGAGTTTCAAAAATATTTTCAGAAGAGAGTCAAAAGGAGAGAGACTAAAAGCATGCTATACTAATGCTAGACTTCCTACGAAAATGAAAATGAAAATAAATAAAGAAATAAAGAATATGAGTTGCCTCCCATAGAGCGCTGTTATTTATTGAAGTTGGCTTGACTCATAGAAAAATCAATCTTCATGTAATGTGAGTACTTCAATCTTCACTTCAATTGGTTTTTCATTAGGAGTATCTTCCTTTGTGTCAGAGAAACTGCCTTCGTCATTGCTTTCATAACCGTCACAAAATTTCTCTCATTCAGTCGCTTTGAAAGTTCTATCCCATCATGTAGTGTCATTTCATTATCACGCATTCTTTGCGTAACTAGGTAATCATGTACATCGATGATGGCTCCAACGATTAATAGGAATGGTCTTCCCTATAATATCACATCGTTCTAGGTAGCTGATGGCATGACTAAGAAATTTGCATTGGATGTGTAAATTTGTTAGAAGAAACCAATGTGCATGCATAAGATTCATATCAGCTTATGCATCAAGTTGAAATCCATATAAGGAAATCTCACTAATTTATAGGTTTAGGAAGATTTGCTCTAAATAATCTTCTACGATCTTTGAAAGATCGATGTTTTCATCGTATTCCTCACAGTCAGGGTCATCTTTTTCATACAAGAATGGGTCTTTGGCGGTTTGTTGTTCCTTTTGTGATTTTTTATTCTTGTTACATCGTGGTGTCTTAACCATCCAAAGTTTGAATGCTTCATTAGAGTTTATGGTCACAATGTACTCCTCCATAATATTCAATCTTTAGGTAGATTGTTGACTGGGTTTAAGTTAAAAATCTCCATGTCTTGTGAAACAAAATTTTCATGGTAAGGTTTTAATCTATGACCATTAACTTTAAATATTCTCCCTATTTATGTACTTTCTATTTCAATAGCACCATGAGCGAATACATTTGTAATTACAAAAGGTCCCATCCATGGTAGACGAAGTTTTTCGGGAAATAATTTAAGACGTGAACAAAAGAGCAATATTTTTTGTCCTACACTAAAAGTTTTAATATTTAATTTATTATCATAAAATCCTTTTGTTTATCTTTATAAATAGAAGCACTTTCATAAGCATCGTTTCTCAATTCTTCTAATTCTTAAGTATTTAATTTACATTGTTGTCCTACACTATCATAATTAATGTTACAAGTCCTAATTGCCCAGTATGCTTTATGTTCTTATTGTATGGGTAAATGACATGCTTTTTCAAAACTAACCTATAAGATGGCATACCTATAGGTGTCGTAAATGCAGTTATATATGCCCATAGTGCATCTTCTAAATGAAGACTCCAATCCTTACGTGTTGGACATACTGTCTTTTCTAATATCAATTCGATTTCTTTGTTTGAAGTTTTAGCTTATCCACTAGTTTGAGGATAATATGCGGTAGATATTCCATGTATGCTGTTATATTTATGATGTAGAGTAGCAACATTTTTATTGCAAAAACATGTACCTCTATCATTAATTAATGCTTTATGGGGCTCCAAAAACAGTAAAAATCCTTGATTTAAGGAAATTTACTACTATTTTAAAATCATTAGTTTCAGTGGCTACAACTTCTACCCACTTGGATACATAATCTACAGTGAGTAAAATATAAATATTTCCATTAGATGGTGGGAAAGGTCCAATAAAATCTATTCACCAAACATCAAATACTTTGCAAAAAGTATAGGACATAAAGGCCATTTTGTTTTTATGTCCGGAATTTCTAGTTCATTAACAATTTGGACAAGTTTTTATATAAACATAACAATCGTTGAATAAGGTAGGCCAAAAGAATCTTGAGTCAAATATTTTACGGGCTGTATGACGTGGACCAAAATGTCCTCCACAAGCATAAGTATGGCAATGAGCCATGATGGATTGTATTTCTGATTGTGGAATACATTTTCGAACGGTTTGATCGGAACAAAATCTTTATAAGTAAGATTCATTTGATAAATAATGTTTTGAATCATTTTTTTTTATCCTATTCTTTTAGGCTCTTGTTAAATGGGGTGATAACCTATTAGTATTAAGCTAATTGACTATATCAGCGTATCATGAACTATAGGGGGTTCTCCATGTTCTAATATACTTAAATGGTTTGCTACGAAGTTTTTGACACCTTTCTTATATTTTATAGTAAGATTGAATTCTTTTAACATTAAGATCCATCTTATTAGTCTTGGTTTATCATCTTTCTTTGCCATCAAATATCTTAATGCGACATGATCTGAGTAAACTATTACTTTTGTTCCTAGTAAATATGGTCTAAACTTTTCTAATGCAAACACAATTGCTAAAAGTTCTTTTTCTGTAGTGGTATAGTTTAGTTGGGCGGGATCCAAAGTTCTAGATGCGTAATATATGACATGAAAATCATTTCCTATCTTTTAACCTAAAACAGCTCATACTGCATAATTACTTGCATCGCACATTATTTCAAAAGGTAGTAACCAATTTGGTGACTTTATTATAGGTGTGTTGATTAAGGCTTCTTTTAATTTATTAAAAGCTTTCTTGCATTCAGTTGTGATTTCAAAAGAGGCATTTTTTTGCAAAAGTTTGCATAAAGGTTGTGTTTATTTGGAAAAATCTTTCACAAAACGTCTATTAAATCTTACATCACCAAGAAAAGATCTTACTTCCCTCATAATAGTAGCGTAAGGTAATATCTTTATAACTTGTTTGTTAGCAACATCCACTTCTATTCTTTTTATGACACTATATGTCCTTGTATAAGTCCTTAATTTACCATAAAATGACATTTTTCATAATTTAATACTAGATTCTTTTCTATGCATCTTTTAAGTACTTTAGTTAAATGAAGTAAGCATTCATTGAAAGAATTACCATACATGGTAAAATCATCCATGGAGACTTCAACAAAATGCTCTACATAGTCAAAGAAAATACTAACCATACACCTTTGGAGTGTAGCGTGTACGTTACATAGACCGAAATGCATACGTCTATAAATAAATGTACCAAAGAAGTAAGTAAAAGCAGTTTTTTCCTAATCTCTTGGAGCTATAGGAATCTGATGAAATCTTGATTATCCATCTAAACAACAATAATGGGTTCTTCCAGCAAGGCTTTCTAACATTTGATCTATAAATGAGAGCGGGTAGTGATCTTTTCTAGTTGTAGCAACTTCCTATAATCTATGCACCTTCCAACTATTTTGGATTCTAGTCAGTACTTATTCTTCGTGTTCATTTGTTATCACTGTGATCGTTGTCTCTTTAGGAACTGCCTGCACTGGTTAACCCAATTACTATCTATTGGAAATATCATTCATGCGTCGAGTAGTTTTAATATTTCATTCTTTACTACTTCCATCATCAGTGGATTTAATCTGCGTTGAGCTTGCCTAGAGGGCTTTGTATTTGTTTCAAGATTAATCTTATGAACACATATGCTGGACTTATTCCTTTAATATCAGCTATTATCCATCCTATTGCTTTATTGGATTTTTTGAGAACATTTATTAATTTCTCTTCTTCGATATTTGACAGTTTATCAGATTTTATGACTGTTAAAGCATTGCTATTTTCTAAATATGCAAATTTCAAATGATTCGGCGAAACCTTTAAATCTAATTATGTAGCTTTAACTATAGAACTAAAAGTTTTGAATGAGTTATAGGTATATCCATATAGTAAGATAGTTCAAGGAGTTCATTATATGATTCTAAGGCATTGATTAGCTCATTCGTCTCTTCATTTAAACCTTCTATCACTATTTCAAGCTTGTTTGATTTATTATTTCTAGAATATTTGTCTATTAAGGGTTCTAACATATCTATGGTGCATACACGTGAAACATCTTAAGGATACTTTATAGCGTTGTAGATGTTAAAGTTTACCATTTCATCATCTGCCTCAATTGTTAGAGTTCCATTATAGACATCTATTTTGGCTTTTGTTGTTTTTTGGAATGGGCGTCCCAGAATAAGAGATGTTTAATTAGAGAATTGGTCTTATTTCATGTCTATGACATAAAAATTGGTTGGGAAAACTAAATCATTGACCCTAACCAATACATCCTCTAATACTCCTACAGGTTGAATAATAGACATATCTGCTAACTATACTACTATACCGGTTTCTTAAAAGGTACATTTGTCATTTGCAAATATATTGACAAATGCATAAAGGTAATTGAGGCGCCTAGGTCACATAATGATTTAGAGATCCTTATATTTTTTATTGTACATGTAACGACAAACATTCCAAGGTCAGAACTTGTAGGGGTAATTTCTTTTGTATTAGTGGTAAAACAAGTTCTCATAGACTTACTTTTTCATTGGGTTTAATTTTATTAGTTCATAAGTCTTTTACATGGAAAGCCACATCCTAATTTTATTAAATTAATCCTTCGAAAGCTCAAAGATGTTAATTAGATAATAAAACATCATTAAGTTCCGTGAAAACTTTGAACTACTAGGCATAATACCTTCAGAATGTCGATTCAATATTTAACTTAGATCTCAATTCACCTAGGACATATAAACGGTAAAAGACCTATTTAAACAATCTTTGTTACTACTTTAAATTAGATATTGAATCAACATATTACAATAAACATTATCCAATATGCACGCAATACCAAGTTTCATGATTGTAATTCGCAAATAACAATCTTTTAAATTAGTGAATTAAAAAATATGATTAGTTTAAAGCATTAAGCGCAAATCATTCTATATTATGACTACATCACATAACAAATCAAGTTCATGTTCGGACTTTGTTTAGATTAATAAACTACTCACTCATATTCATAATAAACCCCACTATAAAATAAATAAAAGATACTAATAAAAATACCCCTTTATTGAATACTTGAATATTCAAATCTTTTCCAAAAGTAATGAAAACAATTGATAATGCCCTAAAAACTAATTAAAGGCAATCAAAAGCTTAGTAAAATATTTAGGCTCTCCTATTTTCAAAGTATATGAGCCATATATATTATTCCAAGTAATACATATCCCAACCAAACTGAAATTTCTTGTTGTAATCCAAAATTCTCGAATCCGACTCTAGTGAACTGTCACCGAATCCATTATTCATCTGATTGGCTGGCCAAATTGTCGAGAATTAGCTTTTGTCCATCATTGATTTGTCTAGAAATTCCTCTATAAACCTTGATTCATTGTCGAATCTCCCATCAACGATTCCTAGTTCATCCTTGATTCGCTCTTAATTCGATGTGCATCTTCTTCATTTGATCAAATTCTTCGTTTTCTTCCATTTTTTATTCATTTCTTCACATAATCCAAATATAACCCAAAATCACAAAGATAAGAGGAAATCTAGTGTAATATAGTTTTTTTACAGCAAAAAACCCCTAAAATATGCTATAAAACACTGTATAATTATTGACTTATCACTTTTTGTATCATTTTGAGTTAAAGCCATAGTCTTTCCCTTCTTTATTTAGAAAGACAACCTATGGAGTCTACACATTGGCTGATGTGAAATCCCATAAAGTGTTTTTAAATATAACTGAGATTCTAACTCTAATAGGATAGAGGATAAATATGGTTCCAGTTAATTCATTCAATAGAGGTCGATACTTATTCGCCTTCCTCATTATGTTCAACAAAGGTTGATACTTATCTGCCTTCCTTGTTGTGTTCAATTAAGATATGTACTTATCCGCCTATCTTTTTTTGTTTTCATTACATATCTCTTTCCATTTCACTTCTGAGATTTAATTTCAAAAACTATAAATATCACAAGTCACAATATATTGCCCCAAACCCACTCCATATGCTACATGAACTATTAATACTAAATTACATAACAAATTGATAAATAAACAAGTCCCACTTACCTCGGTTTACGTTTCCCTAAAGTTTATCTGACTAAACTCACCCTTAAAACACCTCAAATCCTTCCTCGTCTATCAAGAACCAAAATTAAACCAATTTTCATCAAATTTTTCTCCATTACATTAGGTTTAGTACTCCTGAATCAGTCCCTAAACCCTCGTCAAAACTCCAATCAGTTTGAGTAACTTTGTTGTTTTTTTAATAGAGAGCGCTCCCTGCTTTGCTGGAGCCAGCTCCACCTTTAGAGTTCATCATTTTTTCATGATGCGCTCCATCATAAAGCAAGTGAAAACCTGTACATGACAGTAACCCCTGTTCAATCCAGATTTCATCCTAAAACCTCCTTAATTAATTAAGGAGAGCCTCAAACGAGATCTTACACCATCAACAACTAACAACAATAATAATTAACATGATTTCCAACGATTTTCATCCTCAACTCAACTAAGAACTTCAAGACTTTAATCAAAACCTTACTCAAAAGATCCTAACTCTTTGCACACGTTGATTAGATCTCCAAATTGGTTGTTTTTAGTCTCTCCTGCATCATCTTCTCTCCCTATCATTCCTCTCCAAAACCCTTACTTGTTTCTCAATGTTCAATCAAACAATGATATATTTGAGTTGGGTTTTGGTTTATATATTGATTTTTCTTGACATTTTCATTTCATGAATCTCGAGGTAATTCTGATGGGCCAGCTCCTAAATTGACACAGATCAGAACTCCATCTCCACTTGTATAGATCTCGAGGCATATCTAATGATTTAAATAATTTAAGTCAAAGCTACATGTTGTATATAAATATATACCTATGTATTTTATCTTATAATTTTAGTTAATAAAATAGAGGTTTTCGTTTGATGTTTTATTATAAGTGATTATATGTTTACTTTATAATAAGACCCATGATATTTGTTGAAATATCCTAAATGTCTCTAGTCGGTCATTATACTGAGAACTATAATGAATTAAGACTATTGTGAATCTTGATTGATGATCATGTGATGATCTTGCGCATATGGATACAAATCGAGATCATGAGTACTTGTTAGGGAACAAGGTAGTGGACCAACCCGCTATGAGAACATCACATGGATTAAATCATAGGTGTTACTCATGATAGGTGTATTATTTAGTTCTTCGACTAGAGATTACCATTGACTTTAATATTAGGAGCATGGTAATTTGACACAATCGAACGTTGTCTTTAACCGAATGATTATAAAGATTGTGATTGATTACCATGTAAATAATATGTGAAGGTATGTAATCAAGATAAAAATTTTCACTCTCGTATAGATTGAGATATCAATAGATCCCTCGATACGTTAGACTATCAAATGGATAAGTCCAAGTGAATTGATATGATCAATGTCACTTGGATGTTTTTAGTCTACCCAAAGATAGAGACTAGCACGATTGAACATTAAAGGTGACTTTCCATGCCTTCTGTTTGATAAAAAGATATCGCATGACAAAAATATATGATATATGTTATTCATTAGGTTGTATCGATTTTGATATTCATGCTACTTGGGTAGTCATAATGCCTTGCTAGAGACCACTTATGACTTGTGTACCAAAATGGTTTTAGTTCACTGCCAACGTCGCATGAACTTATTGGGTCGCACACAAAAAAGGGCTTTGCACAATTTCAATTTATCCAGAGTAATGGATTTTATATGAGTAAATTAATGACATAAAGCCCTTACAATTTGTTATACGATAACTAATTAATAGGAGCATATGTGTAATTTGCTTGAATTGCCTAAATACAATAGTTGTATTGCGAATAGGTTTTGTAAGTAAGCTTATCTACACAAATAAATAGAGGTTAAAACCCTAAAACAAAATAAATGATTTTTGTTTTTACTATTTTCGAGATCTCTAGATTTTAGGATAGAAGGAAAAAAAACGTTTTCAATCTCTCTTGGGGTTAGCACTCCAAATTGCGGTCATCGTTTGTATGTGGATTTTTGATAAAGGACGTGTACTTGAACGTCTTGGAAACCGAACAATCAAGAGAAAAAATCACGGATTGAGGTATGGTTTACTTTTGTAGATCTAGTTTAATTGAACTTATTTTCG
Source organism: Stephania cephalantha (assembly GCA_039657325.1). Classification (NCBI taxonomy): domain Eukaryota; kingdom Viridiplantae; phylum Streptophyta; class Magnoliopsida; order Ranunculales; family Menispermaceae; genus Stephania; species Stephania cephalantha. The sequence continues at coordinate 19,857,774 of CM077574.1, read as the reverse complement.
ATCTTGTTAGGGTTTTTCAAAGATTATTTTGGATTTTTTGCTGCGTATGAAAACCCAATAGTAGCTTATATTATTATTATTATCACTAAACTAATAAATTTATCAGGTGCGCCAACGAGTACCCTTAGGCGTGCACACTCAATCAACAACCCCCACGTGACACTAGGCATAATGACAATTAATTAATTAATTAATTATTTTCCAACTATAGGCTTATATCAATTTATAATAATAGCCTATAGTATATTTAACTCATTATCAAACCAACCAAATGCAATAAAGTCACACCAAATCACCCACACACTAATCAAAACACGTCGGACATAACCATGAGTGATAAGTCGCCAATTGTGCTATAATTTAGTGTGATATTACTATGAATTCTAAGACTTTTATCTCCATTTATACTTTTAAACCTTGTTTTTCTATTTTCAGGGTAAATATAGGCTATTGAAAAAAAGAGTGATTTCCCATGCAAATCAAGTAAAAAAGCTAGACATAGGCTCAGCGCCTTACCATCGCCTTCAACTGAACTGAAATCGCCAAGGAATCGCTCCACAATACTTGACCGGATTAGACGAGAATCACTAGAGAGGTTGCGTATCAAGCCTTGTGAAGACTTATGAGAAAAACAAAGCTTAAATTCTAATAGGAGGGCCATCACCTTCACAGTGCCTAAAAGTGTACACACATCGTTGGCGTGATGCAGGACATGAGTCAGGATAGAATAAAAAGAAAACATAATATCTAGGTGCCTTCTCTGCGACTCCTAATGCTTTGGTGTTTACAACATACGACACTGGATATATTCGAAGATTGGGAGTTTTGTATTTTGCGGATTAGCAAGTTTTGAGATTAGATTACCTCTTACCACTTTTCTACAATAAATAGGAAACCCTAGAATGACTTTAAGGGACTCCTGTAACTCTCTTTTTAACTTTTTCGTTCTTAGATCTAAGCATCCGATAAGGGGATAAGATCTCTTTTAAGTTTTGTTAGTAAGTTTTGATTTATTTTTGCATTATTTTTGGTATGCCCCATCGAAGGCAGCAATAATAGTCTCGAATTCACCGATTATCTTAAATTTGTTGTAAAATAAGTATGAGGTTGAAACCATAGGGATTGAGATGTTCCTTTTTAGCTTAAACAAAAATGGTGGTTTCTTGAAAACAAAACAAAACTATACTAGAAATTAAATGGGTAGATAATAAGCTCAAATACTTAGAAAACGGAATTCAATAACTATAAAACTTTAGAACACAATGTGAATTGAAATTTAAAGGATCAGATTCATTTATCGATTTTAAAAGGTTGTTTTGGTACTAGTTTCCATAGATATGCTTATAATGACTCTCGCCACTTCATTCTCCTCATGTTAATGGAAGGAACGTGCGACACAACCACATACTAACTAGACTACAAAACATGCCAAATATGCCATAGATTTTCAACGAATTAACGACATTAAACTCTGTGAGAACATTTACCATGAGTAGTAACTAGAATGAACTACTACCATATCATATCTCAACGACACAAAGGCACATCGATTGCCAACAGATAAGGCCCCACATGCCACCTAACGTGATCCCCCTTACCGAGCGGCGGTAAGATCACTTGCAATAGGCTTTGCCTAAACCAGAGTGCATGTCACTTTCACCACGAAAAAGGAAAAACCTTATGAACTTTTTAAAACAATGAAATCAAGAATACGAAAACTAGAATTAAATAATATTAGAACTAAAAGCACAAAAACTCCTAAATCCTTAGATCCTAGAACTCAATCACATTGGTTCATAACATGGAACTTAACTACTCATAGACATAGAAAACAAATAATAAAAACTTACTAATAAAACCTAAGAGAATTATTCTCCCCTTCTCCAAGAGATTAATCCAAAGTAAAAGTCAAGAGAATGTAAGAAAGATATTAAAGTTAATCTCATCCTGAATCTTGCAAATCCATAAAACACGAAATCGTCAATCTTAGGATATGTCCTGAGCCGTATGTGTAAAACCTCAAGGCGCTGCAAATAACTGCGATGACACTACGATACTCTATTTTCCTTCGATTTGGTCAAGATTAAGCCTATCGCCTTGCCAACACCATATGTACACTTTCACGGTGCTGTAAAGGCGCTGGTTTTCTCCTTGGAATTTGAGCTTCGTCTTTCTCCTAGGTTTCGCAAAGCTTCATACACAACATCCCTAATAGATTTTCTATCATTTGGTCAAGTTAAGGCCAACAATTCCTTGGCAATTTGTGTGCGCCTAGAGGCACTAGGAAAGCGTTAATCCTATCTTTTGCGTGTTGACATAATCTTGGTAGGAAATCACTTCTTTTTGTCCAAAAGCTTGTATTTACCATTAAAATACAAAAATAAAGGTTTTAAAGTATAAATGGGGATAAGATTCTTGTAATTCATAGTAATATCACACTAAAATATAATACAATTGACAACTTATTAAATATCCCCAAACTTAGACAATTGCTCATCTTGAGCAATGGAGTATAAGACATTTAGTTGCATCATACATTTCAGCTTAATTAATGCCCAATTCTATCTTAAATGGTTTCGTACAATTTTTCACAAATTTGCCAAATAGGAACAAAACACTCAAGCAAAGCCGGTTACTTCAAGTAAAGTTAATTTGGCTACTTTTTCAAAGAACACTCCGTAAAATGCTAGGCTTCGTCAAGACTAAAGTCATTAATTAGTCACGAGTTGCCTTGGAACTTCTAATAAGTTGAAAACTTGAAATATCTAAATAGAGCATTGAATACTAAGACTCGACAAATATAACTTATACCACCATTTCACTGACACATTCAAAAAACTCTTTGGAGTCAATAGGACTTTCTTTTGGGATTATAATGGCTGGGTTGGTTCACAAAGAAAAAGTAATTTGTGGACTCAAAACATTGGAAATTTTTAGACGTAGACTTGTCAAAGGATTTTCAGATAACATGAAATGATTTACACCGCACCTTTCTCAATTTTCCTTTTCACCGTGTGCAATCCTCACCTTTTTCCAACTATTCGACACCTTGCTGCATTTCTTGTGATACCAATTTAGATGGGACACTCATTTTTCTAACCACACGGCTCCCAGTCTTTTTTCTTATGGATACCATTTTTAAGTGGAACTCTCATTTTTCTTACCACACAGTTCCCTGCTCCATTTCCTACGGATACCATTTTTATGTGGAACTTTCTAATTATGACTCGATTAATTGAATATTCATCAAGATCAATTCCCCTTTCATTTTAGGTGTGTAAACAATATTTCACTCTTATATTTTCTTCCTTTCTTTTTTCCTCCTCCTCCTCCTTCTTCTTCTTCTTCTTTCATGCCTCTTTTTAATAATTCAAGTCTTCCTCTTATTCTTTCAGGCCTCTTTTTAATAATTCAAGTCTAAGACTAGCTTCCAACTAGGTAAAAGATTATATGTTTCATGATAGGTGATGAAAGAGTAGGGTTGTGTTGGCCCAAATGGGTTAACTAGGGATAACTTAATATGTGGATTAAAGGCTAAGAGCTTTAAACAAACAAGGCTTATATTTTTCCCCCAAACTTATTCTTTAGTCATTACTCAATTATAAATGGATTGCAAACCTATCCTACAATCTGTAGAAACTTAGTTGACTTTTTTTCCTTGACTCCACACTAGCATTCTTTGGTGTAGACTCAGCATGATAGACCAACCATAAGAATAAAATTTTCACCTAAACTCTAATTGAGGTCTAGTCCATCCATGGAAACATCAATAAACATTCGAATTCTAAATTTTCCACCATTATCCTAAGGTAGACTTGGGCATTCGTTTAAGCTCAAAACTACGGATGGAAAAACAAAAGAACGAATTCACAAGTACAGAAATGTGTAACCAACAAATGAAATGAAACCATATTACCTATATTTCGCCAGAAATTTCAAAAAACTCTAAAAATTGCAAATTTTTTTACCAAATCCATTAACATGCATACCTACATACCCCAAGCTTATCGTGAACCTTGCCCTCAACATTCAAGAAAGTAGGACAACCAATACACATTCCAAAAGATCGATTGAAATATGATAATGGAAGATAAGAAAATGGAAAGAGTTGGAATGAAACAAAATACATTTATAAGAAAAGCTAAAAGATGTATACAAATGATGTGTTGTGTAGTGATATTAGAAAATTATATCATTGCTATTTTGTATCTTTTCCAATTATTTTACAAAATTGACTTAGTGTTAAGTTTCTCAGTTCCTTTCTCGAATACATATAGAAATAAGGAAATCAACTTTCAAAGTCACTAGAGCTTTCCTAATGTCGCTCGCTCTTCTTCAGAGTCCTCTGTGGGGTCTGGTAAGGAGTCTGCACTCTCTATGAAGAATGTGAGGAGGAAGCAACTTAATACTCCTCATGAACTCGATAAACTTGAAAGCATGAAAGTATGATGGATGGACTATCCAGAATCGATGGAGCTGGCTCGTTCGCATGATTATGGACTTGTCGATGCCATATCTGCCCATGGTACATGAATTAACTAAGCTCCCTCTGATTATGGACAATCATCTACTCATTGGACATTTGTCTTGGTACTCCCTTTGATGGTGGTGCAGATGAAGATGGTCCTCTCCTCCTTCCCGTGGCTCTCCTCGCTTTGATCTCTTACTGTTGCTGCTGCATCCACGTGGATGCTCATGCTATCTTCTGTGCCCTATCCTCCTCATATTGCTCATGCTAGGCTCTTGTTATTTATCGTGGTCATCCCATCTCTGATGGCCTTGTGAATAATAAGCCCTGATAAGTCAATAATTATACATATTTTATAGTACATTTTAGGACAATTTTAGATGTAAAAGACTAAATTACAAGGGTTTTCTCATAATTTTGATATTTCAAATGATAATTTGAATATATGAAGAAATGGAGTAGAAAGAGAAGATTATGAAGGAATTGTAAAATTGGAAAAAATATGCAATGAATCATTACCAAGGAATCGAGGAAGAACTATTTTTCAAGTCCATCGATTTTCCAGCGATTTTAATGTACCCATAATCGCTACATAGATCAGTGGAAACTGGGACTTTAATTCAATGAATTTCCCCATCGGCTCCACTTAAACTAGAATCGTTGAGGAATCGCTGGCTACGATTTCGAGGATTTTACATTACAACAAGGTTTTTGAGTTAGTTTAGGATATGTATTACCTAATATACTATAAATATAACCTTAGACTATGAAATTAAGAGCCTTTGGATAGTTTTACACTTTTTGCGAAAGTTTGGAGGCCATTCATTATTGCTTCTATTTGCTTTTGAAGAAGATTGAAGATTCAAGTTATCATTGACGTATTTTTAATTATGTCTTTCAATTCTGATGTTATGGTGCTATTTATTATAATGAGTGAGTAGTTAGCTAATCTAAACAAAACTCCAACCATGAACTAGATCTGTTTTGCAATGTAGTCATGATATAATTATTGTGTACTTAATGTTGTAAACCAATCGTATTCTTTAATTCACTGATTTTATAGATTGTTATTGTAACGACCCAAAATTTATAACTGTGTTTAATTCCTTAACAGGATCAACAACCCGTACCGTAGGACCTACACCGTGATATATCCATTGACCGAGGAAAGGGCCAAGGTATATTTTATATTTGTTGTGAGGTAAGCCTAGTGTATTGTATATGTGTAGATTATTAAGTCAATTTATATGGGTATATAGGTATTGAGATGTGTGGGGATGTACCTCGAGTTACATGACGATGTGAGACCGAGGTAGCGGCTTATGGGGTAAGCTTAATTAATTTGAACTAATGTTGGTTTTATAAATAACTTTAATGTGGCCATATGTAATGTAACATTAATGTGCCTAAGTTATTGAAATAAATCTATAATCACATGATGTACATCGAGACACATATTGACAAATCAAGAGATCAAGTGAGTCAAATATTAGAGTCACTTAAGCATGACTTGAGGGACAAGTGTGTCAAGGTGGTCCACTAATTAAGCCTCAAGATACGTGTGCATACATGATCAAGGGCTAAGGTTCAAACATGTCCAAGTAGTCAAATGAAACATATAAGTAAATATTTTGGTTTCTTATCCTCATCACAAATTGTTGGTAGGAAGGATAGAAAGAAGAGAGTTTGCTGGAGTGAATCTTGTGGAGGTGAGGAGTTACAATTCATTGAAGGTTTGGTGAAGAAGTTCTTCAAGCTAGGTAATTTCTCCACTCCATTAACATAGCCAACTATGTGAATTAATGAATTTGATGTTGTTAGTTGTTGTTTTATGTTGGGGTTGATGTTAGGGACCTCTAGTAGTGTGTATGAGGGTCCCTAAGGCGTCAACAAGGCCTATGTGTAGCAAGAACCCGAATTCGAAATGCATAATTTTGGGTTCTGCTGCACATAGCGCGCTAGGTAGATAATCTAGCGCTCTAATATTAATTAGCGCCCTAGATATTTTAAGTAGCGCGCTAATGTCAAAAACCACCGTGCTGATCTTGATTAGCGCGCTAAAGTTGGAATTAGCACACTAATATTAGAATTAGCGCGCTAATTGCCCAAACAGTACACAAATCAGCAATTTCCAAAAATGGTGTAAACACTATAAATGGGTTTAAAACTCTAAGTAGAGGTCCAAGCTCACTTTAAAACTCATCAAACAACTCCAGGGAACTAAGGGGAGATTTCGAGAGTTCGGGGACACGTTTTGGAGTGTCGGGAGGCCGGATAGGCTAGGATAAGCTTTGTGAATTGTAAGTAAAGCTGCGAGAATTCTATATTTCATTTCATTGACTTTTATGGTTTTAAAGTCTATTTGTAGACATTGCAACTCGTAATCTCACATCATGTTGTTCTTGTTTCTATTCATGATTGAATATTGTTGATATGATGCCTTGTGAAATGTTTAATTGATTCCAATTTCTACTCTTAATGATATTCTTGGTAGATAGTTGATTAAAAGCATGCTATTGGGATAAGTTGAATTGGATTAGACTTGTATTCTATTTTCTTGAGCTTTGTAGCTTAACTAATTTTGAAATCCTAGAGACTTGCAAATATTGGTCTTTGAAAACTAAAGTAGGGATTATCTAGTGTCCATTGCACAAGAGATGCGCAGTTCACGGGGACATGGGTCTACCGGGGTTCCGGCACTTACTACTACACTTGCGTGGCACACGATATATGGGACTCGGGGTGGTCGGCAAGAATGAGATAGATGATGTATACTCGTAGAGCGCAACTCCATATAGTATTGGGAAAGGTTAGGTGATAGTTCTCACCGCCGACCGGACGTAGATCATCTCCACTTAGCCTGTGTCAGTCTATACATTTTTAACTATGGTATTTACTTGCATTACTTGATTCAACAATTCTTTCGCTACTTTATGCTTTTAAATACCATTCTTATATTTTGGAAATGTGGCATAAAATTCTCCAGTTATTACTTAAATATCAATATACTCACCGTCTACTTTGTGACGGTGGGTGTAGGTCCGTTGAGCAGCAACAGACCGGGGAAGGAGAAGATCGAAGACTTTCTTTGAGCATTTCGATGATTCTCCTATCTCATTTTATATGACTCGACTTTTGCTGTATTATTATTGTTTATATTTTTACTGTACATTTTTGGGTTATACTGGGTTGAGTGCGTAGCTCCCCATTTTTTCGAGACTCATATCATACTATGTTGTTACCTTTATGATATATACATGCATGTGATGTTGTGTTTCTTGGTTTTCCACACTTAGTATTTTTGAGTAATAAGAGCTTCTGCATAATCTTTAAAATATGTAATAATATTAAAACGGTAAAAAGATTTAATTAACTCTGAATTTAATAATATATTGACACGTGTATCAAAGAATATAGGGACGAAAGACTGACTAATATGTAATTACGAGATTAGACTGGGCGGTGCCCTGTTTAGAAGGAGGGGCTGTCACAGTTATTTATGGATTGCAATCATGAATATAAGTGTTATGTGCATAATGGCCAATATATATTGTGATGTTTTGATTCATAATCTAATTTGAAGTAGTACCTAGGATTGTTTGAAATGTGTTACCGTTTAGATGTTCTAGGTAAATTTGAGATCTAAATCTAATTTTGAAGTGGCTTTTGAATGTGTTAGATTTAGTAGTTCAAAGTTTTCATAAAGTGTAATGCAGTTTTATTGTTTAAAGTTAATGTCTTTGTGTATTCAAAGTGGTTAGCTCAATAGAATTAGAACATGGCTTTTTCACCAGTATAAGGAATACAAATGCCTGGCTAAAGGTTGTTTACTTACTTATGATTAGTGTTTATTGATACATGGTACTTTAGAAAGTATGTTTATGACTATGTGATTGAAGTAACATGTTTGGATGCAAAATGAATTGAAGTTTCATTGTTTAGGAGGTTTATTTATATATTTATTTATTATTATGTTTTATTGAATTGAATTGAATTGCTTTGAATTTAGTTATTTAGAATTGTGTCAGTTTAGTTAGTTTAGTTGATTTTTATATTTAAAAAGTATTAGTTTAAATTTTGGTTTTTATTAAACTAAATTAAAAATAAAAATAATAAAATCTCTTTCTTAAGGAATTTGAAAAATCTATATGGAGATGATCTCACTTACCACTACTATAAAATTTATAAGTATAATAAAGGTGGGAGTTTATTGTACACGCTCAACACGTGTCACGCCCCACGTCAATGCTACCGACAAGAGCCCAAATATGATATAGTTGTGTGCATCGGGGCCGTGTCACCTCTCTATGCTGAGTGGTCGAGTAGAAAGAAACATCGACAAAGCAAGACCGAGCCTTGAGAGTTTTCCTAATGTGGATTTTACTGAGAAGCTTAGGGTACTGAGAAATGGAATAGACCCAATCATGGTGAAGGAAAAAGTTAGAGCTGCCCACATAGTCTGATAGGGGAAATGATAGTCAAAAAAATATCTCGAGAGTGGGAAGTTAGACTCTCCTAATCCCTCAAAAATAGGTAGGTCGTAATAGGTGTTAATGGCCTTGCGAGTGTAGCTAACCATTACTCCTCTCACCTGATCACTCTTTCATAGTCTGGTCGCGTATCCATTCACATAAAACTCGCAAACCAGCTGCTCACATCCTGGAATAAGGTCTAGGTTTTGGGGGTGCTCAGCTCAGATCTCTGGCAAAAAATCCCCATCCCCGCTCTCTAATGATCGATGTCACTCTCCTATCATATTTGTGGTTTTTTTTACTAAACCCCCTTTTAGCTAAGGGTTTCTTATTCTTTTTATTCAAATCATTATCAAATCTCCTCTGGGCTTTATCACTTATGAACGAGAAACTCATCAAAAAGCTTTGGTGCATTAGGTGGGTGGGTTCTAGCCCTGAGTGGCGGTAATCGACCACTCGTCCTCCTGCTGAGACCTGCAAAACCACTAAACTTTACTCTATCCATAACACTAAAAAATAAAGCAACAAACACAAAATAACCTACCTAACAATTATAACACAAAAATAACGAGCATATTAGTCTGAAACACTCGACAATCACATGAATATTGATTCAAACACGAAATCTTATGCAAAACTATTTATGGCATTTGAAATTCAAGTCAATCAATTTGCTGAGAAAATTCGATGAAAAATCATTTTCGAAGTTTCAAAATTATATAAAAAGTTCTAGTCGGTCCAAATTGATGTAAACAAGATTTTGATCAATTCACCATATACATACATTTTCATAATCAATCCCCAAATTGAATTCCAACCAAAGTGTCGACGGCATCGACGAATTTTCGACAAAAACCAAACTCAGGGAATTCAAATTTTGATAATGACCTCCCTCTAACAGCCCAAATTTCTAATAGTAAATTAGTCCATAATCAGGTTTATCGAACCGTGTCGTGGCTCGAGAGCGGGTACATAGTCCCTATACTCAGCGTGAAAATTGAGAAATATATTACTTTAGAGTGATTGATGTCTAGTGTAATGTATGTGTGTATGCTATACCTAGATGTCTTATTTTTTTTGAATAGTTTGTTATTGATAGGCGTCGAGATGTGAGTGGAGGCACACCTCCATATGCGTGCTGACGTTGGACTCGGGTAAAAAGTGATGTGGTAAGTCTTAATTTAAGTTAGTGTGGCATAAATAGCTAGTTTAATGTGGCTATAGTTGAATTGATATTAATGTAACCTAAGTTAGAAAAATAAAACAATAGCCATTGATATACCTCGAAATACATGTGGATGTCATCACTAGGCAACTTGTGTTCACATATGTGTAATAAGAATGAATAAATGGATAGATAATGGGTTGTGGGGTCACATTATAAGCCATTAGATTAAGTTATAAATGAGTGTACACATGTTGATCAAGGGCTACAAATTCACCTCCCATGTATACATAAAGGATGGAATGGGTTTTCATGCAGATTGTATTTATTTTGATCTAGAAAGATTGAGAGTTCAGGAGAGGGAGATCCACCAAATGTGATGAAAACTCAAAAAATTGAGAAGGTGATGATCAAGCTAAGGATGTCCCACAACTAAGTAAACCAATCTACACTACTATTTAACAAAGTTTTGGTAAATATTCTAGGTTTTGGTTCAGTTCTGGTTTTTGAGCAATTACAAGTAGACAAATGACTTTGTTATCAAAATTTAATTCCATATTATGATTCCTTTTGAAATTCAACTATAAAGAACTTCAGGATTTTGATTTGTTTTCATAAAGTTATGAATTTTTGAAGTTGCAAGACCAAAATTGAAATTCTGCACGTTGTTTTATGGGCCACCTCTATAATTTAGTCATAACTTTCTCATTTTAAATCAAAATGGATCCATCCCAGTGGAATTTGAAAGCAAATTTAAAGGGAAATAACTTTTTCCTCCGAATGGTCTTGAAATTCGAATATTTTCATGTCTTAAAATCCCTTGCAACTTCGATGATGAATATGAAATTTCAAGATTCACAGTTTCATAAATGTCTTGTTGTTTTGAGCATAACTCCCTCATTTCTTGTTGTATTAAGCTCATCTTTTAGTATAATGTTCAAGGATATGTTACTAAGCTTTAGGGAAAAAACAATAAGTTTTCAAGCTATGGTTAGTTGAAATGATTTTTTCAATGTAGCTAGTCAAAAACTAAAAGTGTTTTGAGCCATTAGGGTAAAAGTTTCTTATCTCCTTCAAATTGTTGAAATCAACTCACAAATTGATGCACCAAAACTGTCCTTGTTTTAGTAAAGTAAATTAGGACAACCAAATTATTAATGGGGCTGATTTTAAAAATTGGAATGTACAATCATTTAAAACCAACTATAATAGCTTGTATAAGTCCTAAAGCACCCTACTTGACCTCAGGAACTTAAAGGACAGTTTCGAGAGTTCGGGTACGCGTTATGGGGCATCTGGAAGCCAAATTAGCCTAGGAACTTTGCGTGTTATTAAACTAAATCTATTGAGGCAATTCTTTCCATTTCTTTCCATTAATGAGTTTATATTAAGTCATTTGGACTATTTACTATTGGTTTTATATTCCTAATCCAATGCCTTATATATATGTTTTCGTGTCTATGGTTTCTTCTGCTATAATCATTGTGTAATGATTCGTCACATGGCATTCCTTGTTTTAGTTTCGTTCTATGATTAGAGTCCTTTAAGGTTGTTGATTTCAGAGCTATTGAAATATTTTCTAAATAGCATGCTATAGTTTTTTTTACTCTTTTATTGGTGTATGTACACACCTATGTCATTATATTTTTTTTATGTTGTATTTGTTTATACAATCTACAACATGAACATTTCGATAGGCATGACCTGAGGAGCCCACTGATGCAGGTGCCTTAACCTTATGAGTTGCACAATACCTGGGGTTATAATCCCAAGAGTTATCGACGTTCTACACAGCTGATATAGTTCCATTTTTTATGAGATACGTGGCTCACGGGGTTAGAGTCCATAGGGAGTCGACATTCCTCACAGCTGATCTTATTAGCGCGACACACAGGGTTAAAGTCCTTAAGGATGTCGGCTGACCTAAACCTAGATTTGCATGTTTTATCTGTTTATTATTCATTGTAGAAACTTGGCAAGTGTTTGCATACTTTCCTTCCAGCTTTTATTTCTTTATAGCTATTTTATGTGTTAAGTTACCATTCTTTTTATATCTGGGAAATATGGATGAATAGCCTTCAGGTTTTACTTTCTACTTCACCGTACTTACCATCCTTTTTATGACAATGGATGCAGATACTTTGAGTAGCAGACCAAGGAAGGAGAAGATCGAAGATTAGCTATGAGCCATCAACGAGTAGTTCTTGCTACTTTTATAGGTGATCATTGTGTATTTATTACTTACGTCTATTTATGTAATTTTGGGTTGTATATTGGGTTGAAAGACTAGATTTCCCAACTGATGCATGTATTACTTTGGTTAATTTTATGTGATCATCTATTTACTTGGTTTCCATAGTAGGAGTATTTATAAATGCTTCCGCTAATCTTATTAAGTCTTCTGTTGATAATATTAAAATTATTAAATGGATAATACCTATGTTGAACATGTGTAACGATTTGAATGTCAAAAGGCTGACTAATACGTTGTTAAGTCCTACGTGGCATTTATTAGGGCTTAATGATGGGATTAGGCCAGGCGGTAACACATTTAGGGAAACGGGCCATCACAGTTGGTATCAGAGCCTAGGTCCGTAGAGCTCAGGCAATGGATATGGTTTATTCTATACCGTGATACCAATATTATAGTTGATAATAGAATTCGTGTTCTTGATAAGTATAAAATGAAAATTGAGTAAAACAAACTTTATATGTGGAAAGCAGACAGTCTTTGCCTAGAAACTATTAGTTGGGAAGTGAGTGAATGTGAGTTGGGGATTGTGTATGTGCATGTTATGTTTTATAAGTATATACGTAATATTTGCGTAGTGATGTCGCAATTGATATCAACATGCCGACTACGATGGCAGATCAGCGCGAGGGTGGAGATAGTAGTGCCAGCAGTAGTTAACACACGGTATCAGCTAAGGATTTTTAGAGGCTATCCGATAGAGTTGTGGCACAATATCAGTAGTTGGCCGACTTCATGTCAGATATGACGATGCACATTTCTGCTCTTGCACAGTCAGTTACTACCGTTACTATCTCGACTGCAGTACTACTAACACCTAAGGCACAAATTATTACGACTAATGATATGCAACATTGGACTGATAGTCACTGCACAGGGACAACAGTTGACTAAGCTCTTCAGGATTGTACGTGCACACTTGGTTTCACCAATTGCCCTCGTCATGACTACTACGATAGTGAGTTCAACACCTTAGACTCCGATTGTATCGACTACTACCACCATCGTACAACAAGCACCTGAGCTACCTATAACGCATATAATACCTATTCCACTGGAGATGCTTTTCGTGGTAGTACCAACAGAGGTACCAGTTGACATCACAACTAGTTTGACCGTGAATCGTAGGAAGAGGAAGAGAGGCAAAAGACGAAATAGGATAAATGAGAGACCCAATGGATCTAAGTTGCCAATACTAGTCACCACGACAGTCCTGTACGTACATGTTTCTTCATTGGCACCCATGACAACAAGTAGTCATCCATTCCTGCCTCCGACTAGTATGATTCCACCTACATTCATTCTAGACTTTGCTAGTCAACCACCTCCGATAGTGCAACCATTGTAAGAATCTCAACAAGTTCATGGTAACAAATATTAGTATGCATCGAGGCAAGGGCAAAGATTGGAGTCAGATTGAGTTGACAAAACAGAGGAGTAGTTTGATATGCTTCTGATGTATTCAGGACGAACATGTTATGAGTTGTGGTCCACAGTTAGCGAGTAAATTCTCATTGTCATGTTTGGTAAGACCCGCATTATCATTTTTGCAGATCCAACAAATATTAGGTGACAAAGGTCGAGATGCACCGAGACCAAAACGGACCCAGACTATGTTTATAAAGTAGAGGAGACTAATAACTTGCTTCAGATATCGTCAGTTAGTCAAAATTGTCCACAACCTACGGATTTTCTCTAACTGGGAACCAAGAGTAAGGTTAACGGTAGCAGTGTTAATTCATAGGATCGAAAGGGAAACATAGACCCGCATGTCCTAACACAGAGACAGAGGTTGATACAAAGTTAGGCAGCCTCGATAGTATCGAGTAGACAGCTGACATGCAACAGATGCGGACAGATTGGACACATGATTAGATAATGTCCGCAGCCTACAATGCAGCCACGGGCTGAAAGTAGAGCTCCCGTAGAAATAGAGCCACAGCTAGAGATGACACACAACTCTGGTGAGGGTACACATTTATTTATTGTGTTATTCATGCATTGTTTGATTTGAGTACAATAGTAGTTGCATTAGAGATTTAGAAGTAAAGTTGATCACTGGACTAATGAGAATGACTCGAATAAGGTCAAATCACATGGTTTAATGAGATAATGCGAATTATTGTCGCCTTATAAGCACACTCAGAACTCCTTAAAAAAGTTACGCCTAGCAAGATTTCTCTTGAGAACTATGACAACAGTGTCGTAAATTGTGATAATGTATATGTGGTAGCTGAGCATGGACTCACCCACCGTAATATTTGAACCCAGGGTAAGCGGCCATTGGATCCACTTACGGTAGTTGGGAAATATGAGCTTTGGGGCTAGTATAATTTGAAATTTCTAATAGGGTAATAATCGTGAGAATGAAATGGAAATAAATTATTCCATATGCTTTAAATGATGAAAAACTAAGAGTCGAATGGTGTGACTCCATTTTTAGGGATGACTGAATTGTGAATAAACATGTGATTGGTGAGGTTTAATTTCGACGAAGAAATTTCTATTAGTTGAGAAGATTGCAACACCCCAAATTTCTAATAGTAAATTAGTCCATAATCAGGGTGACCGAACCGTGACGTGGCCCGAGAGCGGATACACGGTCCTAATATTCGACTCAAGAACCGATAAATATATTACTTTTAAGTGATGGATGCTAGTGTAATGTATGAGTGTACACTTTACCTGGATGTTTTATTTGTTTTGAATAGTTTGTTATGGATAGGCGTCAAGACGCAAGCAGAAACACACCTCGAGATGTGTGGCAATGTGGGATCGAGGCAAAAAGTGATGTTGTAAGTCTTAATTTAAGTTACTATGCTTATATCTAATTTGATGCTGCTATAGTTGAATTGATATTAATGTAACCTAAGTTAGAAAAATAAAACAATCGCCATTAATGTACCTCGAGATACATGTGGATGTCACCACTAGGCAACTTGTGTTTACATGTATTTCATCAAGGATGAATAAGTAGATGGGTAATGGATTGTGGGGTCACATTATAAGCAATTAGATTAAGTTATAGATGAGTGTACACATGTTGATCAAGGGCTACAAATTCACCTCCCATGTATATATAAAGAATGGAATATGTTTTTCATGCAAATTACATTCATTTTGATCAAGAAAGAGAAAGAGAGAGTCCTGGAGAGGGAGATCCAACATATGTGATGAAAATTCAGAGAATTCAAAAGGTGATGATCAAGCTAAGGAAGTCACACCACTAGGTAAACTAATCTACACAACTATTTAACTAAGTTTCAGTAAAAATTGTAGGTTTTGGTTCAGCTATGGTTTTTCAGCAATTACAGTTGGCAAATGACTTTATTTTCAAAATTTAATTTCATATTTAGATTCCTTGTGAAACTCTACTAATTCTATTATAAAGAATTTATGGATTTGGATTTATTTTCATAAAGTTATGAATTTTTTAAGTTGTAAGACCAAAATTGAAATTCTACATGTATTATGAACTAGCCTCTGTGATTTGGTCATAACTTACTTATTTAAAATCGAAATGGGCCCATCTTGGTGGCACATGAAAGCTAACTCAATGAGAAACAACTTTTTCCCACTAAATTGTTTTGAAATTCGAATGTTTTCATGTCTTAAAATCCCTTAGAACTTAAAATCCCTTAGAACTTTGATGATGAATCTGAAATATAAGTATTCACAGTTTTGTAAATGTCATGTTGTTTTTAGCATAACTCCCTCATTTCTTGTTGGATTAAGATAATCTTTTAGTATGATGTTCTAGATATATTAATAAGCTTCAATAAAAAAAATTATGAGTTTTCAAGCTATGGTTTAGGAGAAATAAATTTTTCAAATTTGATGGTCGAAAACTAAAACTATTTTGAGCCATTGCGGTAAAAGTTTTATATCTCCTTTGATTCTTATCAAAATTGCAAAAACCTTATAGTTCTAAAAAGCTAAGACGTAGTTCTAAAACCTTCTCTTTCTACTTCAACGCATAATTTTAAAGTTTTGGTAGTTGAAATCAACTCACAAATTGTTGCACCAAAACTATCCTTGTTTTAGTAAAGTAGATTTGGACATGCAAATTATTAATGGGGTTGATTTTAAAATTTGGAATGTACAACTATTTAAACCAACTCTAATAGATTTCACAAGTCCTAAAGCATCTTAATTGATCTCAGGGTTTTAGAGGAGAGTTTTGAGATCTCGGGTACGCATTATGAGGTGTCAAGAGGCCGGATTAGCCTAAGAACTTTCCGTGCAATGTAAGTTCACATGTTGATGCAATTCTCTCCGTTTCATTCATTAATGAGTTGATATTAAGTCATTTAGACTGTTTATTATTGGTTTTATATTCCTAATGTCATGCCTTGTATATGTTTTCGTGTCTATGATTTCTTTGGCTATAGTCATTATGTAATAATTCATTGCATGGTGTTCCTTGTTTCGGTTTCGTTCTATGATTGGATTCCTTTATGGTTGTTGATTTCTGAGCTATTGAAATATTTTCTAAATAGCATGCCATGATTTGTTTGACTCTCTTATTGGTGTATGTACACACCTGTCATTATATTTGTTGTGTTATATTTGTTTGTACAATCTACAACATGAACATTTCGATAAGCATGACCTGAGGAGCCCACCTATGTAGGTGCCTTAACCTTATGAGTTGCACGATACCTGGGGTTAGAGTCCCTGGAGTCATTGGCGCTCCACATAGGTGATATATTTTGATTTTATGAGATGTGCAGCTCTCGGGGTTAAAGTCTCTGGGTGTCAGGTGTATGTGCCGCAAATATAACAACTCGCTAGTAGTAATAGTGTAACCAACTTCGTTGATTACATATATCGTCCTCAGGGAAAGGTGTATGCAATCGATACATACCTAGCTAAAATTACTCTATTGCTAAGGAAATCCTTTTAATTGGTTTTATAACTAAACTAAACTAATCTATACTTACAAATTAATGCAAATTTCTTTTAAACTCTTATATTAAGATTATCTTAGTTCACAACTTCACCTAGGTAATGAAATACTATGCTTTTCAACTAACTTTATCATCTTTATTATGTGAGTGCAATGCCTAATTAGAATATATAGATTTCCTTCAAATCCACCTATCGTGTGAAAAACTTAAGCTCCACATTGCTCTAATGTTCCAAATCTTTATATTCATAACCAATTAATTTTACTATCTGTGCCTCCCTAATCAACAACTACCGCTCGATGTTGTGTATTTTACTATTGTACCATCCGTATCCAGCTTAAAAGCTTCAATGGCCATGATAACTCCTAAATCCTAATATTAACAAACACATAATCAAGATGTTCGTAGCATTATGCTAAAAATCAATACAAATTTTAACCATTGAACTTTTTATCTTTGTACTCTATTCATGTTTATAGCATACCATTTATACTATAGGATCCATTGATCTCTAAGATTAATGAACTACTCAGACTTCATTAAAACAAACATGCACATAGTGGTATTCATTGAAATAAGTGATATAAAAGAATAACTTCTATTAAATCACTAAAAATAATACTTGAATCACCGCACGTGAGTCTTCAATGTCTTTTCTCCATAAATCGTCTTAATACTCAAGAATAAAGGACACCTATGCTAAACTATGTTATTGGTGGCTAATGGTTAATAGATTGTGTGTTTACCACATTCTCCTATCTATTTATACTCCCATTTAGAACCCATACTACAATTTAACATGAAATAGAACTCTACTTTCTATTTTCTTCTCTTCTCGGTGCTGTTATTTAAGTACCAAAGTTGTCTATACACTCTCGCGGTGCCTCTACAGCACCGAGCATCATGTGTACAATTTCTCCTTCAGTTATCCTGGTGCTGCATGTATGCCTCCCAATGTAGTCCCTTGACCTTCACGGTGTAGCCACTGCGCCAACCTTCCTTAGCCTATTTTCTTCACTTGCTTGCTCTCGCATGCTGTGCCTTCCCTTCCTACGCTGTGCCTTGAACTCCCACAGCGCAACATTGATTAGCCACGGTGCCAAACCTTCTTTTGTGCGTTTTTGCTCCATTTCTTCTCGAATTCTCTCTTTTCATTCCTTTATTCCTTATATACCTAAAAATGCATAAACACCATTAACTTGAGCTCATTTAGGGATATTCATACTATATATACTACTAAACTAACCATATATATAAGTCTAAATAATCTCTAATCAAATAACCCTGAACTTAAGATTTTGCACGTTCAGAGCAAAAATGTATTTACTAAGTCTCCTAACTACTTCTATTACCTATTTCACATTCATTTTACATTGTTAATGGAGTATTCTTTAATTCAATAAGTTTCAAATTAATAATTCACTCAAAAGTTTTCTTTTCAAAACATATGGCTTTAACAACACATACAACTCACTTTTGAAACACTGAAGTAGATCATAACCAAAACTATACCTACTCACAAGTTTATTTCACCTCGATACTCAAGTAGCAAGTGTTCAATCTCATTGTTTCTTCTAAGCTCAGGAATTAACAAACAAGCATAGATCAAAGTAATTTGGTAGACTTTACCACTTCAAGAGTCTATAGGACATAACATAGTTGAAACGAAAACTTAACTTAATAAAGCTATTAGCTCTCGAGCTAAATCTTTTATTTGAAGAGTTTTAATTCAACTTCCGCCTTTTTTTCTCTATTTTGATTTCTTTTTTATTTTTCTTCTTTCTCCTTATATTATTTTTTTATTTCATGGTCCCAGTTCCTTTTCCTAGGACTTTGTTTTTCCTTTCTTTTTCTAACCATCAAGTTCTTTGTTCCATTTCTTATAGAACTCTTGGGACAATCTAATTTTTTTATTATTTTTTTAAAACTTTTGTTAGCAATTCTCACTTTCACTTTATCAAGCAAGTTAACTCTAACTTTTCATTCAAAATGCTTATTTGTTCCCCTCTTTGCACTAAATTTTTATTTACTTGTTATTATCAAGTAAGATTTACACTTATTAGAGAATTCCTTAGAGATTTAACTTTATTCACAAGAAGTGTTCTAGTATTCTCCCTGCTTTTGTTTCCAGTTCATGGTCTTCCATAACTCTAGGTTTCTAATCATGAAATCATACTGTTGTTTGCTACATTTTATTATTTTCTTCAAAAATTTAAAGACACAATCTTGAATTTCATATCAACAAGACAATTGTATTTTAGTCATCCTTAATTAAAGACATGAACATTCAAATGAGCTACTTATTCATTACATAATATTGTATATAACCTAATCTATATATTAACTTAACATATTTAAATAATAAGTAAATGAAATAGAATTACACTACCATGCTTTCCTCTTTAACTACTTCAAAAATAAAATTTAAACTATCATACCTGTAGTGTTTATCCTTATTGTTCATCCTTTCTTACCACTTCATATAGTGTAGTGTAGAGTTGACGCCCCTAAACTTAAATCAAACCTTGTCCTCTAGGTTTAAAAATAAGCCTGAAATCATGAAAACACTAAAACACACAAACATATAATTACACAATATATAATATCCATATAGCTCATTGATACTTTAGGAATTTTCCGCATCTGTTTAGACTTCTACTGCATATTTTAGCATAAATTTTCAAAAGTTAGAAAACCATTACTTGTTAATTGTCATTAACTAGACTAACTAACTAAAAATTAAAAAAAACTTGAAATTTCAAAACTCCTGGGTTGCCTCCCAGTAGCACTTATTTAACGTCATTAGCCCGACTCCTTTTCACTCGTTTAGTCCGAGTTTAAATCAAGATACCCCAATTTTAGATCAAAGAAAATTATATCATTCTCGTTTGGATGTACTTCTTCTCTATCAACAAGGACTATCTTCTCTGCATCATCGTCCTTGTCGATACTTATTGTGATCTTTTTCTTCCTTATGTACACATTTGCATTCCCAGTGCTTAAGATTAGCCTCCCAAGTATCATAGACACATCATCATCCATATTGTGATCCATTACCTCAAAATCCTCAATGAATGTGAATCTACCTACTTTCACATGCACATTTAAGACTCTAACTATAATTGGTATCAACTTGCCATCACCTACTTGCAAATTAGTTGTATCGGGGCAATTTATCTTCAAATTGGCATGCAACATGTCCATTATTTGCATGACATTGACTGAGGCTCCCGTATCACATAAGACATTTCTAAACTGATGCCCATCATTGCTTATTGGAATGCATATTTCTCCGTGATCTCTCCTCTTGATTTGTTGAAGTCTTGATATAAACTTGAACTTTGGTTACGACTTCCTTAGAACTACCTTAATGTTATTTTCTTTCGGTGCTTCTTCAGAAAGCCCTTCATGTGGTGATGAATGACATTTTTCCATAATGCCTGCAAATTCCTTTTCTGCTACACATCGTCGAATTAACCAATCATTACATCTTTTGCATAGACATGGCTCGTCCTAAAAGTATGAATTCACATCATTCAAGAATTTCTTTCTTGCTGCACTTGTTAAATCTTCAGGGCACACTCTACATGCCAAATAGCTAACATAGTCTACGAACCATGGTGCATCTTTCTGAACTCTACTTTATGCACTTTTTTTTTCTTTGGCTTCTTGACTGTTATCGCATTAACCTTTTTTGGCTTGTACATCACTTGTTTTTGTCTTGGTTCAATCGTCACCATAGTGGTCATCATGTGAATAGCACTAATGTTCTCCTTGGGATTGGTGATAATATTGCTCAGAAACTGTCCTTCCTTCCTTGAATTCAAGGCAATGGCTAACTAACCAATCAGTCTCTCTAAGGTCTTGATGGATTGTAATCTCTCATTATCTATCCTCTTCATGGCTTGCTTCATTTCTTCCATTTCTTTTTGTGCTTATCATGCATTCCCTATTGTTCATGTCCATAACGTGCAAGAGTTTCTCAATTGACTTCAATAAATTCATCTCTTCGCTCTGCCCTAGCTTCCCCTGTTGGATTTATTAATCAAAGCCTGGAGGTAACTTCAATGCATTATTGAGATTTCCATATGAGAATTTAGGGCTGTTGCTGCATCCTTAATAAAAATTTTAAGGAACCATTCCTCTTGGCCAGAAGTTGTTTCCATAGCCTTGGTTGTTCATGAAGTTTATATCTTCATAATCCATCCCTCGCTTCATGTCCATTTGGTTAACCACCATGGCTTGGAGATCAATGGATTGTTGTATCGCCTATACTTGCGGACCTTGTTGTCCCATTTGAAGCTTCGCCATTTGATTGCTCAGGTTGGATAATTGTGTTATAATCGTAGCTTGCAAATCAATCTCATATACGCCCACTAGTTTCCTCACTATGGAATGAGTACCGAATGTAGAGTTATGAGACATAACATCTAGGAGATCCAATGCTCCGTCCTAATCCTTGGTTATTAGAGAACCACCTTCTGCGGCATCTACTAATGTTCTCGTGCTATGGTTCATCCCATAGTAGAAAATCTAGACTTGTCCCCATTTCACATATCCATGTCCTAGACATCTCCTCAGCATCTCCTTGAATCTTTCCTAAGCCTCTCTAAGAGACTCAACATCTTCCTGTTTGAATCAATTGATTTCCAGCTTCCTTTTACTAACCTTTACTGTGGGAAAGAACTTATCCAGAAATATTTCATCGATCTCTACCCTTGAGGTCACACTACATTTATTTAGTCCTTGGAACCAGGATTTGGCTTTTCCACCCAATGAGAATAGGATAAGTCTCATCTTGACCACCTCTTTTTAACTCCAGTATTGTGCACAGTGTCACACTTCTCGAAGAAATTCTCTACATGTGCAACTGGATCTTCATTAGCTAGCTCATTGAACAAGCTATTTTGCACCATGTTGATTAGAGATGGTCTCAGTTTGAATATGGTGGTGTTGGATAGAAGCCTCATTGCTATTTTATAAGTCTTTTGAACTTCTGGCTTGAAGTAGTCACGAAAGCATCTCTGTCCTCGTACTCTCTGCACTATCAGATCACCTTCACTTTGGTTATTTTCTCGGCCCTGTTGTTGCTTTCTTACTTGATCATCAACCATCTTGATTCCTTTCTTTTCTTTCCTTTGTTGGTTCTGTCAATCTCAAGGTTATAAGACACTAAGTCCTGCTCTTCTTTGCTATGCATGGACATTTATTTCTAAATAGAAAACACAAAATATCAAGTGTAGAAAGTCAAACTTAAAAGTCAAACCTTTTATTTTTAATTTTCTTTTTGTTTTTATTAACTGGAAAATAAATTACTTAAAATAAAACTTAGCACCTTTTCAAACTAACTAAGTTTAAGTGGCTACCTATCCCCGGCAATGGCGCCAAAATTGGTGTGCGTGTCGCAAGTATAACAGCTCGCTTGTAGTAATAGTGTAAACAACTTACGTTGACTATGAATATCGTCCTCAGGGAAAGGTGTATGCACTCAGTATGTACCTTGCTAAAATTACTCTATTGCAATGACAATCCTTTTAGTTGGTTTTATAACTAAACTAAACTAATCTATACTAACAAATCTATGCAAATTACTTTTAAACTCTTATATTAAGACTATCTTAGTTCATAACTTCACATAGGTAATGAAATACTGTGCTTTTGAAATCACTTTATCATCTTTATTATGTGTATGCAATGCACAATTAAAATAGATTGATTTCCTTCAAATCCACTTTAACTCACTATCGTAATGGAAAAGATTCTAATGTGCAAATTAGAACTCCACCTGTCAATGTGAATAACGTAAGCTCCACATTGCTTTAATATTCCAAACCTTTAGATTCATAACCAATTAAGTTTACTATTTGTGCCTCCCTAATCAACAACTATCACTCGATGTTGTGTATTTTACGGTTGTATCATCCATATCCGGCTTAAAAGCTTCAATGGCCATGATAACTTCTAAAACCTTATATCAACAAACACATGATCAAGATGTTCTTAGCATTATGCTCAAAATCAATACAAATTCTAACCATTAATTTTTTTTTTATCTTTATACTCCATTCATGTTTATAGCATAGCATTCATACCATTAGATCCATTGATCCCTAAGATTAACGAACTACTCACACTTCATTGAAATAAACATGCACATAGTGGTATTCATTGAAGTCATAGATATAAAAGAATAACTTCTATTACATCAATAAAAATAATACCAAAATCACCATACGTGAGTTTTCCATGTATTCTCTCCACAAATTATCTTAATACTCCATAATAAAGCAAACCTATGCTAAACTATGTTATTGGTGGCTAATGGTTGATAAATTATGTGTTTAACAAGTTCTCCTATATATTTATACTCCCTAATCACGTTTCAAAACTATTAGAAACCCTAATTAACAATTTAATACGAAATAGAACTCTACTTTCTATTTTCTTCTCTTCTCAGCGCTATCACTTAAGTCCTAGCGCTGTCTGTACACTCCCATGGCGCCACCACTGTGCCGAGCATCCTGCGTGCAATTTCTCTCTTTAGTGGTCTTGACGCTGTGTTTATGCCTCCTCGACGTTGTCCCTTGATCTCCACAGTGTCGCCACTGTGCCAACCTTCCTTAGCCTATTTTATTCATTTGCTTGTTCTCCCACATCGTGCCTTTCTTTCCCAGGCTGTGCCTTGAACTCCCAAAGCGCCACACTGCTTAGCCACAATGCTAAACCACTTTTTGTGTGTTTTTACTCTGTTTCTTCTCGAATTCACTTTTTCCCATCCTTTATGCCTTGTGTACTTGAAAATGCGTAAACACCATAATTTTGAGCTAATTTAAAAATATTTATACTAATTATACTACTAAACTATCCCTATATATAAGTCCAAATAATCACATATCATTGTCAGCATTCCTTACAGTTGATGTTATTAGCGTGGCACACGAGGTTAAAGTCACTGGGGATGTCAGCTGACCTAATGCATGTTTTATCTGTTTATTATTCATTGTAGAAGCTTAGGAACTGTTTACATATTTTCCTTTCAGCTTGTCTTTCTTCATAACTATTATTTGTGTTTAGCTACCATTATTTGTATATCTTAGAAATGTGGATGAATAGCCTAAAGGTTTTATTTTCTATTTTACTGTACTCACCGTCCTTTTTATGACGATGGATGCATATACTTTTAATTGCAAACTATGGAAGGAGAAGATCGACGATTAGCTTTGATCCGTCGGCGAGTAGTTCTTGCTACTTTTGTAGGTGATCATTTTGTGTATTAATTAGTTACGTCTTTTTATGTAATTTAAGGTTTTATATTAGGTTGAGTTATTAGGCTTCCCTACTAATGCATGTATTAGTTTGGTTAGTTTTATGTGAACATTTATTTACCTGGTTTCCACAGTAAATGTATTTATAAATGCTTCCGCTAATATTATTAAGTTTTTCGCGGATAATATTAAAATTATTAAATGAATTTTTCATTAACACTGAAAATTATAATTAACGACAAATGGATAATACCTATGTTGAACATGTGTAATGAAGTGGATGAGACAAAAGGGTTGACTAATACATTATTATGTCGTACGTGGCGTGGATTAGAGTTTAATAACATGATTAGGCTGGACGATAACTCATTTCGGGAAATGGGCCATCACACTCCCACATATTCCACGGAACTTAATTCATAGTATATTGATCAAGTTAAAGCCATTGGATCATTCAAAATCAGATATTTGAATTTAGACTCCTAAATTCCAAAAACATAGTCAATTTGTCGAAAAAATTGGGATTTTTCAAATTTGATCAAAAAAATAGACCAAAACACTCTAAATACTTATAATCAAAAGCCTTATGGTTCTAGGGTCCAATTTGACTCCTAGAACACACATTTTACCTAAATTGACTGAAGAATGCATCAACAAAATTCATAATGATTAGGAAGTTTCAGGGTATTACCGACTTGGGAATGAGTTTCGAAGAGCTCAGGGGAACTTCCTTGGCCTAATTGATGTTTTGGAAGCTTGGATTTTTCAACTCCTAGATCGCGAATTTGTTGAGGCACTCACTAATAACTTGTTTTTACGACTCAAAATGATCACCACTTGATGGATAATTGAAAATGAGTAAGATTGGAGCTTAAAACTGAAGGATTTAATGGTTGGAAATGTGTCTTAGAATGTAGACGACAGTGTGGGGGCGCTAGGGTATGAGTTTAGGGAAGAAGATGGGGTTCTGCCCCATTTAAAAAAATTGGAATTCATGTCTAGTGTCGTAGTTCAAACGTCACGGTGCTAACAAGGCGCCGGGAAATCACCGATGATTTTCCTGAAATTCCTAAGTTACCCTTTAGCGTCGTGGCAGCGCCTAACGTGTTCTCTCACATCACTGGCACATCGCTAGGAAGAATTCACATTTTTAACAATTGGGCGAGCATCGTCCCAATGCCCTACATGTTAGCTCACGATGCTGGGAAATCGCTGGCCTTCAAATTCGAATTTGTCCCCTAAGTTTTATATTCTGGTTATTTATTATCTGTACTTCCCTTGTGTATGTATATGATATAATGCAAATGCATAAATTTAAATAATACTTGCCTTGAATTACATCGCCAAAAGTCTTTTGAACTTCGATGCACGCAAAACAATCCATGTTCTCTATTATCCGTCATAAGATTTTTGCAAAAATCAAAGAGAATAGAGAAACTTATTAATTTCTATCACACTTTACTCAATTAGTTAATCTATCTTAGAACAATTTATTCAAACTAAAAATTTATTAAAACTTAAATAAATTAGATTTTTGAAAAATAAATTTGGGCTTCCTTTACGGATAGCCGGTATTTAACGTTGATGGCCCGACGTTACCACGGTCTCGGACTATCCATAGTCCAAGTCAATAATCTCAATTGGTGGCTTGATTACGTCTCCGCTCGACAGTTTGATTCTCCCCCGTCGCTTGCCAACTTTCGTTTCCTCTTTCACGCTCAAACGACATGATACAAGGATGTTGTCTGGTGGTTCTTGCTCGATATCTAACTGTCAGGTATTCTTTCATTCTTTCCTATTTTTTCCTATTCATTTCTCATTCCCTTTCGCCTAGCTTCGTCAAGTTATCATAAAAGGTTTCTATAGAGTCCTGCGAGTCGTTATTAGAAGAAGATAAAACTAGGTACATGGTGGAAACATTAGTAGGTAAGTCCAAATGGCAAGGAATAGGAAAATAAATGACTCTACTGTCATGCTCTAATGTAATTGAACCACCAAAATACGTCTTTCTTGGCTTTAGCCGTTTTCATGAATGGTCGTGATTAGACATGTGTGCATCCTTCATGTCAATGATATAGAAATCAATAGGAAAATCAAAGTTTTCGACGCGAACATTCACATATTCAAACATCCCAATTGGTCGGATTGAAGATCCGTCTGCTAAGTGAATGATGATGTTAGAGTGCTTCAAAACTTGGTCATGCATAGACGAGAAAACTGATGATGAAATGATGTTAATAGGTGCTCCTAAACCAAACATAGCTTTCTCTATATGAGTATATTCTAGCATGCAATAAGTACTAAAGATACCTAGATCCTCACAATTTTTTGGTGGGTCTGTGTTGCTTGTGTAGAAGTTCTCCTCATCTTCTTCAAATAGTCCTGCTATTTCAAAAGGTTCGCAAGAAACTTCGATTTTTGGCTTCACTTGTTCAACTTTCTTGACTACCTGAATTCTCATAGCTTCTTTTTTTTGGTCTTCAAATTGTTCGCGATTCGTGACATGTTCACAAACCTTTCTGGATACAACCTCTAAGGAAATAATATTTTGTGTTTGATGTTATTCATCCATCCTTTGCTCGAGTTGTTCTTTTTATCTTCCTTCTTTTCCTCTTTCTCATTTTCCTCTGCTTTAGCAACTCCTATTTCAAGCTTTACCACAGTTTCATCCACTGAAACGACATTGACATGTAAAGTTCCATTCGCATGTGCATTAGGGTTTGAAATAGGTTTTGATGGTAAATATCTTTGGTTGTTTGTTTGGCCTATCTTAACTGACATATCTGACATATTAGCCTGCAATTTTTAATTGAGCCTTCAGCCTAGCTTCAGATTGCTAATGAGACAAAATCAGTTGTTTCATCATTTCTTCTAAGGTAAGACCATGTGAATGGGGTTGTTGATTCTAAGTGGCTATTGGCATCGTCTATCCTCTAGGCATAAACTTCTGGTAGTTGGGATTCATGGTTTGATAGTTGAAGTTAGGATTCCTATCTCTCCCTCCATAGTAGTTACTCTATTTCCCGTACTGTTCTATAGGTGGCCCTGAGATTTGGCTTATCACTTTGACTTCCCCAATATCCTCAAAAAGTTGGGGACACTGGTCTGTGAAATAATTCAGCTTTGAACATATACCATAGGCATTCGTTGCCCCTATTACGACCATAATTTGTTTAACCATAGTTTTAGGTTTTGATAGATCATTCTCGAATCGGCGTTCCCCTGAAGATGTTGTTGCTCTTCTTTCATTAGTTGGACCATACTACTTGACTTGATTAGCTACATTCTTAATGCACATCCTAACCTTTGTAGGTGCGATATCTGCAAAACTCCCATTGCACACTGTATCGTGCAGTCTTGTTTCATTATAACTTAGTCATTTTTTGAAATTCTCCATCAAGGACTTCTAATTGAGATCGTGTTATGAACACACCCTACACAATCTCTTAAATCTTTCCCAATACTGTGAAAATAATTCATCATCTTTCATAACAATGTGAGATATCTACCTCCTAGTTGGGTAATCCTCATAGCTGACATGTAATCATCTTGAAATTTCTGACGTATCTTATTCTAGTTCCTGATAGAACTGGTCGACAAGTGAAATAACCAATCTTGTGCAACATCATTGGGACAAAAAGGAAATGCCTTTAGTCTCACTAAGCCAACATCAATTGTAGCAAGCTTCATGCCTATTACCACCATCTAAAATTTAGTGAGGAACTTCTGAGGATCTTCACTCTCTTTACCATGAGAATCAAGCAGTTTGTGTATCAAACATGATTTAAGCTCAAACTGACCAGTGGTAGTTAGATACTCGATGCATAAGGGTACCTAAATGTATGCTCTCTATCCTGCCTCAGTTCATGCCTCGCATTCTATTGGTTGTTCTGCTCAGCATCATGCGCAACTAGAAGATTCAGATCTTTTTCGTTTAGATTCATAGTCATTTGAGATTTTTCCCTTATTTTGCTATCATTGTTCCTCTTTTTATAACTTTGATCAGCTTCCGAATTAAGTGGAATCAAGTCATCTGTGAAAAGTGAGCATTTGTGACCTGTAACCATAAAATAAAATAAATTAAACTAAACTAAAATGAAAAAATAGCACCAATCCCCAAAAATGGCACCAAAAACTGGTATGCCCCGTCGAAGGCTCCAATATTAGTCGAGTTCACCGACTACCTTAGATTTGTAGTGAGGTAAGTACGAGGTCAAACCAATAAGGATTGGGATGTTCCTTTTTAGCTTAAACACAATATGAATTGAAACTAAAAGGATCAAACTCGTTCGTCTGTTTTAAAAGGTTTTTTTGATACTAGTTTCCATAGATAGGAAGGAACAAGCGACACAACCATATACTAACTTTACCGTAAATCCTATTCGGATATGCCATAGATTTTCAATGAACTGGCAGCATATGTGAAAACACCTACCATGAGTAGTAACTAGCATGAACTGCTACCCTCTCATATCTCAACAATACAAAGGCACATCGATTACCAACAGGCAAGGCCCCACTTGCCACCTAACGTGATCCCCTTTACCGAGTGGCGGTAACATCACTGGCAATATCTTTTGCCCAAATGAAGTGCATGTCACTTACACAACGAAAAACATAAAACCTTACAAACTTTGTAAAACAATGTAATCAAGAATCCAAAAACTAAAATTAAACAATATTAAAACTAAAAGCATAAAACCTCATGAATCCTAAAATCCTAGAACTCAATAACATTGGTCTAGAACGTGGAACTTAGCTACTCATCGACATAGAAAACAAATAAATAAAAACATACTAATAAATCT
This sequence comes from Stephania cephalantha, assembly GCA_039657325.1. NCBI lineage: Eukaryota > Viridiplantae > Streptophyta > Magnoliopsida > Ranunculales > Menispermaceae > Stephania > Stephania cephalantha. The sequence goes on along the minus strand of CM077574.1, from coordinate 19,828,435 downwards.
AAGAGAAGTCTTCTCCTATCCTCCTAGAGATCAATCCAAAGTGAAAGTCAAAAGAATAGAAGAGAGAGACTAAAGTCATTCTAGGTTCTCTATTTATAGCAAAAGTGTGATAAGAGGTAATCTCATCTCAAATCTTACAAATCACAAAATACAAATTTCCAATCTTCAGATATGTCCAGCGTCGTATGTGTTAGACACCAAGGTGCTACAAATCACTGATACGACACAACGATACTTGGTGTGTATGCCGCAAGTATAACAACTTACTTGTAGTAATAGTGTAACCAACTTATGTTGACTATGGATATCGTCCTTAGGAAAAGGTTTTCGCACTAGTTGTTAATTACATATTTAACTTGAACCATTGCTAAGGAGTTCACTTTTTAATTTGTTTTTATACTAAACTAAACTATTCTAACAAATCAAATTAACTTTACTTGAACTCTTATATTATGGATATCTTAGTTCACAATTTCACCTAGGTAATTTAATACTATGCTTTGTATTCATGTTTACATCTCAATATGTTGTGTGCAATGCCTAATTAGAATATACAAATTTCTTTCAAATCTACTTCCACCCACTGTCGTGATGGAGAAGATTCTCATGTGCAAACTAGAACTCCACATATCGCTATGAATAACGTAAGCTCCACATTGCTTTAAGTCTCAAATCATTGGATTCAAAACTAACTAAGTTTACTATTCATGCCTCCCTAAAGAACAACTATCTCTCGATGTTGTGTATTTTATGGTTGTACCATTCATAACCGTATTAAAAGCTTCAATGGCCATGATAACTTCTAAAGCCTAAGTTCATTAAACACGCAATCAAGATGTCTAAAGCATTACGCTTATAATCAATATAAATTTTGGCCATTGCACTTTTATTATTTCTTTTCATTCTTATTCAAAGCATAACATTCATACCATAGGATCCATTGATCCCTAAGATAAATAGACTACTCACACTTCATTGAAACACGCACATCACAATTCATAATAGAAATCATTGCAAATCAGCGATGAATATAAATATTATCATGAATTTAATCAACGAAACGAAACTTGAATTGCCAATGTGAAATCTTCAATTTTTTCTTAACATCAACTCCTTAATACTCAAACTCAAAGTGAAACTATCATAAATTACTTTAATGGCGGCTAATAGTTGGTATATGGTGAGTTTACTACGTCTTAATGCCTATTTATACTCCCTAATAACAATTAGAAACCCTACCTTACAATTTAACTCGAATTAAAACTCTACTTTCTATTTCCTGCGTGTCTGGCGCTGCCACTTACTACCCCAGCACCGTGTATGTTAAGCCACAGCACCGCAACTGCGTCACTGCTTCATTCCCTTATTTTTGTGCTCTTGGTGTCCCGTCATTGTCACTACATTCAAGGCCCCGTCCTTTATACACCACAGTGCCGCCACTGTGCCGAACCTCTAGTCTTGATTTTCTTACTTTCTTTGCTCTCCCATGTCGTGCCTTATGTCCCCACGCTATGCCCTTTCTTCCTACAAGACCACCTTGTTTTGGCACAACACCAAGTGTGTTTTTGTGGGCTTTTGCTTTGTTTCTTCTTATTTTTCCTCAATTCCTTCCTTTACACCTTAATTCCCTGAAATTGCAATAATACCATAAATTAGCACTCATTTGAGGATATTCATACAAAATATACGACTAAACTAACCCTATATATACTTATAATTAATCACTTACCTATACTCTATTTTGTTAGGTTTTGGGGTTTATACGTAGCGGAAAACTCTAAACAATTTTTGAAAAACCCCAATATGATCGAAAATAAGTTCCATTAAACTAGATCTACAAAAGTAAACCATATCATAATCCGTGATTTCCTTCTCTAATTATTTTATTTTTAAGACGTTCAAGTGCGTGTCCTCTATCAGAAATCCACACACGAGCGGTGAACACAATTTAGAGTGCTAGCCCGAAGAGAAATTTAAAATATTTTTTTTTCTTTCACAAAATATAGAGAACTCAAAAATAGAAAAAATGAAAAATCTTATTTCGTTTTATGGTTTCAACCTCTATTTATGTGTAGATAAACTTACTTAACAAAAACATATTCGTAATACAACTATTGTATTTAGGCAATTCAAGTAAATTACATATACACCCCTATTAATAAGTTATCATATAACTAATCGTAGGGGCTTTTATGTCATGAATTTTATCATATAAAATTTATTACTCTGGACCCAATTGAAATTGTGTAAAGCCATTCTTTTTGTGCGTCCCAATAGGTTCATACAACATTAGCAGTGAACTAAAACCATTTTGGTACACAAGTCATAAGCGGTCTCTAACAAGACATTATGACTACCAAAGTAGCATAAATATCAAAATCGATACAACCTAATAAATAACATATATCATATCCTTTTGTCGTGCGATATCCTTTGATTAAACATAAGGCATAGAAAGTCACCCTTAATGTTCAATCGTACTAGTCTCGATCTTTAGTTAGACTGAAAACATCCAAGTGACATTGATCATATCAATTCACTTGGACTCAACATTTAACAGTCTAACATATCAAGGGATCCACTGATATATCTCTATAGAGAGGGACAAATTATATATTGATTAAACACCTTCACATATTATTCACATAGTAACCAATCATCATCTTTATAATCGCTCGATTAAAGACAATGTTTGATTGTGTCAAATGATCATGCTGCTAATATTGAAGTCTATGGTAATCTCAAGTCCAAGGACTAAATGATATAGCTATCATGAGTAACACCTATGACTTAATCCATATGGTGTTCTCATAGCAGATTGGTCCAATATCTTGTTCCCCAATAAGTACTCATAATCTCAATTCGTATCCCTATATGCATGATCAACACATGACCATCAATCAAGATTCACACTAGTCTTAATTCATTATAGTTCCTAGTATAACGATCGACTAGGGCCATTTAGGATATTTCAAAAAATACCCATGGATCTTATTATAAGGTAAACATGCAATCACTTATAATAAAACAACATCACTTATAATAAAACATCAAACGAAAATCTTTATTTTATTAACTTAAATTATTAGATAAATAATGTTTGTAGATTGACCTAGGGCACATTCCCCAACATCTCACACTTGTGCTAAAGCCAATTATTCATGTATCTAGTACCTAATGATCGAACATGAACATCATGTTTCACTTGTGGAAAAGCCTTCATTAAAGGATCTGCAACATTGTATTTTATAGGAACTCTGCAAATCTTTACGTCTACCTTCTCAATGACTTGTTGAATGAGATGAGAACGTCTAAATATATATTTGGATCTGTTGTGCGATCTTGGTTCTTTAGCTTATGCTATCACCTTGTTGTTGTCACAATACAAGCAAACGAGGTTAGCTAAACTAGGAACCACATTAATTTTAGAGATGACTTTTTTATCCAAACTACCTCCATAGCTGCATCGGACGCTGCAATATACTCTGCTTCTATTGTAAAATCTGCCACAGTTTCTTGCTTCGAACTTTTCCAGCTCACTACGCCTCCATTTAAAGTAAACACATATCCAGACTACAATTTAAAGTCATCTATATCAGTTTGAAAAGTTGCATCTGTGTAACCATTTACAACAAGCTTGTCTTCCAAACTTCCATAGACCAAGAAAACGTTTTTAGTCCTTCTTAAGACTTAAGATTGTTCTTTACTGCTATCCAGCGACTCTCACCGAGATTAGACTGATATCTACTTATTGCGCTCAAAGCATATGATACATCAGGTTGACTGCATTGCATGACATATATAATAGATCCAATATCCGCTACATATGGAATCGCATTCATGTGTACTCATTCATCATTAGTCTTTGGACATTGAGTCTTGCTGAGACTTATACCATGAGACATTGGCAATGACCCTCTTTTAGAATCTTGCATATTGAACCTATTCAGTACCTTGTCAATATAAGCACTCTGACTTACACCGATATCCTTTTAGATCTATCCCTATAGATCTTAATCCCAAAGATGTAGGCTACATCTCCTAAGTCTTTCATTGAGAAACACTTCCCTAACCAAGACTTGACACTCTACAAGGATGGGATGTCATTTTCGGTAAGTAATATATCATCAACATGCAGTACCAAGAAAATAACCATGCTCCCTCTTACCTTCTTGTATACACAAGCCTCTTCATTTTTAATGAAAACAAATTCCTTAATTGCCTCATCAAAAAGAAGATTCCAACTTCGAGAAGCTTGCTTTAATCTATAAATAGATCTTTGAAGCTTGCACATCTTCCCAGAGTTCTCAGGATGAACAAACCCTTTAGATTGTATCATATGCACATCTTTAAGTAACTTTCTATTTATAAAAAGATGTTTTGACATCCATTTTCCATATCTCATAGTCATTATATGTGGCTATGGAAATTAGAATTCTAATGTATTTAAGCATAGCTACATGATAAAAAAGTATCATCATAATCAACACCTTGAGTCTGCCCGAAACCTTTTGCTACTAGCCGTGCTTTATAAGTATGCACATTGCCATCCATGTCAGTTTTCTTCTTGAAAACCCATTTACATCCAATGGTCTTACCATGTTCAGGTAAATCAACTAGGTTCCAAACTTGGTTATCATACATAGATTGCATCTCAAAATTCATGGCACTAAGCCATTTATCTACATCAGGGCTAGCACAGCCTCCTGATAAGTAGTAGGCTCATTTTGATCCATAAGCAACACCTTACTACTATCAATAATAAGAAATCCAAATCTTTTAGGCTGATGTCCTACCACCTACGCGGGCCTTGTGATACTTGTGGAGGTTTATCTAGTTCAAGAATTTGTTGATCTCCTACTGATGATTGAGTGTTCATTTGTGGTTCTTGAACTTCATCAAGACTTACTTTATTCTCATTGTCTTCTTTTGAAATACTCTTTTTCCATAAAGACACCATTCGGAGCAACAAACACTTTGTTCTTAATGGGATTATAAAAGTAGTTACCTCCAGTTTCTTAAGGATAACCAACAAATACACACCTGATAGGTTTTGCTAATAATTATTTTGAGATTTGTGGTCGTACGAAAACATAATAGCCTCAAATCTTAAGGAAAAACAAACTTGGTATTTTCCTAAATCACATCTCATATAGTGTTTTATCAACCTCTTTAGAAGGAACACGATTCAGTGTAAACACAACAGTTTCTAAGGCATAACCCCAAAAGGAAATATGAAGATCTGCATGACTTATCATAAATTGAATCATATCCAATAAATTTTGATTTCTCCTATCAGAATCACCATTCTATTATGGAGTTGTTGGAGGAGTTAACTATGAGACAATCCCACAGTTTCTAAGATGATCATCATAATCTTGGCTCAAATATTCACCACCTTGATCTGATCGAAGTGTTTTAATAGTTTTAACAAGTTGGTTTTGCACTTCATTCTTAAATGTATGATACATCATAAAAGATTCACCTTTTTGTTTCATGAGATACGTGTAACCATATCTGCTGAAATCATTAGTGAAAGTAATGAAGTACTGATAACCACCTCTAGCTATTACATTTATAGGACCGCATGCATTAGTATGTATTAAACCCAATAAATCACTTGCCCTTACACTATGTCCAGTAAAAGGACACTTTGTCATCATGCCTAGTAAACAAGATACACATGTTTCATGTGATTAAATATCAAATGAATCTAAAAGTTCATCTTATGAAGTTTAGAAATACATTTCTCATTTATGTGGCCAAGACGACAATGCGAAAGGTAGGTCTGATTCAAGTCTATTGACTTGAATCTCTTTGTATTTGTGTTAAGACTAGGAGTATCTATTAACCTTTTTATGTTCAGAATATAAAGACCATCACACAAATAAGCATTCCCATAGAAAATATATTTACGAGAAATAGAACATTTATTATTAGCAATAATGAAATTATAACCATCCAAATCCAAACATGAAACTGAAATGATATTTATGCTCAAGGTAGGGTCATAATAACAATTATTTAAAACTAAAAAAGTCCACTAGGTTAAATTAACTCATAGCATCATTTGCTCCATTTCCAACTCGTAGGATGACTTCTCTTTTCTTTAGCTTTCTATTTTTAGTGAGACCCTGCACATTAATACAAATGTGAGATTCACATCTACTATCCAATATTCAGGAATCACTAGTAGAAAAGTTAGCTTCTATAACATAAATGCCCATATGCATGGCAACAATGATAATTTCCTTCTTTTTCCTTTTCCTTCTAGGACTGCGAAGTAAAAGCATGTTTAGGCTTGACTTGTTCTATAGGCTTTGTGATAGTTATAATAGCCTCGACAACTTTAGACTTGCCTTTGCCCTTCTTCTTCAGAGCCTTTTCTTTATGAACCATCAACACATTAGCAATGTGTTTCTTATCATTTTGCTTAGCAGTTTTAAGCATCAAATGCAACTCTCAGATAGAATTCTCCATATTATTCATGATACAGTTCATCACAAATTGTGAATAACTATCAGGCAATGAGTTCTGAATCAAATATGTAGTCGACTCTTGGCTTATGGAAAATCCAAGTCTGTTAAGATGGTCAATATAGTATTTCATTTTTAGAACATGAGGAGTAACTAACCTACCCTCAACCATTTTACAAGAATGAAGGTTCTTGACTGTCTCGAACCTTTCTTTCCTATCATTCTGTTGGAACATTTCCTTCAGCATCGTAGCCATGCCGAAAGCTTCCATGTGTTCCATGTCCTTTTGAAGTTTAGGAACCATGGTTGCCAACATAATGCATATAACATCAGTTAAGTCATTGATATGCTTAGTATGTGCATACTTCACGGCTTTTTTAAAGCATTGGCTGGTGGTTCCTCACGAATAGGATCATCCAAGACATACAACTTTCGTTCATGCTTAAGAACGATTCTCAAGTTTCTAAACCAGTCAAAAAAGTTCGTCTCAAACAACTTTTCTTTCTCAAGGATGGATTGCAGTGACAAGGTATTAGTGTGATTCGAAGAGGCCATAGATCTATAACAAAAATCACACAAAAGTTAACAAATTACACATACGCCTCTATTAATAAGTTATCATATATAAAATTGTAAGGGCTTTTATGTCATGAATTTTATCATATAAAATTCATTACCTTAAACCGATTGAAATTGTGCAAAGCCATTCTTTGTGTGCGATCCAATAGGTTCATGCAACGTTGGCAGTGAACTTAAACTATTTTGGTACACAAGTCTCTAGCAAGGTGTTATGACTACCCAAGTAGCATGAAAATCAAAATCGATAAAACCTAATGAATACCATAAATCATATCCTTTTGTCGTGCGATATCCTTTGATTAAACATAAAGCATGGAAAGTCACCCTTAATGTTCAATCATACTAGTCTTGATCTTTAGGTAGACTGAAAACATCCAAGTGATATTGATCATATCAACTGACTTAGACTTGGCCATTTAATAGTCTGACATATTGAGGGATCCACCGATATCTCTCTCTATACAGAAGGGAAAAATTATATCTTGATTACACACCTTCACATATTATTCACATGGTAAACAATCATAATATTTATTATCGTCTAGTTAAAGACAACATTTGATTGTGTTAAATTACCATGCTCCTAATATTGAAGTCTATGGTAACCTCAAGTCGAAAGACTAAATGATATAGACGCCATGAGTAACACCTATTATTTAATCCATGTGGTATTTTTATAGCAGGTTGGTCCAGTACCTTATTCCCTATTAAGTATTCGTGATCTCAATTCGTATCCCTATATGCATGATCATCACATGACCTTCAATCAAGATTCATACTAATCTTAATTCATTATAGTTCCTAGTATAATGACTGACTAAGGACATTTAAGATATTTCAACAAATACCCATGGATTTTATTATAAGGTAAATATGCAATCACTTATAATAAAACAACAAACAGAAATCTCTATTTTATTAACCAAAATTATAAGATAAACAATGTTTGTAGATTGACCTATAACTCATTCCCCAACATGTTTTTTCTTCGATTCGGTTACAATTAAGCCCAATGCCTTGCCAGCGTCGTACGTACACTTCCAAGGCATTGTGAAGGCGTTGGCTTTCTCCTTGGAATTTAAGCTTAGTCTTTATTTTTAGTCTTCACAAGGCTTCATACACAGCGTCCCTAATGAGTTTTCTTTCATCCATTCAAGTTAAGGCAAAAAATTCCTTGGCAATTGTGTGCACCTGGACGCGTTGGGAAGGTGCTGAGACTATCTCTTGTGTTTTGACTGGATTTTAGTAGGAAATCATTTCTTTTTGTCCAAAAGCCTGTATTTACCATGAAAATACAAAAACAAAGGTTTTAGAGTTAAATGGATTCATTGTAATGTCACATTAAAACATAGCACAATTTGTGACTTATCAGTTTTCTATATCAATGAGTTGCTAGGTTCCATGTTCTCGACCAATGTGATTGAGTTCTAGGGATTTAAGGATTTGGGAGCTTTTGTGCTTTCAATTCCAACATTTTTTAATTATAGTTTTAATATTCTTGATTTCATATTTTATGAGGTTTTTAGCTATGTCTTTTAACCATAAGCTATTCTTTTCTCGTGGTGTAAATGCGTTGGCACTCCAATTTAGGTTAAAAGCTATCGCCAATGATCTTATCGCCAATCAGTAAGGGGGATCATGTTAGATGGCAAGGAGGGCCTTGTCTCTTGATAATCGACGTGCCTTTATGTCGTTGAGATATGAGAATGGTAGCTACATATTTTAATCTCCACATGACAGGTGAAAGAGTTTGACGCAAGTAACTAGTCATGTTAGTTGTTCTCACAGAGTTTAATGCAGCTAGTCCTTTGAAAATTTACAGAGCACTCAAAATTTTGCGGGTCTAGTTAGTATGTGGCTATGTCGTATGTTCCTTCCATTAACATGAGAAGAACGTGGTGGCAAGATTCACTATAAGCGTATCTATGAAAATTAATGCCAAAGCAACCTTTTAAAATCGATAAATGAATCATATTGTGTTCTAGAGTTTTTATATTTATTGATTTCCCTTTTCTAAGCAATCGAGCTTGTTTTCAAGAAACCCCATTTTTATTTAATCTAAAAAGTAACATCCCAATCCATGTTGGTTTGACTTCATACTTACCTCACTACAAATATAAGGTAGTCGGTGAATTCGAAACTATTATTGGTGCCTTCGACGGGGCATACCAACGAGCCTAACTCGGGTTAATTAGTATTTAAATTATGGGTAATTACTTATTTAAATACATAGTACATTACATCGATGGTGATGTGTTCTCATTTCCATCGTAGAATGGAAAGTGTCTATAAAAATCCCTAGGTCTCTGGTGCTCAGCTTTCACTTGCTGGCAAACCTCACGGTTCCTAAAAAACTTAGACACGTCTGCCTTTATCCCAAGCCACTAAAAAGTCTCTTCATGTTGTGGTACATTTTGGCCCTGCTTAAATGAATGTTGAATCGAGAATTGTTTGAAGTCCGAAGAATCTCATCTCTTAACTCAACTAATGACAGTACCCACAGTTTGCCTATATATCTCAAACATTGATCCCATGCCTTAGTCCAGTCTATATAGTCTACACTTTATGCCAACTCATTAAATATCAAGTTTAACATTTCGATCCTCTAACCTTCTACACTCTCTATGTAGACACGGTCTATACTCTTATTTGTGCGCAATGATCACCGTAATAATGGTAGGAACCTCTGACTGATTGATTGTCATCGCTGCCTCAAGTAACATGTACTCATACATTATATGACATCTGACAACCTCTTGTTTGGTCTCCTACTCATAGCGTTTACGACTACATTAGCTTTTCCTGTGTGATACTCAATGGAAAAATTGTGATCCTTTAAGAACTCTAGCCATCTGTGTTGTCTCATATTCAATTCTTTCTGTGTGAAATAGATACTCCAGACTCTTTTGATCAATTCTCTCAACAGAGATGGTGTCTCCACACCTTCAGTGCAAGCACACTCATTGCCAACACCAAATCGTGTGTGGGATAATTTTTCTCATGTACCTTCAGTTGTCTAGAGGCATATGTTACAACACATCTACCCTGCATCGACACACACCCTAAACCTATGTGAGAAGCATCTGTTTTCATACTAAATACTTGCCCAATCTCTTGCAACACTAAGACGTAAGCGGTGGTCAATAATGTCTTCAACTCAACAAATGTGAGCTTGCATTCCTGACATCTTTTTAGGTCAACTTGGTGACTAGTGAAGCGATCTTCGAGAAATCCTTCATAAAATGGTAGTACTTTTCGGCCAAACCCTAAAAACTCCTTATTTATGTCACTGATGATGTTGACCAATCCATAAGTGCATGAATCTTAGCTGGATCCACTGACACTTCTGCTGCTCCAACTACATAACCTTGAAACTAGACCTTAATTAACAAAAACTTGCACTTATTGAACTTAGCATACAATCTGTTCTCCCTCAACGTATGGAGTGTCTATATGAAGTGGTGTTCTTGATCCTCTTGAGTCCTCAAGTGATAAGAATATCGCCTATGAAGAATATCATGAAGCGATTTAAATACGATCTCAATACCCGGTGCATCAAGTCCATAAACATGGCAGGTGCATTAATTAGCCCGAACGACATGATCGTAAATTGATAATGTCCGTATCTTGTATTGAAAGTAGTCTTATTCGTATCATCAACCCTGATCTATAGTTGGTAATACCCTGATGTAAGGTTTATGTTGGAGAAAAAGTATGCTCTTAAACTTCTGCAGCTCCCTCGGAGCCATACGGTTCGGCGGCATCGAAATAGGTTCTGTTCCCGCTACCAAATCAAGGAATAATTCTATCTCTTATAGTGGCGGTAGACCAGTTAAATTCTTTGGAAACACGTATGGAAACTTGCATATTATCGGAGTATCTTCAAGCTTGTGTTTCCAACTCCCTGACACACTGTATAAGGCTATCAGAGTTTCCATCTCTTCACCAGTCGCAAGTCGACCTCTCGTGCCAATGGTCCTTAGTAAGTTGCCTATATATGCAAATTTTAGACACCCTGAGATATAAAAAATCACAGTCTTACAAAACAGTTGATGTGCACGTACGCTGCCAGCCAATCCATCCCTAATAGTGCGCTGAACACTAAAACCTCAATTACTCTGAAATCTATATGTAAATCTACCCCGCTAATCACTATCGGACATCCCTCATAAACAACGTTAAGGTACACTCTATCCCAAACTGCGATACTCAATATCAAATGTAGACTAACCTTAAAAGGTTTCAAACCTAAGATACTATCATGACCACCAATAACAAAATAATGATCCAGAATCAAATAAATATACGTATTTCTAATTCAAATGGAAACTGTACCCTCAATAAGTCTGCATGTCACCTCAGAATCTAGCTATGCCACCATATGGGCTCCCTCTCGGCCCTGCTATGGGTAGACATGTAACGACCTGTTACCTTAAGCTGGTGATTAGTACTAATCTAAATTCTAATTAACCCGAGTTAGGCTCAGAGTCAAGTCCGGCATACCTCGATTAGCGTGTGTGTGCGTTTGTATGATGGATTGTGTTTGTTTGAATTACTAAATGAATTTATGTATAGGTTGTTGTATAAAAAGGAAATTATATAGAAGCCTATAATTAAGAAAATACATAATAAACAATAAGTTGTCGGGACACCAAGTGTGACGAGGGAGTCGTGGCATGAATGTGCATGCTCAAGGACACTTGTAGGCATGTCAGGTGGATTTATTGGCGAAGGAATGCATGAGATACATATATATTTTTTATAAATTTTTAGATATATAAATATATATTGGAAAATAAAGAATAATCGAAATATATGGATCATTTGATCATCTCGAACGAAGCATAAGTGTGTGATGTGTCAAGTTTTTTGTCATTTTAAGGAGTGTCACTTTAACACATCAACCACTTGATCGGTCTCGAGATAGTGCGATGCATATCTCAAGGAAAATCCATATATATAATCAAAGGTTGATCGTTATCAACCGAAGGATCGAGAGAATTCGCGAGGGAAGGTTCAGTTGATTTTAGATTAAAGGGGATGATCTGGGGAGCTGAACTAACATGAATTAAGGAGCTTAAATGCATCAAAAGGCAACGATAATCACTTTGGTAAGTTTAGTTTTTGAGATAATTGAAGTTTAAAGTTATGGTGATGATCAAATCGTTGTGAAGTGGTGTTTTTATTGATGGAAAATAGTTTTTAACCTCATTAGAGGTCCTCCCTGATCATTTGGGAGTTTTTTAGATGTTGTTGGAGCGATTTGGAGTGAAACAGTAGCTGCTGCCCTGTTCACTGTCGAGGCGGTGCAGGGTGGAGCGTGCTCCACCTAACAGAGGAGCACGCATCCCTTCATCAATTAGAATTAACCCAGTTGATGAAGCACGCCCCACCCAGTGAGGGAGCGCACTCCCACCCCTGAAAAGAGTAATGCAACTGTATTTTTTGAAGGATTTCCTGAGGTCTTAGGGATTAATTTAAGGGTTCTAAGTATAGGGAATAAGACCTATATTGACTACAATTGGTGTGTAATAGGTTGAGCAATACCGAGGAACTGTTAGTGACCCGAAAACTTAGTAAGTTTGGAAACGGAGACTAAACCCGAGGTAAGTACAAATTCGCTTATTTATTAATGATGCCTAGCTAGTTTAATATATATAGCTCATGTAGTTGTTGGATTGAAATGAGGGACTATGGATGGTTTTCAATAAACTGAAAAATGGTGTGTAATGTGACCATGCCATAACTCCTTGTTTTGAGATTAGGTTTATAGGAGATGGGCTGCCTTCTCGGCCTATATATAACTCCTGCTCAATTCGATAGGTTGAATAGATTACACAGACAGTAGGAGGTTTGAGATAGAACCATTGGGTATTAATGGATGGGCTAGAGAGCACATATACACAATGTGTTTGTCTAGCAATCCCATTAATGGTATCGGTAGGTAATCGACCCTAGTTTTTATAAACAAAATAGGGATCACAGTGTAATAGTCCATAACATTTGCTTTGCATCTGTTATCTATTGAATTATATGTTTTCCATATTCTTGTTAGTTAACATTGATGCATATTGTAATTGCACAATATTCTTGATTATTATATGGAATATTGATGGCTATGTGGATCCCTACTTACTAAGCAAGTTGGAGCGGTCGCCTCAATTAACATTACAGGATAACTGATGAGCGCTATGACTACGGGATGGAGAAGATATAGGAGTTTTGATCTTCTCTTCGATGTAATGAGTTTTCTTTTGTCTTATATATTCGTATTTAATTACGGTTTTGTAATATCACAATGGATGGGTGATTTTTATAACTGAGGTTTATTCTAGTTTGATTTAATACTCTATATCGTGGTTTGGATTATCGAAAAAGTTTTAATTTTTTGTTGCATTTAATACTAATTGGTTTATATCGATATTCGATATAAGTAGTGTTTATCAGGCGAAGGTGGTAAGGCTGCTAGCTCTAGTTAAGTCTGGTGAAGGTAATATGGGTTAATTAGGGTTTCAGGTCGGGTATCACTCTAATTGGGTTAGGGGATGCTACGAGTCAGCTGTAAGCTATGGGCACTCCCTAGCCATATGCTCAATTTGGCCACATCTAAAACAAGTGATCTACCTGCACTGACCAAACTATTGAGTCTGGCATGTGCCTCTCTATGAGCCTGTCTAGGCCCGTCTCAGCGTTGCCTCGACCACCCTGTTGCATCGGTTGTAGTGTATGTGGTGCTGGAAGTGCTTGTCTGGTGTGAGGTGGCAGAGGTGATCTATCAACTGTACTATGTATGGCAGCAGGGGGAAGTACATAGGGCACTGCTGATATGGGAGTTGCCAGTACCCGACCGCCCCTATAGGATCGCCTGTCACATCTGATATGTCCCTTACCCTTTCGTCTCCTCTCATAATCTGAACCCCGACATGTTGCATTAGTCAGTCTCTCCACTACTATGCCCAGCTTATAATAAGTCTCATGGGTGAGTACCTGCTCATACATCTACTATAGAGATCGAGCCCCGATACTGACATCATCGTATGTTATATTCGATATCAGTCCTTCCCCTAAAGTAAAAAACATCATCTACATCATTATATAATAAGTCTTCAGCAAACTGCCCTATATAGCCCATCTGTCTCAATACACCATCATCGACACTCCCTCGACCTGTCTCAGATTCATATATTCTTTCTCCAATCTGTTCATCATGTGAGCTAGGAAGTATTCTATTTAGAACTCCTTCTTGAAGTCTGCCCGAGAAATAAAGTTGCCTCTATTTGCCACTATGGTGCACCACTAGACGTCTGCACCCTTCTCTAGGGTGTAGTAAGAAAGAATGGGATGTAATTGGTCCTCAATCTTTCTTCTCATAGTCCCTCTCTACCGAGAAGTATAATGGTCTAAGTTTAATGAACTCATTCACTATCCTAATGTACTTTGTCTGGCCGAAGCTAGTGGTGGTAGGTGTGGAAGTAGGAGTGGTCTCAACGACATCTACTGTCGGCACTATCATAATCGGTAGCTCAGGTGGACGTGATATTCTCGTCTTTTATCGGTAGTAGTGGAGCTGGTGGTACTGGTGCATGTGGCCCTGCGGTAATAGTGGTTGGTGCAGTTGGTGTCTCAGGTGTCGGACATACTGTAGTAGTAGTAGTAGTGGCCGGTGTGTATGCGGTCATGTGTGCCGTCATGAAATGTGACATTCGAGAATCTTATAAACTTGATTAAGCGGCGAATTAAGTATATTCGGATTTAATTTGTGATTTAGGTATCCGAGGTAGGACCCACATGTTACGGATCGGAGATCATAAATTTTAATACTATTGTTGGTGTGTCGTGTGCCTATTTGATTTATTATATACTATTTTGATGCAAAATAGGGTCAAGTTGAAGTGTATATATGGTGCCCGTGAGTTCCAGATTGCGTTGGGGAGTTTTCTCCAATTTTTGGTAATTTTTTAGTATTTTTTTGGAATTTAATTTGGATATAAACTTAAGAGATAATCATGAAATTAAATAAAATAATAAATAAATTGGTAGGCGCCTAGTGACAAGCGGGTTCGAGGGTGACATGCGTGAGATGTACAATACTGAGAACACCCGAGGTAGTCGTTGGTGTGCGTGGCGGATTTATAGTCGCGAAAATACATAAGTGTATATATATTTATATATGTAGTTTATATATAAATATATGTAAAAACAAATCCTATAGTTTGAATTAAATAAAAGTATAAATTGGATTCACCTCGAAATACGCATAGTGTGATCATTGAGGAGTTGAAATGGTTGAATGTTATTGTTGTTGTTGAAGAGATGTGTTCACGCCTCGAGATGTATGCTGGCCAATCTCGAGGAGAATCAAGTGGTGTATGGTTATTAAACATAAGATATACCTCGAGATACACAATACGTATCTTGAGGAGATCAATATAATTAATCATCAGTGAGTTGGTCAAGAGGTAGTGATTATCTTTTTAATAACCATTTGAATGACCTTCAGATACGCAACACGTATCTCGAGAAAGAGCAATATATAAAATAAGTGAATCATTTGATTTGCTTTAAGATTCATGCGATGCGAATCTCAAGAAAATTCTAATATATATCTCCAACATTGACACATTCTCATTCAATGTTATTTTGAAACAAAAATTGACCTCGCGATACGTAGTACATATTTTGGAAAAATCAAATTTAGATTATGTAATTGAACCATTTGATTTGCCTCATGATTCACATGATGAGAATCTTGAGGAAGTCTAATATAAATTTCTAAACAAAACCTAAATCTTCTCCATTGTTGATTTTTTTTTGCATTTCGACAATAGAGAGGTTGAAACTAATAGGAATCGATTGAGAGTGCGAGAGGTTTCGAGATTTTGTGAGTCCGAGATTAGGTCCGAGGAAGGAGAGATCGAGGAGTAGGTGAGTGTTGTAATATCTGTTGTTGATTGGTGTTATTCATTGCTGGGTTGTTGATGTCGGCTGTGGTGTGTTGTTGGGGTTGTTAATGAAGGTGGGACGAAGAGGATGGCAAGGGAATGATCTCCCCTGCCCAGTTCCAACCCAGGGTTGGGGTTAGGAGCCCGACCCTAATGAAACTGAAAAAAAAAAATAGAGAATGCTCTTTTGATCGAGAGGAAGAAGAAGATGGGTTGAGCTATAAATCGGGCTGGTATGGCCCGGTTCAGGCTCAAACCCTTAACCTATTTAAAAACAAAAAAGAAAAAGAAATTGTTGGAAATTGGAATTTTTTTTTCCAGAAAATAAGAAAAAATTTTAAAAAAATATATTTTTGGACAAATAAATAGAAATGGGAGATTTCTATGAAAGGTGAGCATTTTGAGATTTTATCGAGGATTTATACTAGGTATTATTTTCGTAGTGCGTGCTACAATACCAAAAAATATTCAAAATTTAGAAAATTGTTTTAAATCCTAGTCAAGGAAAATTTTCGATTCTGAATCACAATTTGGAGTCGAAATTGGGATCCGAAGATCCGAGGAGTTGATTTTGAGGGATTTCGAGGTTTTTTAGTAGAGGAGGACCAAATAAAATATAATAAATTGGAAAATTATATTTAAGCCTAGATAACGTAATTTTTGATGTCGAACAATAATTTTGAGTCAAAAATGAAGTCTAAGCTTCGGAGAATTTATTTTAGAAGGGTTTGAGGGGTTTCGAAACGTGATTGGGTCAATAAAACTACAAGGAATTGAAAAAAGATTGTGTAATTTTTATGGAAATTTTTTGAGCTTATAAAGGAATTGTAGGACTTTAATTGGAGCCATATGTGGACTGATTTGGAGCACAAGGGAGTTGTGATATCATGTTTGTAAGGTTAAGTAAATTCTATAGTAACATTTACATTGTATGATTATAATTTATATAAATTGCACTGATCCTTGATATTGCATTTTTGTTGTACATGCATACACATGTTAGGAGGATAAGGCGATTCGAGTCTCCTTATAGTGTATGCCTAACTGTATTTACAGAGTAGAAATATTTAGTGTCTACCCGACTGTGTGCATATGGTATATTAAGCTACTTGACTGTGTATACATGGTAAAACTATATTGTGCTTGAGGGGCTAGAGTGATTGATACTTTGCACCATGACTATCATGAGATCACGTTGAACCGAATCATACTTTGATAGACTCATGGAATGAGACTCGTTTGGTTATCTTCTCCGAGCATGAGTCCTTATTATTGTTTACTTACCACTTTCGGAGAACGTTATCTGATTGTGGTCGAATGACAAAAACGGGATGGATTCACGATTGTATTTAAATTCATTGGATTATATTCTTTGTTTAATCTCTGGATTATTATGCATTTTCTTATTACATGTGTACTAGATATTGTGGGATTTACTTATCTAGCATTATAAATTTTTTATAATTGGGTAATGACAGCTTCTAGCAGCGACAAGGAAAAGAGAAAGCTTTCAAATTGTTTGTGCCTTGCTTAATTCTTTTCTCACTATGTATGTATGGTTTTTGAATATATTATATTGTATAAATTGGTTTTTGGGGTTCGAGTGTGATTAGGATCTCATTCGGAATGGTTGGAACGATTTTGGGAAGGATAGAGATAATTTGGAGCTAAGGTAATGTTAGTTTAAGGTTTTTGATATTTTAAATCAAGTTAGAATGATTGTATATTTTGTTAATGATATATTGTTATGGGTGGATTGTGAGTCCTTCGGCATTTCCACCAAAGCTGAACAGGTTTTGTTGAAGATTTTTGAAGGTCGGTATTCCGGTGTAGGCTTAGAAATAAAGGAGGTGTTGTCAAAGAAATTGTACGAAATCTTGAGGATTATTGAGTTCATCTAAACGTACTTTGAGGTTTAAGATTCACTTTAGAATCGATTGTGGTTAATAAAGTTTTATATTTGATGATTACGAGAAATTAAACATAATTGTTTATTGACGAAGAGGTTAAGGGTGTTAGATTATCAAAGGATTAAAGTAATCTAGGCCGGTCAGATGCCCTAATTAGGTGGGGTCTGACATGAAAGCTATGAACTCGACCAACTGATGTCCCAGAATTGTTACCTGGTCAGACAACCTCTGAAAGTTATCAGCCGTAGCAGGAGGCTGATTGTCGTTGGAACTTGCATCTCCACCTTCGCATGGGTCTGGCATCGATGTGTGCAAGTTGATCGCGACGAGAAATAAGCTACTATGTAAGTACCGTATACATAAACATATGTAATCATAACATGTACCTATAGTCATCACCAACTCACTTTCACCCACTTCTAAACTAATGGTTTCTATGTTAGGATAAACTAGTTTCCACTCTAAGGTTTATGTTTTATTCAAGTTTGTTACGACACTTATCGAGAACGTGGTCTCTAATACCAACTATAACGGCCTAAACCTCTAATTAGGGCACCAATCGGCCTAATCTAGTCATTAATTTCTTATCCCAACCACTTAGGACCTAATCACGTATTAGTCAACCTTTTTGTCTTATTCTCTTCGTAACTCATGTTCAGGATAAGTATTTCTCGTTCTTTGTTATTCATGATATTCGTAGTTAATTAAAACTTTTTATAAATTTTAATAATTTAGTAGAAGTCTTAATAATATTGTAGAAGTAATCATAAAACACCTATATGTCAAAACCATGAAATAGATCACATGTATACATATCAAGAACGGTGATAAACTGTGTAATAACATGCATTTGTCGGGTAGTCTATTCTCTCAACCCCAACATAACCCAAAATGTATAGAATACATATATATAACAAATATAAACAAGTGAAACTTACAAAAGAGGGTAGCAGATAGTCGCTGAGAGCTCAGAGGTAGTCACCGATCTTCTCTTTCGCTTGTCTACTACTCGACGCATCTGCAATTGTCACCAGAGATAACAATTCCAAAGTAAATCATACGGCCATTCATTCACATTCCCAGTATACAAGGGACGATAAATGAAAGCATACTATAGCTACAAAAGAAAAACCAAATGGAATGCATGTAAACAGGTACCAAGTACAACAAAAAGATTAGACGGGGTAGTCATACAACTCTAGTTTCGGTCAGTCATGAGCTTCATCACATCAACTTATATACTCGATCGTGAGCTATGTCACATCAACCAATAAGAGTCTCTATCAGTAAGCAGTGAGCTACATCACATCAACTATATGGAGTGTCGACATCCCCAGTGAATCTAACCCCGTGTATCGCACTAGCTCGTAAAATCAGGAAACCCAAACGTGTGGACTACCTTACAAACACTATGAACCATCATACATCTTGACCCCAAATAAGACCAACATACAAACATATGAACGTGAGGTGAATAACACCAAATGATAATACAATAACATGTTATTTTACATCACACAAGTTCTGAGATAAATATTAACAAAAAGTCCAAAAATCATGATATGAAACCAAATAGAATGAACGCAATGAATCAAATATACATATGATTTTCATTTACTTGTAAGAAGCATAAATAGTAAATATACACATTTCATGGCATTGTGAGATTCAAACTGTAAAAACAATCCAAGTGATGGTATTCCAAAGATAAAATGGAATTGAAATGGAAATGAATGCTCGACAAGTTTACTTACTTCAAATCCATGCAACTCCTAGCCTAAACTAGCTCTCGACCACTCCAACTCGCGTTTCACACCCCAGTGTTGACACTATACACTACTGAGGCGCTTTTGTAAGGTTTAGATAATGTTTGAATTGTTTAATAGGGTTTTGACTAAGTTTTTGTGTTTTAGACACTTAGAAAAAATTGTAGATTTTCTGTTGTTCAGGTTCATTAGCGTGCTAATGACCATTAGCGCGCTTGAATCCAAAATTATGCAAACATAATTCAGGGTTCTCACTACGGAATCTCATAATTTCCCTTCACCAAGGTCTGAAACACGTTTTCCAACAGAAAAACGGATTACACATCAATAATTTTCCGATTGAAACAAGTTAATTTCTTCAAAAATCTATATTTTATTCAAATACACTTAAAACATTTATTGATCATAACTTTGTCAAAACAACACCAAATTCAGAACTTCCTTGTAGCAAATTTAGTGAAATTCACAAGGAATCCAATGGTATAATAAGATTTTAAAATAAAACTCATTTACACACTGAAATTTGATGAAATCCTGAACAGTGACAAATTTTAATTTGGCCAAAACTTGTGATTTTGAAATTTGGGGCTTAGGAGCACAATTAAACCTTCAAATAGCTCATACAAATAGTGAAGATCAACATCAAATTCGTTTTCATCAAGCACCTTTTTATTCACATTCAAAACTATGAATTACTTGAAACATAAGCATGAGATTGTTACATATGCTTGTGATAAGCCCTTATCACTTCAACTCTCTCCTATATGATCAAATTGATATCCTTCACACTCAATTTTCCACTGAATTTCCACACTCTCAACCTCAGAATTTCTTCTACGTTTTCATGGCAATGAAGATCATATGTTTATATATAATCATATAATGTGATCTTGGCCATTCTTCTCACTTGATTCTCTCCATCTCTAGGTGAATCAAACGTCCATATTCCTCCCATCATCTCCACTTACACACACATAGACACAAACACTAATCTTAAAACAAATCTCATGGATTTCATTCCAACACATATCTCGAGATATATAAGTGGTCTATGTTTATTTACATAAACTTAGGTACTTTAATTTAATTGATTTGTGAACTATAGTCCAAATAATTAATATACTTAGTTTGGTTTCATTAATAAGTATACGTGTAGCATCCCCTTTCTTGATTAAGGCGATACCTAGCCTAAAACCATAATTAAGCCCCGGTACACCAGTCATACTTAACAAGAAGCAACAGCCATTCCTTCCGTACCTGATAAACTCAACTTGTATATTGATATCGAAATATAAAATAAGGTACACAGCGGAAAATTAAAACTTTTTCGATAATAAAAAGTGATATGCATAAATACGGAGTTTATCAAAACTAAATCTCATTTACAAAATCTCATAATCCTATAATACTACAACAATGTAATTCAAGCAGTATATATATAAGGAAAGTTCATTACATCGTAAAGAATACTAATAAACTCCTAAGCCTTCTCCTTGCCCTTAACCGAAGCGCCAACGTATGAACCTAAAATGTTAAGGAGAGTTAGCGCTCCAACTTGCTTAGTAAGTAATGCTCGTAAACTCATTAATTATTAACTATTATCAATAAATCAATGAATAGCAATATGAATCCAAAACATATCTATCCAGGCAATGAAATTGATATAAACAATATATAATTGAATGCAATTCCGAAATGGAACATGCAACTGTACTCGTAATTTGTAATTCAAATTTAATTACGAAGTCATACTCTCTAGTAACTCGAGAATACAACCACATAATCCATATGTTGGCTGACAAGGGATTATGCTAGTTTATTCCGCCTTGACTGAGCTACCAACTCCAGCTAGATAATGACGACTAAAGTAAGACTCTGGCTAATTGAGGATAAAAAGGCAGAATCCATTTCCAGGCAAATGTTTCCATTTATTAGGATAAAGGGCGGAATCCATTTCCCGACATACCTTTTCAATCCTTAGTATCGGTCTGCCTTATTGACCATTTCTTGAATTTTTCACATATAAAATAGTTAAATCATAGTATGTTGCCCCAATCCTAGTCCAAAATGGTATATAAACTAAATATACTAATTACGAAGCATAATTGATAAAAATTCGAGTCCCACTTACCTCGGTTAAGTTTTGTTACAATTTCCTAACTTTTTGGGTCACTCGACCTTCTCCCGTATTCGAGAACCTATTATAAACCATTTGAAGTCAATATAGGTCTAATAACTTATATTTAAAACCCTAAATTAGTCCCTAAGTTCTCAGAAAGTTCCATGAAAAGATTAGCAAAATTGTTGTTTTTATGAGGTTGGAGTGCGCTCTTTCATCTGGTTGGGCGCGCTCCACCAATTGGGCTTCTGACTGTTCTCGATTGGAGCGCACTTTCCTGCTATACGATGCATTCTCCATCATCGAGCGTTCCAATAGAGAATAGGGCAGTAGCCCCTGTTCACCCACCAATTTATGAACATAA